>JAXFYN010000024.1:0-82814 GCA_036172215.1 Camellia granthamiana | reverse complement strand
TAAAGGCGCCTAGGGCTGCCATGTGATCTGTGGATAACCGATGCATAAGCTGATCAGAATTGTGAATGTGCAAGATAAATCAAAGAATGGAAACATGAAGAACTGAGAGTTCTGAAATACCTCTGACGGCCGCACTATATCAAAGTATTGCCGTAGGTAGAGGAGAGACTCCCGAGGTCTCGGCCGGTACTAGCCCTCGAATACAAGTGAGTAAGGGGTCATGAGGGGCACCTCCACCTCAAGCTCTGGGGCTAGCGTCGGGAAGTATGCGTAGATCCATAGTTGTGGAAACAGAGCAGTAGCCATCAGAATACAGAATGCTGAGTGCAGAATGTAAATACAAAATGCTGAGAGCAAAGTGCAAGGTACAGAGTGTAAAGTGCGCCGTGTGTGCAATGTACAAATAATGAGAAGCAGAAATGTAAATCAAGAGGGCAGAAAGTACCTCCCAGGCCCTCCAATAGCCGTCGACTATGTTCCCCCGTCCGCGGAAGGTCGCGCTCATATAGCAATAGAGAGTAGCCAGGCTGGCGCCACCCCAATCATATCGGCTGACCTGTGATAGGTCCACTAGAGCACTCAACAGATAGAGCCCGACAGTGTTCCCCCTGTCGGCGAACAGAGTGGTCCCCGAAGAGGAACATCAGAAATCCGCGGGTGTACTGTGCTACCTCCTCAGGAGTCTCAGGCTCCATCTCCACCCTTCTGAAATGTGAAGAAAACTAGGTATATCGGACTCTGCCCGAAGATCTGTCAACTGGTGGGCTAGCTCCCAATAAGTAGATCCAGGCGGCCTCCCACTGGCCCATGTCCTCGTTATATGGGATTGCCCAGCCTCCTACATCAAGGCCTGTCAATACAGCGAAGTCAAACGGGGTCATAGTCATGTCCCTTGTAGCAGAGAAATGGAAGGAGTTGGTGGTGTCCCACCATCTCTCTACCAAGGCACCCATCAGCGTCCTACTAGCAGGACAGCGAGATATCCCAGTGCAGAAGGGCCCAAACCCTGCCACGTCAACCAAATCCCGGACAGCCTCCGGGAGCTCTACATACCACTCTCTCGCCACAATGGAGCCATATCCTCGCGCAGCACGAGAAGTCACCTGCATTCAGGATGAACACATGTATTTAGCTTCAGAATGAAATGTATAAGCTGCGTGCAAATGAAATGAATAAGCTGCGTGTAAATGAAATGTATGAGCTGTGTGCAAAATCAAATCAGATACAGAATCTGGGCTGTGTGTTCAGAAAATTCAAAGTATGAGCCGTGTGTTCAGAATTCAAGTGGTTGGGCTGCGTGTTCAACTCTCAATCAGTGTGTGCTGTGTGTTCACCTCAACAATGAGCCGTGTGTTCAGAATTCAAGTGTTTGGGCTGCGTGTTCAACTCTCAATCAGTGTGTGCTGTGTGTTCACCTTAACAATGAGCCGTGTGTTCAGAATTCAAGTGTTTGGGTTGCGTGTTCAACTCTCAATCAGTGTGTGCTATGTGTTCACCTCAACAATGAGCCGTGTGTTCAGAATTCAAGTGTTTGGGGCTGTGTGTTCAACTCTCAATCAATGTGTGCTGTGTGTTCACCTCAACAATGAGCCGTGTGTTCAGAATTCAAGTGTTTGGGCTGCGTGCTCAACTCTCAATCAGTGTGTGCTGTGTGTTCACCTCAAATTTGAGCTACGTGTTTAGAAAATTCGAAGTTTGGGCTGTGTGTTCGACTTTCAACAAGTGTGTGCTACATGTTCACAATCAATTTATGGGCTGCGTGTTCAGAAATTCAAGTGATCGAGCTGTGTGTTCAAAATGCAAACGGAATGCTATGTCATAGGGTAAATGTTCAGAACGAGCTGTGTGCTAAGATGAGCAAATAAACAAACATAGCATGGAATGCATGGAAAATGCAGGTTACATCGTAGAAAATGTGAAAGCGAGGAACATACCTCCTGTGCTTGATGGGAGAGGTGGGACTCCGGCTCCCGCAATAAAAGATCCGTCGGTGCTCGATCATCGAAATCAGTAAAATGATAAAAAAACTGCCTGAGAGAGGACATGTGTCGGAGGGTCGTACCTCTCAGGAATAAATGGTCGAACCCTCGGAGGCAGAGCCATAATATCTAGATCATCTCCGGCGCCTGGAGGACCTCCACCTTGAGGAAAGTGACCAGCCATTTCGAGAAATCTGCAAAAATGAGCAAAATGAGCCAAAATTGGAAAAAGTCAACAAAAGTCAACTCTCGGGAAATGGAAAAGTCAACAAAAGTCAACTCTCCCGAGAAAATTTTCCAAATATTGAGACAAACTCACCTCAAGTGGCGAAAATGAGAAAAGAAGCTCCGAAACCAAGATTTAATCGGTTCAAAGTGAAGAGGACTGAAAGTTTTCGCGAAACAACTTGGCGTAGGACGTTGGAAAATGCGTATGGAGCGTAGATCTGAGAGGGAAAATGCTCTAGGAAGGTAGAGGGACTAATTTCGGAGCTGGGGTTGTGAGGAAAAGTGCTTTGGATAAGCACATTTAAAGAAACAAGAGCAAAAAGACCAAACTGCCCCGGATTTGGGCTATGTGGTCGGCCGGCCACCTTTTCTGGTAGGCCGACCACCCCCATTTCAAAAACCTGGTCGGTGGCCTCCCCCTTGGACCAAACCTGGTCGGCAGTGTTCCCAAGGTGGTCTCCAAAATCTCTGCAAATTTTGGTGATGATCGGAGTCCCCGGCACCCGAGAAAGTGCAAGGAAAGTGCACTTTTCGTCGCAAAATCCCTCCGCGGGAACTTCAACTCCAACTTTCGATGCTTGTCTCATCGTTACTCGTCAAAAGCGAGGTGTATCCTTTTTGAATATGTTGTGACCCCTTCGGGAGGTAAACCGGAGGTCGCGAGTGAGCCACCTTCGTTGAAACTTGCATTGCTTTGCTCGTTGTTTCGTTTCAAAATGTGCATTCGAGTTTACACTTATCCTGCATTGTTATGCACGTCACTTGCATTCTCATGCACACCACTTGCACTGTTCCGCACGTTTCACGAGTATTGTCATACCCTTGTGCTTAACTTGCGCTGTCACGCGCGTTGCTTCTCGCATTGCGATGCACTCACCCATTAACACTGCGTTTGTCTGCATTCGATATCACGCTGAACATATGTTGCTAACTATGTTGTGCTTGTTGAGATTCTTCCTTTTGCAGGCACGATATTGTATGTATGGTTCATTTGAGGTTGGTGCGACCAGACGAGTCGCACAGGTATTGTATCCCCTCCGTGTGAGACGTGGCGAGAATTCAATGATTCCCTGCATTCTTCAACTGCATGAAATATAGTATTGCTTTGCATTCTTGCTTAAAACTGTTGCATCTATTGTGAATATTTGCTTCATTACAGCTTGCTGCTTCGCATGATCATTGAGTTACATCCGGCTTTCTGCATATCGCTTTGCATTTTGCCCCCTGCCTGCGGGCACATCTCTATTTATCTCGCCTGTTTGTCTAAGTCTTCGGCCTTGTCAAAAATGGGTCGTCTCTGGGCTTTGACATTCACTCCCATCACTTATGACATCCGAGTTCTGTCAAAGAGGGGCAACTGTAAACACCCCATTTTTGACCGACCTTAAGACTCAGACGTCACTGATTGAGCGCTCGGTGATGTTGCATATTGTGCTCATTCTGAGGTCACGGAGTCTCGGCTGAAAGCCTTGCCTCCGGACTTCGGGGCTCTTTTGTGCTTTGCCTCGGTTTGCGAACCAGGCCCTGTTTTCTTTTTTTTCTCTTCCTGAAGGGAGGGGGAGGTCGCGTAGATCATCTCTCAGTGGCCGTAGGCTACGTTTTGTGGTCGTAGGCCATTTTTCCCCGTTTGAAGCCCGGCTCTCAGTTTTCGGAGCCGTCGGCCGTGCGCCTTGGTTCGGGACCGCTTAATTACCTCTGTTTGTTCTGGTTTTTGGCACACACCTTATTTCCTCCCTTTTCAGGGACATTGTGGCCTGAGAGACCACCTTCGCCGTCGAACGCCACTTCCTGTGCCCAACAGCCTATTTTTCGGGGCTCCGAACTGCGCGTTTTGGCCCCTGAACCTTCGTTTTGCATCCATCTTGGTCCATTTTTGGCAAGGACTTTATTTTCATTGTTAGAAAGGTTTTAGGAGGGTGGGAGACCAGCAATTTTTCTGAAAAACCAGCTTTTCTCTTAGTGTGGTGGAACGCCACTTCCCGTTTTTTTTACTAGAAAGCTGTTTTTTCCCATTCCTGGGCCAGTTTTTCTGACTTTCCACCACACCATTGTGTTGTACACACCTGGGAGGCCACCAATATGGGTAGGCCGACCAGTAATTGTCCCTGACCCTTTTGAACCCCTCTAAAAAGCTGGTTTTTCTCTCTCCTGAACCACTTTTTTCTGGTTTTTCTCTACACAGCTGTGTTGCACTCATCTGGGAGGGCCACCTTTTTGGGGTGGCCGACCAGTAGTTCTTCTTGAACCCTTTGACCCCTGGTCGGCCGACTAGGGGAGGTGGCCGGCCGGCCACCTTGGCCTTTTGAACCTGGCCGGCCATGTTTGCCCTCCTGAGTGTATTCCAGTTGTGCCAGCTATTTGCCATTTGCTGCATCCTCCGTACACGTGTATGGAAGATGTTTAACCTAGTTTTAAAGCTTCTTTGAGAAGCTTTAGCCCCTCCCTTCTATAAATGGAGGCCTCTTCCTCCATTTGTAAGGGTTAGAAACTTTGGGCTGAAAAGTATACATACACCCCCTATATCTATACTTCAAGCCTCCAAACACCCATTTTCTTGGCCACTTTACCCTACACCTCATAGCCTACCACCTCCATCATCCATTCCAGCTCCTTGGGGGTCATTTGCAGAGGTTGAAAGCTCACCAACTTGGTCCAGAAGCTGCTGGAGGTCGGCTCTACAAGGGTAAGCTTCTATTTTCCCCATTTCTGCATCATTTTGTTCTATATCTTAGCTCCTTTTGCTTGCATTTTTAGGCTTCGACCTGAACTGAAAATAGTCTTATTTTGAGCTCATCTTCTTGTTTGATCAAGAACTTTTTTCTGTTTGAGGTCTTCTACTCCCCCTTTGTGCTTTATCTCTCTTTTAGGGCTTATCTTGCATGATATATTAGCCTTATTTGTGAGCATTTCTGGGCTTCGAGCCAAAATGTAAAGTGTCTTATTTTGAGCCCCTTTTCAACTTTGTTTAAGGGCTCTTTACTATTTGAGGCCATCTACTTCCCCTTACCCTCTATATCTCTTTTAGGGCTATTTTTGCATCATATTTTAGCCTTACTTGTGAACATTTTCGAGATTTGCTATAAACTGAAAAAAATTCTTGTGTTGGCATCCTCTTCAAGTTTGGTTAAGGTCCCATTTCTATTTGGGGTCATCTTCCCCTATGCATGCTTCGTTCCTTCATGATTAGGGCTATGCATTAGAGCACTTGCATTGGCCATGGTTTGGCCTCTTAGCCACTGAAATCCAGTGAATTTTTAGTTGCTTAGATGCATTTTTGAGGGCCAAAATCAGAGGGGGGTGACCCCCTCTCTCCTTGTCTTGTTTGGTGGTCTTTTAGGCCTTCCAAAGGGACCATATTTTGCATGCATTGAAGTCTTATTTTAGGCTTTATTCTGAGGGTTTTGAGGTCTGCCTTGGCTCTGTCTGAGGCCCTTTTGGCCATATTTTATGTCTATGATGCATATGTAGGGAAATCCCATTCAAGGCCTTTCAAAGCGGCCTTTCTTTGCATGTTTCCGAGACTGATTCCAGGGCCTATTTGGTGGGTTTTAGGGCTGTCATAACCCATTTCCAGAGTTGGTTTAGTCTTGCTAAGTGTCTATCTTGTATGTGCTTAATAACCCCTTGTATGGCCCCTCTAGAGGAGCTCATCATTTTGGCATGCATTGGCTGCATTTCAGTGCTTATTTGGGCATATTTTGGCATATTTTATTCACTGATTTTTGCTGGTTTGATGAGTTCTGATTCACTTCATATACATGCCATGTAAACCATGTTTGCTAGTCAAAGTTGCATGCTATTTTAGTCCATCATGTGAACACCTTTTGGCCATACTTCGAACTAGAAATGTTCATGTTTTGGGACTGCCTTGGCTCTGTCTTTGTGCTTCATAGTCAAATAATGCATGCTTTATATAGCTATAAGTCAATACATGTGCCTAGTTTTGAGTTTCGGGGCTTATTTCATGCATCGGGTGCCATGTTTCCATGTTTCGGGACCTTTTAGCATCATGTTTCAGTGCTGAAATCTACATGTTTGTATGCCATCTTTCATCCCTTGCCATGCCTTGTTAGAGTGGCATTTGATACCTTAGGTTCGATCCTCGGTTTGCGTGCATGTGTGCACGCATTTCGATTGTCTCATTTTTATCTGATGGCCGCTGATGTGAGTGTGTCTGAGGTCCACTCATATTTGTGTAAGCCCATCTTGCATTGAGTATGCCATTCCATAGCATTGAGTATGCTAGGTTGTATGTTAGAGCATTGTGTATGCCATGTTATATCGAGCATTGTGTATGCCATTTCATAGCATTGCGTATACTAGGTTGCATGTTAGGATTGCATTCATGCATGTCATGCATATTGCATTGTGTTTGGGATAGGAGTTAGCCCAAACACGGGAAACGAGGCACATTTTGTACTCCGAGTGATGGAACGTGTCTCAATTCCCGGTCACCGACACTCCGGATTAACCATGATGGAGTCTTGGTCTTGTTGTGTTTATATGTGCATTCATTTCACATCGAGTCGTGCCATTTGACTCCTCGACCATCATGCATCGAGATGCGTAATTGATGGCACGAGGATCGAGGTGTGCATACATATGTGAAAATACTTTGTCATGCCCCTTTCTTGCTCTCTGTTGCAGCACATCAAGAATCAACAGCCTTCTGGAGCTTCGCACAACATTCTGAGATTAATTGCAAACAGAGGCAAATCGGGGCATCGCAATGGATCTCTGCGCAAAACAACTCAAGCATGCATCATTCATCATCCGGAGCAGAGCTGAGGCAGTCCATAGGCTTGCATGCTAATTTACTGCTTTCCTAGATTAATTCGTTAATTAATTAGGGTTTTGTACTTATTCGGACTGTATTATTTATTTGGACTGTATTATTTATTCGGACCCTCCAAGCGAGGGCAATTGTGTAATAAGTGTGCGTGAGTGTGATGTATGTCTTCCAACCCCACGTCTTTCTCCCTTTTATTTACCAGCTTATGATGGTTAGATTAGGGCATATTTCAATTAGCATACAATATGATAGCATGTTTGCATTCATTCATCTGTCTTGCATGCACCGGGCTCGGCACATCATACTTACTGCATTGTATTTCAATTCTGAGTTGAATACTTGTTAGTTGTAGCATTTCACATGCCATCTTTAGAATAGCCAAGCCTATCTTAGTTGCATTTTGCATGTGTTGCATTAGACATTTCTGTATAGTTAGGATCATGCATTGATTTCTAACATAGCTTCTGTTTTGGCTTGGAGTACTCGGTAAGTGGTTACGCTTTAGCATCCTTGCATGCATGTGAGTGACTGCCATGATAGCATGCTTACCATGAGGCTATATGCTTATATGATATATTTTCCTGAATGATTGTGGGTGAATGTTGGGTTATTTGGATTGGAACAAATCATCGACTGTGAGTTTTAAGCCCACTAGATAGTGGCAAAACCATCTTTTCTAAGCCCACCCGAGGGTGGCAAAATCCGCATTTTAAGCCTACTTGCGAGTAGCAAACCACTTTCAAAAATAAATAAACATGAAATGTTTTGTTCCAATTCAGGCGATCCAGTCTATACTTGTATGCTGTGCGCATCACATAGTAAATCTAGGCTAATAACCGGAATAAGAACGCATAATGTTTTCAAAACTAGACATCATAGTTAGTAGAGACCGATCTTTGATCGGGCGAGCGGGGGTGCTCATGAAGTGACCTTCCCCAATCGTACCCAAGTTCCCGAGCCGAGGTAACTTTGGTGATGACAGACACGTGGCCTTAGGCAACGAGTCAGGGTTTCCTAAATTTCCCAAAATAAAATATTTAGGTGGCGGCTCTGTATCTGGCAAAGCAGTCCATGTTTGGCACTTCTTTACAAAAAAATCTGTTTTCAAAAACGATTTGCCAGATTTGGACTCGTTGGTTCAGATTAAGAATCGACACAAATCGAGTCCGAACTGTAGTGAGGCCCAAGGGCGCGTCTACAGCGTGCATAACAATGCAACTGGAACATGCATGACAACACAAGTAAAGTGTGCATAACAATGCAAGTAACGTGCGTGACAACACAAATAAAGTGTGCATAACAATGCAAGTAAAGCGTGCGTGACAATGCAAGTAAAATGTGCGTGACAACGCAAGTAAAGTGTGCATAACAATGCAAGTAAAACGTGTGTGACAACGCAAGTAAAGTGCATAACAATGCAACTAAAAAGTATGCTCCATGCAACATTAAGACGCGTATTTCATGCCAAGGTGAGAAGTGCACTTTCTATGCAAGCAAGGTTAAAATGTGTTCCATGCAATGTACATACTCTATGCAATGTAAACATAAATACTTATTTGACACAATGCGCATATGTTATGTAAACGCGATGATGCATGTCCGATGCAAAAGTGAAAGAGGCATATAACAAATGCAAACTTCGTGAACGTGATAAGAACACTGTAAAGCCACACATTCAAAGATAATTTTTTAATCTAGCAATACGCAAAAGGATACGAAAAAGGATACATTTTGTGTGTATCGAGTGCCGCACACAGAAAACATGGTTCGTGATCACCACGAAGGTTGCTTAAGCTTCAAAAGTGTATTTTCTTGCACTTTCTTGAGAGATGAGGGTACAAATCAACAAAAAAACCCTAAACAAGGGCATTAGAGGTCCATCGGCCACAAGAGGGAACCATCAGCCGCCTATTAGCCACCAGAAAACTCCATCGGCCAACAATTTGGCCGATCGGCCAAAAATAGCAAATTCGGGGCAATTTTGTCCATTTGTCTTGGGTCTTTAAGTATAGGGTTCCAAACCCTATTCTTTCACTTCTCCAAGGTCGAAAACCTTTCTCCTCTTGCTCTAGATCACTTTCCCCCTTAGATCCGTGCCTCAAACGCATTTTCCAACGTCCCAAAAACATTTGATTCGCAAAACCCTCGTTGTTTTACACACTTTGAACTGATTGAAAAGTGCCTTCGGTGCCTCTTTCTTGATTTCCATCACTTGGGGTGTGTTTCCCCCGAGTTATCCTTGATCTTCGTGCCCTCTTCCGCACTTCAACATTTTCTTTCGTTTTTCACCCCTCAGAGTTGACTTTCAGTTGACTTTTGGCATTCTTGCCCATTTTCCATACCTTCGACCATTTTCTCACTCTTCCCGAGATGACGAATGATATTCCACAGGGTGGGGCTCCTCCAGGGATGGAGATGGATCCCGAGTTCGAGCCTTTGCTGCTGGGCATTCGACCCTTCAATCCAACGTCTTATCACCCTGACATATACGTGTTGCTTCCCGACAGTATTCGCCAGCTCAGGAGCTTTGCGCGAGGTGCTCCGGAGGACCTCCTGCTACGCGAGCCGGAGTCACACTTATCCTATGGCACTGCTGAGGTATACTCTTCCTTTTTACTTTCTGCAATGTAGGTCATATGTCTTGGATAGCCAATATCACTCTTCATCTGATTAAACCAAACACACTTGCACATCACATGCCTAGTTCATTCTGAGCACATTCATACATGATACTTTTGTCAACTCGGACATATGTACACACTGCATTTTTATCAATTCTGAACACATGTATACACTATATTCCTGACACTGCTTCGCACCTGTTTATCTTGAACACATGGAGATTTCCATGCCTTCTGGGGTTATGGGAATACCATTGCACGAGACTGGTACATGGAGTTGCCCGATGACGTTCGCCACATCTTCGATGCGGCCGATTTTGGTGTATTATGCATGGAACTCTCGCGCCTCACTGCGAGTCGGCCTCTTCTAGGCGCCTTAGTCAAGAGGTGGTGGGACACCACCGATTCCTTCCACCTTTCTACAGTAGGGGAGATGACGATGACTCCCTTTGACTTCTCCATGCTCACCGGCATCGGAGTAGGGAGTGATCCGATCCTTTTTGACACTAATATGGGCGAGTGGGATGCCGCCTAGATTTACTTGCTGGGGACTCACCCACCTCTCTCCCGACCAGGGTTCGTGAGATATTCATGGTTCGCCGACCAGTTCAGGGGACAGATGCCGACGACCCATGAGGAGGTCGAGCACTATGCCCGGGGGTTCCTCATGTTCTTGTTGGGCACTACTCTCTTCGCTGACCGGACGAACACCGTTGGCCTCTATCTCTTAAGCGCACTGGTAGACGTGACTCGCATCCGGCGCTATGACTGGGGTGGCGCAGGCCTAGCCACGTTGTATGGATATATGAGTTCCTCATCTCGCCGGAGCAGACACCTGCTAGGAGGCTACTGGAGAGCTTGGGAGGTACATCTTTCCCTTTTGCTTTACAGTTCTGCTTTACACTATCTGTATACCCCACACAGTGCATAACACGCAATCTTCTTTATACTGGTTGTACACTGCACACACTGCACAAGACACTTCACATGACTCTCTGATTTCTGCTTTACCTGTATACTGCTTTACTGATAAACATACTCATTATTACCCTTTCACATTCTGTAGTTGTGGGTATATGCCTACTTCCCTAGGCTTGCTCCAGAGCCAGAGGTAGTGATGCCCCCTATGGTTTCATATTCACATCGGTACGATGGGAGATGCGAGTGGAGGTCACGAGAGTCTTTCTCATTCTTCCGCCGATATTTTGACATTGTAGCCGTAACGGAGGTATTTCAAACCTTACAGTTCATTTGAGCTTTGCTTTATATTGCACTTTTAATAATAGATAACAACCTGTATATCTGTCATTTATAGATCACCTGGCAGCCCTGAGCAGTGCTGCCTGATGCAGTTAGAGACCGGTATATGGGCGCTCGGGAGACTTCCCGATTCTGAGTTTTGCTTGAGGGCCCGGTCTGTCGAGCGTGGTGCCTGGGTGAGCGCTTCCTGTGACAAAGCCTTGGTTTACCCGAGCCGGTGGTTCCGATGTCGCCTCCTTCGCACATGAGGCATACAGCGACGTACACCCCTCAGAAGATGACCGATTTCACGATTGGTTGGGATGCCGACAACTTCCGACTTGAGGGTGACTACACGGTCTTCATACAGACATATCTGATGCAGCCTCTGGCCAGTGTTTGCCGAGGTGAGAGAGAGAGACCTGCAGCCACAGCAGGAGGAGCGGGAGGACCGAGGGCGACTCCGGTCCATGGCAGGAGGGGTTCCCGAAGGGGACAGAGAGCGGAGTGGCCAGACCTGCCCACTACCATGACATACCGAGGACAGGCTGGAGAGACTTATCAGATACCTATCGCTCCTCCCCCGGCTGATCATGAGCTCGTCGGAGTTCGAGGCTCGACCCCGGTATATGCTATACTTTTCATTCTATACATTCATTTCATTTCAGTTGATATCCTGCAGATTACTAATTACCTCAACACTTTTGCAGGCTTCCATAGAGTACACTGGTCAGGCTCTGGAGCTGTTAGCTTCGGTGATGGAGATGCTACAGAGGAGCATGGACCTGCTCAGCATTTACAGTATTCCGGTAAGTTCTTTCAACCTTCATCCCAAAACCCTCTATAATTTGCTCCATACTGATCTGATGCATCACATTGTCAATACTGCATTTGATACACCACATTCACATACCACTCATGACACTGATACATTGCATCTAATATACTGGCCACGGCCCTCACACACTGTAATCATTCATCGCTCACGGCGTTCACATACTGCTCACAGCATTTATACACTGTAATCATACATTGCTCACGGTGTTCATATACTGCTCACAGCATTCATACACTGTAATCATATACTGCATTTGATACCATACTCAGCTTCGCATAGCATAACTGATGCATTTGCCAATTTGTTCTTTTCAGGCCGCATTCCAGATACCAGCCACAGCGGGCGCCTCAGTGGGACCTTCAGTGCCTCCCCAAGCAGCAGGGGGAGTGGGACGAGGGACTCCAGTGCACAGCCGTAGCAGAGCTGGGTGTGCTCACACCAGGAGTAGTTCGTGGGCGCCTGCCCCAGATGATGACGAGTCTGATGAGGAGGCAATGAGTCCACAGTCAGAGTCTTCTTAGGATGGAGATGAGGCTGGAGATGGCTCGGGTTCAGACTCAGACAACAGAGCTGACGGCGGTAGTTCTGGGCCTTCATCGAGGAAGAGGACGAGGAGGGCTTCTTGCTCTTGAGGTGACTGGTGCCGATTCAGATGTTTTGTTTTTGTTTTTTCTTTTTGCTCTCTTTTTTTTTTTTTTTTTTTTGTATTTCTCTTTTTTGCCTGTAGTTTTTGTACATTGTACTGCCTCAGGCAGGTTTATTTTCTTCGAAACTTTGTACTTTTGCAAAAAGAAACCATGATGGAATGAAAAACAGCTTTTTGATTGAAATGTTACATTTGTATTCTAAACATTGCATCGCATTACATCACACAACATGTAAATGAGATTGAACTTTGTTTGAAAATTGCACACTCGAATTGCATTGCCTTAATCAGGTAGTGAACCAACTGACAACTGAAAGAACAAAACAACTCAATAAGCAAAACAAGGACTTGACATGCTAACCAAATGTAAATGCAACTCGATAAGCAAGACAAGAACTTAACAATCAACGCAAAATACAACTCGATAAAAATGCAATAATTCGATAAACAAATTGAAGTAACACAGGCACGACTTCATAAAAAATCGTTACAAAAAGGCATTTGAAGTGGAACAAGACATAAGTTCTCAACACTCCCAAGACATGGACAGCTCAGAGAACAAAGGAAGAGGCCATCGGCCAAGGTAGGAGGTCATCGGCCATCACAAAGGGCTGTCGGCCACAAGAACTAGCCGATCGGCCATTAATGCAGAAAGTGCCCAGATTGTTGGCACTTGTCTTCCACTCAACACCTTATCTTTTACAAAAGCCCCAGCTTCGCAGTTTCTCCATTTCAACTCAGTTTTTGCACCAAATGGAGGCATTTCTTGTCCAAAATCTCACAAATTGGATTGCTAACTTGGATGGCTTGGAAAAGCTAAATTCCCGGGGCTTTGGAATAAATGCACTATTTACGTTGAGCCGCACCCCGCTGCGTTTTCCATTCCTTCATGCCGCAGCAAGGTGTTGGAATCCGGTAACGCATGTTTTTAGCTTTGGCGGAGAAGAGATATGTCCCACTTTTGAAGACTTCCAAGCTTTGATGGAGTCCGAATGCGAGGAGGAGATCTTGCCCCAATTCCGTTTTGGCCACATCCAAGCCTTAGGACAGATGTACGGGCTCACTTTGCATGACGTTCGGTCTTTGATTCGCGATGGAGAACTGGACATTCCGAGCTTGATTCGTCGGTTTTCTGATGCCAATGACCGCGGCGATCATCACTGGCAGGGTTTTCGGCGACATGCGCTTTGCTTGTGCATGTTGTCTCATTTCTTGCTTGCCCCAGGCTCCGGAGGATCTAGCGTCCGTTTGATTGAGGTTGCCCAAGGTTTAAAAGAGGGCAAGAGCTGCATTGCCATGACACTGGCTGAGACATTGATGGGTTTGGATGCTTTCCATCGCCAAGAGATAACTAGATTCGCGGGGAGTCCACTACTGCTGCAGGTAATGTTTCCCACCCTATCTCACATATATTTCTCACATCACTCGGCCCTCAGGCTAGGTTTTTCTCTCAAAACCCTTTTCTCGCTTTTCTCTCCATGTACACCTCTCTATTCTTTAATCTCTCATTTTTCATCCCTCCCCAAATATGGTTGATGGATAAATTGAAGGTTGTGGACTCATGCCCAGCATATTTAGCTCGCGGCTATTTTTTCCCGCGACGTCTAGTCGATGCCTTTGATGAGGGATGGTGGTGCGAATGGATGTGCAGTCTGCCTGCTGCCAGTATTGCTTGGCGCTGCCCCTGGCTTAATCTACCGGTGATGAGTTACAGCATGTCTTGCCAACCGGGCATTCAGTTGATCGACCTGACACACTGTGTCTTTTACTTCCCATTTCGAATCCGGCGCCAATTTGAGCATGATTAGACTTGCCCAGAAGAGGAGATAGAGTACCCTGCCGCATTTCCAGTCTGAGGCACACAGCTAGCTCGATATGCCACAGCATGGAGGACGAGAAAGCTTCTGGCCCTCACTCCCACTTTCAGTTGCACCCTCTCTGATGAGTGTATAGCTTGGCTTGATGAAGAGGCGCAGGTTGGGCCTACTTTGGCATTAGAGGCTTCCACAAGCTCTGGGAGGGGGTGCAGGAACACCTGACTTACCCATGCCCCGAATTTATTGCTTTATCAGTACTTTCAAGTTTTCTTTATGAATGTAATAAAAAGCAACTTCAATTTGTAATAAGAGTAGGAGAACTCTGTACTGAAATCAATGTAATTGAAGGTTGTGGGTACTGAAAATCCAAAAATGGTCTAAGTCGTAAAAAGATTAATTTGAGCAAAATCAACTTTTATTAAAACTTTTCAAAACCATTTTCGATATGGATCACAACTGGACACGCCCGAGATCTATCACTGAGATGTACAACCCCGGATCTAGCAACTGGAAGTTGCCCCTAGTCTGAATAGCATTGCACTGGAGATCACAACCGAGCTCTTGAATGCAGAATAGACAAAGATGACCAACAAGATCACACAGACAAAGTTGATTTGGAAGTGTTTATGGCTGGACTTCAGAATGAAGTTGCCTACGTATCCCAAAGATGGGAATCAAGTCTTACGTAGTTCGGTTCAGGTTCACTCGTGTATTAACCATCTCCTTTTGCGCTCTAACTTTTGCTAAGGCCGCCCTTTTTGGGTTTTCAACCTTGTGAGCTCAGTTTTTATTATTTCAAATTTTCTGTGCTCTAACTTTTGCCTAGGTTGCCCTTTCGGGTTTTCGGCCTAGCGAGCCACTCAGGGATAGTATTTCTTCAACTTGTCCATGTTGATCGGCTGGGAGAACTCAAGGCCATCTAGGTCCATCAGAACGACAGCTCCACCTGACCAGATAGACTTGATGATGTAAGGGCCAGTCCAATTCGGTCTGAACTTGCCCCTAGGGTCGTGGATGGGAGCTCAGTTGTCTTTGAGCACTAGATCCCTCTTTTTCAAATTCTTGGACTTAACCTTCTTGTTGAAAGCCCTGGCAATTCTTCGTTGATAACCCTGGACGTGGTACAATGCGTTCAGCCTTCTTTTATCAAAGAGCATGAGTTCTTCAAACCTACTTTGCTGCCAATCTGCCTCGGCTATTTGGTACTCAGCCAATACTCGTAATGACGGAACCTCAACTTCGATAGGTAGAACAGCCTCCATCCCATAAACCAAGGAATACGGAGTTGCCTAAGTAGAAGTTTGAATTAAAGTCCGGTAGCCCCAAAGAGCAAATGACAGCTTATCTGGCCAATCCCTGTAGGTTTCCACCATCTTTTGCAGAATGTGCTTGATGTTCTTGTTGGCGGCCTCAACTACTCCGTTGGTTTGCGGCCGATATGTAGATGACTTATGAAAAGCCACGTTGTACTTCTCCAACAAGTCGATCACCTCCTTCTTGAAGTGGGAACCATTATCCGAAATAATCTCATTCGGGACTCCGTAGCGATAGATGATGTTGTTTCTAATGAACTTAGCGACGTGCGATGCCTTCAACACCGCGTAAGATTGGGCCTCAACCCACTTCATGAAGTAGTCTATTGCTACCAGAATGTACTCATGCCCGTTGGACCCCTTCGGAGTGACAGCCCCAATTACATCAATCTCCCAGATTGAAAACGACCATGGCGAAGTCATGTTGTACAGCTTCGACGGCTGAATTTTTATGCAGTTTGCATGGATCTGACATTTGTGGCATCGCCGGACAAAGCCAATACAATCCTCCTCCATGGTGGTCCAGTAATAACCCTGTCTAAGGATCTCCCAGGCTAGCATCACCCCGCTCATGTGCGCTCCGCACTCTTCTCCATGGATGGCATCCATCAAGCGGTTGGATTCTTCAGCATCAATGCATAGCTTATGCATCCCGAGATGACCCCTCTTGTACAGTTTACCCCCGCAGACGATGAACTGAGCAGTCATTCTTCGAATTGCCCTCTTATCTTTGGCATTTGCCTCTAGTGGATAAGCTTCCTTTTCCAAGAAGTTCCAAACGTCGTAATACTAGGGATTCTCATCTTGTACCTCATCTATGGCAGTAATCAGCTCGTAGGCAGGCATGAATTTCTGTTCAATGATGATCGGACACATCCGGACTCCGAAAGGGATGTCTATCATAGAATATAGAGTTACTAATAAATCAACGAACCTATTGTTCTCTCTTAACAGATGAGCGAAGTTTAGCTTCTCAAACCGAGGAATCAGAACGTCCAAGGTCTGGTGATAGATTCTCATCTTTTCTTCTTTAACTTTCCAATCTCCTTTAGCTTGAGATACAACAAGGTTCGAGTCCCTGATGACATCCAACCGTTTTGCCCCTAGTTCCAGGGCGGCTTCTAGTCCAGCAATACAAGCTTCATACTCTGCCTCATTGTTCGACACTTTGAATCGGAGTTTGAATGCTAAGGGTATGCGGGAATTGTCGGGTGCTATCAGCAACACCCCTATCCCATACCCGTATTGGTTTGACGCTCCATCAAAGTACATAGTCTAGGTTTCTTCTTCAAAATGCAGAATGGCCTCATTTGGGAACAGATATTCAATGGCTTCATCCCCTTCAATTGGGTGATCGGCTAGGAACTCCGTTATTGTTCTCCCTTTCACTGACTTGCGCGTCATGTACTTCAGATCAAATTCGGAAAGCAGAAGCAACCAACGGGCTAGCCTACCCGTAAGTGCCGATTTCTCGAAGAGATATTTGATGGGATCTAATCTTGAAACCAGTATTACAGAGTGAGCTAACAGGTAGTGCCTCAGCTTTCTGGTAGCCCATACCAAGGCCAAACAAGCCTTCTCCAGCGGAGGGTAGCGGGTCTCGTAATCTAGTATTTTCTTGCTCAGATAGTAGATAGCCTTCTCCACTTTGTCCTCAGACTCTTGTGCAAGCATGCAACCCATTGTAGTTTCAATCACTGATAGGTACAGAATCAACGGTTTCCCCGATTCAGGCGGTGACAACACAGGTGGGTTCTGTAAATATTGCTTGATCTGCTCGAAAGTAACTTGGCATCGGTCGTCCCATTGGAACTTCTTTCCTTTCTTCAGGAGACCAAACAGTGGTTCACAAGTCAAGGTTAATTTTGTAATAAACCGTCTTATGAATTGCACTTTACCCAGAAAGCCTCGCACCTCCTTTTCAGTCCTCGGTGGTGACATTTTTAAGATGGCCTTGATTTTGGAAGGATCGACCTCGATACCCCTTTGCGTGATCAAGAACCCCAGCATTTTCTCTGCTGTAACACCAAATGTACATTTATGAGGATTTAGCCCCAACCGATACTCTCTAATCCGTTGGAAGAATTTCTGCAAGGCGGTGTAGTGGCCCTCTCTTTCCTTGGACTTGACAATCATGTCGTCCACGTACAACTCAACCTCTTTATGGATCATATCATGCAAAATTGTGGTCCCAGCCCGTTGATACGTAGCCCCAGTGTTCTTCAGCCCAAACGGCATCACCCTATAACAATAAGTTCCCCATGGGGTAGTGAAAGCAGTCTTCTCCCTGTCTTCGGGTGCCATCAAAATCTGATTGTAGCCTGAAAACCCATCCATGAACGAGAGCAGCGCATGCCCAGCAGTGAAGTCCACTAATTTGTCAATATGCGGCAGAGGAAAGTCGTCTTTTGGACTGGCTTTGTTCAAATCTCTGAAGTCCACACATAACCGAATTCTGTCGTCCTTCTTCTGCACCGAAACTATATTGGCCAACCAAGTAGGGTATTCAGATACCAACAGGAACCCTGCATCAATCTGCTTGTTGACCTCTTCTTTAATCTTGAGAGCCCAGTCTGGGCAGATCCTTCGGAGCTTCTGCTTAATAGGTCGGGCCTCTGGGTCAAGAGGGATCCGATGATGTACAATCTTAGGATCGATTCCAGGCATGTCTTCATAGGACCACGCGAAAATATCTTTGAAATCTTTTAACAAAGCGACTAAGCGCTCGCGCTCCTCCGAAGACAACGTGGACCCGATCTGGGCCAGCCACGAGTCCTTCTCAGTACCAACATTAATTGTGGTGATTTCATCAACCAAAGGTTTTACAAACCTCTCCTGCTCTTGATCAATCAAATGTTGTAAAACCGGAGGAATTTCTTCCTCGTCGTTTTCATCAAAATTTTGAAAATCCTGATTAATGCAATAAATTAAAAGCATAGAAAAGTACTCGGAAGCCACAGCCATACCATTCTCATTAATAACATCCAGTCCGCCTGATTCCCCTGTTACAACAGACTTAAAGGAAAAAGAAAAAGACGACCTGGACAGGACAGTGGCATCTGGGTTATCACTTCCAAGAATACCGGACTCAGACTCAGACAATCTGGAACCTGATTCCGACTCTACAGACTCAGTGGAATCAGATTCCGGCTCACTACCTGACCTGGTGCTGCTCGATAAAAAGCCCTCCTTGTATTGCCAGACGAGGGAGGGTGCGATGGATGCATCCAGAATGCCTGAAGATGGGCCCACAGTCGCTTCATTCTCGATCATGGAAACTGAGAAGTTATCCCCCAAGCACTCCAGTACGATTTGAGGATCTGAGAGTAGACAAGCCAGCGCTACCCAAATCTCAATTTCTATGCTCTCGGAATCCTCCTCCTTGCATTGCACAACCTCAGCTGATGGGTCTATCTGCTCTTCGACAACTTCATCCCCGGACAATTGAGAGTCAAAGAAAATCTCAAACCCTGGCAAGCACTGCCTCTCTGCATTTAGCCATGGCTCCGGAAAGCCGCAGAACGGGAACTCTTCCCCTTTTCGGACAAAGCGTCCGTTCAGGGTCCCTTGGATAGGTCGGTGCACCAGCTCATAATGTTTCCCGGCCTGCTTTGCCCTGGCTCTTCCGGCCATCTCTTTTCCTTTCCTCGCCCAATCCTCTTTGGTAGGCAGATAACCTAGGCCAAAGGTATATGGGTTGTGCAGCACTTCGGCCGATACTGCAACGCCCTTCCGACCACTTCGCCGTAATCCCATTTCGGGCATGTGCTGAAGCTTGTTCATAAGGTAGACAGATTGTGCGCTAACAAATAGCCCCTCATTAATAGCTAGCATGTCTTGTACAACCCGGGCCTCAGCTAGGGTGAATCCTGACAGAAATACATCCTTTGCGCCGTGCTCAATCTCCAGAACTGGTGTAGAAACCTCTGGCAGCGAATGTATTGAAGAATTTCCAAAGACGATTGCCACCCCCTTCCCATGGAGGTACTTCAGTATTTGGTGCAGGGTGGAAGAGACGGCTTTCACCTGGTGCAGCCACGGCTGCCCCAGGAGTAGATTGAAGGTTGCGGGAACATCCAAGACATGAAAATCAATATCCTGTTGCCCTGGACCAACCTGAGTCCGAATCTGTACAGTCCCCATCACCTTTCGGCTGGTATTATCATAGGCCCGTATCACCTGGGCAGTAGGCACAAAATCCGACGGCTTCAAACCGATAGCATATGCCGTCATCGACGGACATACATTGATAGCAGATCCTGTGTCAACAAGGACCACCAGTATCCATTTCTCTCTACACTTGACAGAGATATAGAGTGGTTTATTATGATCTGAGCCCTCAGGCGGCAGTTCCTTGTCAGTGAAGGTCAAGGTCAGGGAAGTTCCTCCCGGGAAAACCAACCCTACCAACTGCTCAGGAGTTGTATCGATTGAAAGTTTAGCCCTGTCCATTACAGAAAGGACGGCCTGTCTGTAAACTCTTGAGGCCATAAGCAGTCCCCAGATGGAGATGTCTGCTTGAATCTTTTTAAGCTGTTTCAATACAGCCTCCTCCTCGAGTAGTTTTTCTTTCTGCCTCTCCACTTCTTTGTCCTTCCCGGACGCCTCGGGTTGATCCAAGTGTGGGGGCTTGAAATACCGCCCACTTTTGGTCATATGGTCAACCTCCTCAACATACCAGGTGTCATTTGGTTGATTTTGCCCCCAATCTTCGTCGGTGTGGGCTAGACGTAAGTCGTCGTCTTCCCACCACATCCCGTCGATAACCGACAGACAGCTGTCCGATTCCGTTGCAACTGTTTCTGTGCTCACAGCACATTCCGTCCTTTCAGGGACTTTGGCCTTCCTTGCCCTTTCAAGATCCTCAATCTTTTCTTGCCCAAGATGCTTCAATGCAACCTCCTGTTCAGCATCTAGTATACTCAAACTGCCCGGATCCCGAGCAAAATTCTTAACACCGATGCTCTCCGACGATGCCTCCTGATTCTCGGCCATTCCAGCCACTGTTGATGTCCCCATTTCTGAGGGCCCCTGTACTGGCTGAGGTTCCTCAATAACATCTGGTTGATCACTGAGCCACCCCATATTTTCTGCCGATCCATCCAAGTCGAACCAGTTGATGTTCACATCCCTGAGTCCTGCTCTTCAAAGAACTGCAGATTTGCAATGTCCTCATCCAGCTCTGCTAGGTCATCTAACCCTTAACTTGGTCCATCTTCCTGAACCACACTGATCTCTACCCCAACCGGCAACTCTACCCTCGGCTTAGCCTGGTCTGTTGATGTAATATAACCACTCGGGTTGTATGCAAAGCTTGCAGACCCCTCAGGCCCTGAATTAACATTCCCATCTGCCTCCAAAGTCATCCTAGTTCTGTCTTCGACAGTCACCACCACCGGTTTAGGTTGGGTTTGGGAGGTGCTCAATATGTACAAGTCTGTGCTGTCTAGGATGAACACCTCGGGCTTGGGTAAGTGGGAGGGTGTGATATATATGCTTGGGTCATATGGAATGGTCGTGGTTTGGATTAGGTTGATGTGTTTGGGTGGTAGAGCTTGGTTATGTGGTAGGAGTGGGTTGGTGGTGACATTCGGCTTCTCTGGAGGTGCAATCACCTTATTGTCGATGAGATCCTAGATCTCATGACATAGTCTATAGTACTGGTCGGTGTCATGACCGTGCTGTTGGTGAAATGCACAGTATTTAGCCGGGTTATGGGAGGAAGGAAGTTTGTTTGGTAATGGCCGCGGCTCCAGGGGCTTCAAGTGTCCTTTCTTAATCAAAACCCCCAGAGCTTTAGACAGAGACATGTATAGTGGAGTAAAGGTTCTCTGGCCTCGGGGTGGATATCTGGTTGTTTGTGAGCTGGTTCCAGACGCACTGGTGAAGGGTGTAGTTGTGAGTGTCTTTGGAGTGGTGGTGGTGACCATGCCCACATCAGAAGTCCTAGCAGCTGCAGCACTACTTGTGCCTGCATTCAAATTGCGGGTAAATGCCCTCTTGGGCTGCTCTCTCTTGTGGTCAATCAGACCCTGCTTCATGGCGTCCTCAATCTGTACCCCAATCTCGTGTAAATCAGTAAAGGTAGGGAGGGGTAAGACGATCATCTTTTGCATCAGTTTGGGTTGGAGGTTGCGCACAACCATCCGTATCTGATCCTTCTCAACTGGCCTGGTGGTCATCATAGAAGCTTTGGCCCTCCAAACGGGTTACAAAGTCGGAGAATCCCTCTTTTGGCTCTTGCCTCATTGTCTCGAGATCACGAGTTGTGATCTCGATCTGCGTGTTGTAGAAGTATTGAGCTATAAAGGCTTCAGCCATCTCCTCCCAGCTTCTCTTGACAGAGTCCTCCAGCTTTGCGTACCAAATAGCCGCAACACCTGACAGGGTCTGGCTGAAGAGGGAAAGCTTTTGCAGTTTGGAGAGGCCCATCGGCCTTAGGATATCCGAGAACAATCGCAGGTGTACCATCCCCAGAACTATCAAAACGGTCTATATGAGGCATCTTGAACCGGTCCGGCAAAGTCATCGCCGAATCGGTGTATCCATCCTCTATGTCTGGAATGGAATTCACACCTTGAGCCCTCTTGAATAGCTTTTCAAGTTTACTGACCTTCAGAGCGGTTGGGTCCATCTCAGATTCAAACGGTGTATCTGTTGAGAAGGTCAGTGTCTTTGAAATCTGCGGTAGAACTGGTGGCGGAACTGGTCCTGTTGGGGCGTCAGTATCTTCCTGGACGTTTGCAGTATCCCCGAGTGTTAGAACTCTAGGTGGGGGTGGAGGTGGATGTGAAGCAGATGCTCCGGCTTGCTGTGGTTGTTGCTGTTGCTGAAGTCTGGCAATCAGCTCTGTCTGTTGAGCCACAACCTCTGCCTGACGCGCGGCAAACTCTGCCTAGCGGAGCAGCATCCCACTCATGGCTTGCATAGTCTTATGGAGCTGACGTATCATGTCCTCTATACTTGCCATAAGGTGCTGATCTAACTGAACAACAGGTGTATCTCTCTTTACGGTAGAAACGGAAACCTCAACCCGACTACACACTGGTGGGGTGGATAAAGACCATTGATCTGGTACCCGTTGTACTAATGAACTACGCCTAACTGACCTCCGTCTAGTAACCAGGGGTAATGAAAAGAACACTACTTGTCCGTCTATTAGATCCTCAGATTGATGAAGCTTTCGACCTCTAATCCAAAGTGCTTGGGGAATATCTACCAGGTCGGAAGCAATGATGCTAAACTACCTTGCAAAAAGATAAATAAAGCATAATAAGGAAACAATAAGCAGAAAAACGGACAACACTTCGGCTTAAATTAAGACAACACACAGTTAACATTTGTTAGCTGAACACACTGTTCTCAAATACTGATCACTGTTCCCAAATCACAGCCCCAAATCCGATACCCTTAGGTAAAACTGATTCCTCCAAATACTAATGCCCACAGGCCTGATACCCAGACTTGCAAACTGATACATACAACCTGTAGAGACACACTCTAACAGCACATATCAAGCAAGTAAGAGCCAAAACACCCCTATGGAGGGGTAGGGTTTCCCTGTCCTATCTTGTCAGGAGCTAGGGTTTTACTACGCGCACAGCGGTTTCAAACAACCTACATTCGGGTAAGCAACTTGTCCTAGTTTGGAATGGTCACTATAGTTTCCGACATGTACTAGGTTGAATGGTCAAAAAGGGTGCCTCGGTAACAACCGAGGTTTGTGTTTCCATCGTGGCAGAGCCCGTAACCGGTTAGCCTTATGGCATGCAGCCTCCGGCAAACCGTTCAGGAATAGCAGACAGCAAACACGGTGTCCCCAGGCGCACCAATGCAAATGCAATGCAAAGAAATACATAAGTGTAGACAAAACAACATATCATGAGTTTGAGTCAAGTTCTCTAAATCCCCAGCAGAGTCGCCAGAAACTATAGACCGCCCGAAATCCGCTCTGTGCGCGAGGGCGCGAATTGTAGTTCTAGCTACTACAGTTCGAACTCCTGTCACAGTTCTAAATCTAATCTCACAAAGTGCAATGTAAGACTGATAAATCACCAAAGAGTCCAAATCCGACAAATCGTTTTGGAAAATCGATTTTAATCAAAAAGCGCCAAACATGGACTGCTTTGCCAGATTTCAGAGTCGCCACCTAAATGTTTTGTTTTGGGAAATTTAGGAAACCCTGACTCGTGCCTAAGTCCACGTGTCCGTCATCACCAAAGTTGCCTCAGCTCGGGAACTTGGATACGAGAGGGGAAGGTCCTGAAATGAGCACCCCCGCTCGCTCGATCAAAGGATCGGCCTCTACTAACATGATATGTTGTTTTTGAAAACACATGTATTCTTATTCTGATTTATTAGCTAGCTTACTATATGATGCGCACAGCACATAAGTAATAGACTCAATTGCAAGAATTGGAACAAAACAGTTCATGTTTGTTTTTCGAAAGTGGTTTGAAAGTACTACTCGCAAGTAGGCTAAGAAGCGGATTTGCCACCCTCAAGTGGGCTTAAAACATGATTTTGCCACTTCAAGTGGGCTTAAAACGCACATTTTGATGAATTGTTCCAATTCAAGCAATGAAGCCTTCATCTATAGGCATTCATACAGTTATAGCAATTAAGCAAATAGCCTCATGGCAAGCATGCTATCATGGCAAACACTTACACACATGCAAGGATGCTAAAGCATAAACACCTACAGTGTACTCTAAGCCAAAACAAAAGCTATGTTAGAAATCATGCATGATCCTAAGTTAAGAATGCCTAATGCAACACATGCAAAATGCAACTAAGATAGGTTCGACTATTCTAAGATGTCATGTGAATGCAACTAGATAACATGTATTCAAATTGGTATTGAAATACAATGCAGTTTGTATGATGCGTCGAGCCCGGTGCATGCAAGACAGATGAATGGATGCACGCATGCAAAGCATAAGTATGCTAATTGAAATATGCCCTAATCTAACCACTGAAAACGGATAAGTAAAAGGGAGAAAGACGTGGGGTTAGAAGACATGTACACACACACACACACACTTATTACAACTTTTGCCCTCTTGACAGAGGGTCGGAATAAATCAACTAACTAGCTACGCTAAGCTAATTAATTACAAACCAACTAATTAACTAACTATTTTAGCTAATTAATTATTACAAACCAAATTGAATTGAATAACCAGCTTAGCTAAGCTAATTAATTAAACTAATTAATTACAACACATGCAATTAACTACAACTAGCTAGTAAAGCGGTAAAAGGCCTCGAGGGCAAGGGATGCATGCATGCTCGGTTGCGTCCTCCCAGAAATCCACCGCCTTGCCTCAAGATGCCTCTATTTGCACACTTCTATACTTCTGAAAATTATGCCAACTTCCAGAATGCTTCTGACCCACCTTAGGAACATGCTGAGGGGTGGTCGGCCAAGAGGAATAGCCATCGGCCAGAGTTCCAATTTTGATAGCTGATCGACAGACTTGGTGGCCGGTCGGCAGCTCTGATGGCTGGTCGGCCACTGCTTCTTGCAATTTCTCCTTTTGCTGCAACAGAGCACAAACAGAGGCATGACAGTGTATTTGCAAGGAAATGTGTGTGCAACCACACTCCTTATCATGTCTCAAGCTCAAAGAAGTGTAGTGCTTGGCTCTCGAGCCATCAATCATGCATCTCAATGCATGATGGCCAAAGAGTCAAGCTTGCACAATGTCGATGAATGCACAAGTAACACATAGGACTCGATGAGCCTATACCTCTATCATGCTTTGATCAAAAGAGTCGGCGACAAAGAAATGAGGCGTTTTCATCACTTCAAGTATGAAACGCCCCTCGTTTCTCATGTTTGGATTAACATTCAATCCAAACACAATGCAAAGACAACATGCAAACAACATGCTATTCTACCAATGCTAGAATGACATGCTAGAATGACATGCACAAGATTCTACCATGCAAACAATGCATGCGAGACATGTTCGGAGGCCATGAACATCAAAGCTAGTAAAGAGCATCATACAAGAGGCATGCAATACAATGCTCCATGGACTTAAACCACATATGGACAGACCTAAGAGGCTCCAAAACAGTGGCCAACACACCAAAACTTAGGCACAAAAAGGGCAAGAACACATGCTTATGTGATGGCTTATCAACTAGGCATAAGGGTCAGCTTTCAAACACAATGAAGAAGTGACGAATATGAGAGCATGACATAGGTACAAGCACTGAAATCATGTGAGAAATGATGACATATCATGCAAGCAACACAAGCATGGCATGCTAGGGCCCTTAAGCATTAAAGCTAATGAAGTACACATCACTAAGGCTATACAATACGATGCTCAATGGACTAAACCAACCCTAAATAGGCCTCATGCATGCCAAAATAATAGCCAAAATACTTTGAAATGCTAGCATTGAAAGGAATAAAATGCATGCTCATGCATTGGCCCATGAATAAGGCATAAAGGTGCAACTCTTAAGAGCACTTAAAGAGTGAAGAACATGGAATTGTGAAAACACTATATGCTCTGAAATATCATTCTAAATGATGTCAAAATATGCACATATGACAAATGAGGCATGCTAGGAGGCTCAAAGCTTAAGGCTAGCAACGGTACTTGCACCATAGCCATATCAAGCAAGCCCCAAAGGGCCAAGGTGACTCAACACAGTCCCAAGGTAGGTCAAAATAAGGCCAAAAACATGCTTGAACATAGCCAACACATGCTAGAATTAGAGGCATGAAGCATGGAGCATACTAGGCCAACAAAGGGGATTACACTAGAAGTGTGAAAACCAAGCAAGAGATGACTCTACCAACCAAAATCAGAGTTAAGGCATGTTAAATAATGGCCAAAAACATGCTGAAATGGAACCAATACATGCTAGAAATGTGAGCTAAAACCTGAAGCATACAAGGCTAGTTTGCAAGGATTACTCTACAAGTGTATACAGAGGCTGAGATGGATCCAAA
Organism: Camellia granthamiana; assembly: GCA_036172215.1. Taxonomy (NCBI): domain Eukaryota; kingdom Viridiplantae; phylum Streptophyta; class Magnoliopsida; order Ericales; family Theaceae; genus Camellia; species Camellia granthamiana. The sequence goes on along the minus strand of JAXFYN010000024.1, from coordinate 56,366 downwards.
ACAAGCTTAACAAGCATACTACTTTGATGAGCCATCAACACAAGCACACAAGAGAAGAGGAAGGGGGACAACCCCCACCCAATTGGGGCCTCAAAACACACTTTCTACCACTGAAAATCCACTGGATTTCAGTGGCTAAAAGGGCAAGAGAAGGCTAAAACAAAAGCTTTAAGGGATGGCTCAAAAGCCTAGCAAATAAGGCATACAAGAGGGTGAAACACCCCCAACACCAAAGAAGCCTCAAACAAAAATTTTAAGCACTTGAAAATGAAGCTTTTTGAAGTTTAAATTCAAGCCTAAAACATCATGCAAATAGGGCCAAAGACTTAATAAAAAACAAAGCTATAAAGAGGGTGAAGACTCACCCTTGAAGAACAACTTCAAAGCAGCAACTTCTGAGGCAAAACCAAGCTTAGGAGCTTCAAACAAACCTCCAAGAACCTCAGCTCAAGAGTGAAGGTGTTTCACTAGGTGCTCTAGTGCAAAAGTGTGAAGAAAAACCACTTTAAGGCACAAACAAGTGCAAATATAGAGAGAGATGGAGAAATATATATAGAGAGAGATATCTTGTCTCTAATGCAAATTTCAGAACCTCTGGAAAGGGAGAGGGACCTCCCCTCTTATAGAAATCCAAGTCTCAAGCTTGTTAAACAAGCTAGAGGCTTGGTTCAATCCCTCCATACACGTGTATTGAGGATGAGTTCTATGCTCACCAACTGTCACAACTGGCAACAAAATGTATGCAAAAGCAAATAAATAGGCCTCGGCCAAAAAGTATGGCTGACCGGCCAATGAAGGTGTCGACCGGCCATCAATGATGCTGACCGGCCACCACTGATGGCCGATGCAAAGAAGGAATGGCCGATAGGCATGAGGCCTGGCTGATAGGTTGTAGGGCTGGCCAACAAGCCACCCTCTTCCCTCAGAAACAAAGCCACAAGCTCTTGGTCCACAACCAAGCACAAAACAGATAAGTTGAGAGGCTTCAAGGTAAGGCACGTAGCCGAGGCCTTCAGAAACTCAAAACGAACACGAGCATGGATGATCATCGAGTGTTCAAACGATGACGTCCAAGTCTTGGGGGCGCTAAAAAATGGGGTGTCTACGGAGACATCCAATCATCCAGTATTTATCTGGTCCTTCTTCGAAGGCCAGCAGAAGGCTTAAATTGCAATCAATGCAATTCATAGTGTATGGGAATGCTCTTTATAAAAGGGGAGCAGATGGGCTACTATTAGAATGTCTAGGACCAAAAGAGGCATTGACTGCCATGACTGAGGTGCATGAAGGCATTTGTGGTGCCCATCAACCTAGTGTGAAGATGAGATGATTGCTTTGAAGGCATTCCTATTATTGGCTAACCATCCTTAAAGATTATATAGAGTATGCAATGGGATGTCAGGCATGCTAGAAGCATGGCATGATAAGACATATGCCAATATCTAATTTGCATGCAGTTATGAAGCCTTGGCCATTTAGAGGATGGACAATGGATATGATAAGAAAAATATATCCTCCCTCTTCGAAACAACATTGTTTCATTCTGGTGACCATAGATTACTTCACTAAATGGGTCGAAGCTAAGCCTTATAAGGCTGTGGATCAGACTGAAGTTATTGGGTTTATCAAAGAATTGATCCATAGGTTTGGCATCCCACAGACCATAACTGTAGATAATGGGACTGTGTTTGATGAAAAGATGGTAAGATCTTTTGTAGCAGAATTTGGAATTAGTCTTATTAATTCCATCCCTTACTAAACACAAGTAAATGGTCAAGCTGAATCATCTAACAAATCTTTGAAAAAAAGAATACAAAGAGTTGTGGAAGATAATCCTAGGGATTGGCATAACTTGATGTTAGATGTGTTATGGGCTTATAGGACTTCTTTAAGGTCAAGTACATGAATCACTCCTTATACCTTGGTATATGGACATGATGCAGTGTTGCCAGTGGAAATTAATATCAAATCCTTGAGGGTAAAATGCCAAGACCAGTTAACTACTGAGCAATATCATCAGAGCATGTTCTTGGAGTTAGAGATGGTGGATGAAGCTAGAATTTTGGCATTAAATAGTATTTTTTATCTAAAAGAAAAGGGCAGCCAAAAGTTATAATAAGAAATTCAAGCATATTAGCTTTGATGAAGGTGATTTGGTGTGGAAGACAATACTTCCAATAGGAATTAAGAGCCATAAATTCGGCAAATGGTCACCTAATTGGGAATGACCATACCAAATTCATAGAGTCCTGCCTGAGGGAGCCTACCATTTGATAAATGTAAATGGTTATGTGCATCCTAAGAAAATCAATGGCAGATATTTGAAGCCTTATTATCCAACTGTGTGGGAAACACAAGGAGTGTAAGAAGTGCTAAGTAAGAATAATGAAAGAGCATGGAACAATTAGATAGATAATAAGGATTTTCATTTCATAAAAATTTCAGTACATTATGCCACAGTTAGGCCCAAAAATCTGTATAATGCTTCAATTGTTCTATTACAATCAGTTCTCTACTTTTTAGAGTTGGGAACAATTGAATAGCTGAGGTCATTTCTTGTCTGTGATTGGATAGTCTCTGGTTAGTGGAATGCAGCATCTTACCATTTTGCTCCAGTGCTAGATTCACTGCTACCAATTCCTCCTCCAATTCTGCTTTCCTTTGCAGCAATTAAGTTTGAAGATGGGAAGCAAAAGAGTGTTGTCCCTTTAAGTCGAATATCTCAGAATGAATCTGGGAGACAAACTCTTTATCTTTCAATAGTACCCTTTCTGCAGCCTTAACCATTTGGTAGATGTTGATGTAAAAATCAATGGTAGCTGCTGCTTGAGATAAGTGGTTCTTGAAAGCCATATTGGGTTGCTCAAACACTTTGCAGCACTTCAAGAAGCCATTCTTGATGGAAGGTTTTTGCAGAGCCTCAAATGGAATCTTTGAGAAGGACTTCAGCAGATCCAAGCAAATGTCCAAATCCATTTGAGGCAAAAGAAGTTCAACATCAGTGGCAAAGTTCTCAATGATCTCCAACAAAGAATCAGCTAGGCCCAATGGCTTGGCTTCATTGTTAGTAGATGAAGCAGGTGTAGAGATGTCGAACAGACTGCCAGCCGAGCTTCGAAGACGTCCATCTCATTCTAAAAAAATAGAATTATTAGGGAATCATCAGTTGAGGGAAGCGCTGGAAGCATTAGCATAGCTAGAGGAACGAAAGTTTCTTTAGTTGCATCTATTGTCCTGACTACCAACAAGTCAAGGGATGAGGGACTAGAGTTGGATGGTAGGGAAGAAGTTGGTGAGCTGGCAGTATCATCCTTGGAAAGGCTAATTGCCATTAGAGGGGGAGTGACAATTAGAGTGCTTTCAGTAGTTGAAGGGATAACCAAGACTCTAGAAGGAGCAGGCTGGGATGAAGCGATGGACATCAAGGGAAAATAGGAAGATAAGCTAGTGGATAAGGAAGATGGAATGCTTTTCCTCAAGGAGAAAATGAAAGAAGGTATGGGAAGTGTAGAAGAGGGGAGTGGAAGTAATCTTTGAAGAGGTGTTACACTCCATGGCAGTTCAGGATTGACCTTCCCTTTTCCCTTTAAAGCTGCCCTTAGTTCTGAAGAAGTCAAGAAGGGCCCCTTATCCATAGTCAAGGTAGAAGAAGCCAGTGTCGAAGGAGGAGGGATTGGACTTGCTGCTGCTGCTGCATTTTAGAAAACAAAGAGAAAATGTTAAATTGATGCTAAGTCTTGGAAAAGGAAATCGTCAATAGGGATTGAGGGAAATTACCAGCTTCAGTGGTTGTAATGGTAATGGTTGGAAAGCTGCGAAGAGCATAATGCTTAGTAGTTTTTTACTCTTCCTCACAATCTCCTTTTATATTGTATCAACAACAGCAGCTTCTTCCCTTAATATTTGTTGCTGCCTCCTTTTTTCGGACCTCTAAAATACAATAATTTCTTTGGTCTGTTCCTCCTCTACTGCTCTAACAGATGCCTTATAAGTGACGTCCATGACAAGCTCACTAGGGGAGAATGTCTTATTTTTCCTTTTCAGTGGAGCTTCTTCTTCTTCCTCCTCAGGTAGTGTTTGCACAAGGTCAGGTTGTAGTAGGAGTTTTCTTTTCTTTTGTTTTTTCCTGCCCTTGAGGATGTTCAAGGCTTGAGTCCTTTGAGAAGAGTCCTCCTGTGAAGCTTTTGCACCAAATATTGAGGCTATAAGTAAATAGACAAGGCATCATAAAAGGAAAGGGGTAAAAGGAGACAAAGTGTGTACCTTTCTTCAAGGTAGCCCTGGTGACTCTAGGAGGAGGAGATGAGGCAGCATGAGCAGGAATTGGGGCTGTAGAAGCAGTGGAGGAGGTAATGATGATTCCAACCTCTTTGGGTTTGACTTGAGAGGGCACATCTAGGCCTTTCAGCAGATCCTTAGGGCAAATGGGAAAGTGCACCTCTATATTGGCTGTCCACCAATTTTGATATCTCTTCAGTATATTACCTTGTGGGATGAAGGAAGAGAATTCAAATTCATCCAAGTCTGTTATCAGTTTAAGGGTTGCTTTATCGAACCTGGTGTTGGGTACCTTTAGCTCTTTGGTTGCAAGATCTGAATTAGAGAGGTTACAGAGAGGGACAGGAATCCCCTAAGTAAGCCCAAATTGCCTAGCAAATTGAAAAGGGCAATAAGCCTCAGAGATGCACTTATAAGCTCGAGGGTTCAAAGTGCCAATAAATAGCTCCCTTGGAAGCTGAATGGAGGCCTACATATCTTTGTGAAAAGGCCTGGAGCATTTCTTATCAGCCAATAAGGTCCTTAGCCAGGCTGGCCCTGTGTTAGCTTCGAAGGGGTAGAAGAAGGTGGAAAGAGGAGAAATTGGGAGTTGATAGAAAAAAGTGAAGTAATAAGCAAAGCTCGAGGGGTAGAGGGAAACCCTGGCATATTTTTCTCCATAGGTAATGGGGTCTTGCACTAAGAATCTCAAACACCTGCAGTGTAAATCAGTGAAATATGCAAAAAACCAGAGTTGTAATACCCAGAATGGGCCTCCTTGATTAATGTCCAGAGGTTTGTCACAAAATTAGGAACATACCCTATAAACATGGCCTAAAACATAAGGAGCCAATGCTACCTTCTTCTTTGAAGCAAGAGCCTTGGCAGGAGGGGCAAACTCAGGCATGATCCGCTGAGATGAGGTACAAAAAAGGAATTTACATAGCTGTAGCTCGACTTTTTCGTGCCCTTTTTCGGAAGCTCGGAATAAGCCCTATAGTTCGGACTCCCACGGTTTTGAATCTAATCTCACAAGTGCAATGTGAAATTGATAATCACCAAAGAGTCCAAATCCGACAAATCTTTTGGAAAATCGATTTTGAATCAAATTGTTAAAAATGAACTGCTTTTTCTAGATATAGAGTCGCCACCTAAATATTTTATTTTGGAAAAATTTAGGAAACCCATGACTCGTGCCGAAGGCTACATGTCCGTTGTCACCAAGATTGTCTCGGCTCGAAAATTTAAGTACGAGAGGGGAATGTCATGAATTGGGCACCCCCGCTCGCCCGATCAAAGATCGGCCTCTACTAATCATGATATGATTCTTATCAACATTATATGCTATTGTTCCAGTTTATTAATCTAGCATTGACTATGTGATGCGGACATACAAGTATAGACTAGTTTGCTCAAATTGGAACAATTCAATTTCATGTTTGTTTTTCAAAAAAAGGTTTGATTTTACCACTTGACAAAGTGGGCTTAAAGTTTGTGAATTTGCCACTTGACAAAGTGGACTTAAATGTACATTCATTGAATCGTTCTAATTCAAGCAACAAGCTTTCATCTATAGGCACTCAAACAGTTTATCACTTAAACACATAGCCTCATGGCAAGCACGCTCGTCATGGCAGTCACTCACACTCATGCAATTATGCTAAAGTACAAAAAGCTCACCTAGTACTCCAAGCCAAGATAAAACAAAAGAGTTAGAAAAAATACATGATCCTAACTATACAAGATGGCTAATGCAACACATGCGATAATGCAACTACTAGGCTCGGCTACTAATATGGCATTTGATTTACTTCAAAACATGCAATCTAGGCACATATTCACCGAAGTATTGAAATAACAATGTAGTTTGAATGATGCGCCGAGCCTCGGTGCATGCAATACAAATGAATAGATGCAAACATGCGATATGCTAATCAAAACATGATGTCCCTAATCTAACCATCAAAAGCTGGTAAATAAAAGGGAGAAAGATGTGGGGTTGGAAGACATACACATTATTACAACTTTGCGCACTCACAAAGGAGAGTCCGAATAAACTAACTAGCTAACTAATTAAAGCTAAGCTAACTAATTAACTGTTACAACACGAATTAAATTAGCTAAACTACTTAACTAATTATTACAACAAATAAATTGAACTAATTAATTAACTATGCTAGCTAACTAATTATTACAAACCGAATTAATTAACTATTCTAGTTAACTAATTACTACACTCTTCAAAATTAATTAGCTACAACTAATTAATTATAACAATTAGCTAAGTAGTTAAACTAAAATGGACTCGATATGCTATGCATGTTCATGCACATGTTTGGTTTCCATCCGAAAAGCCAATGTTTTGCTACTGAATGTCTCTATTGCACAACCTTTGCATTGGTTTTCCACTTCTGGACCAACTCTGATCTGTCTCAGAAAGACACTGCTAAATTTTCACTGGTGGCTGACAAGGGGCCGGTCGACCACTGATGGTGGTCAGTCGGCCACTGATGATTGGACTTCTTTGCTTTAATAGAGAGCAAACAAAGCAAAACAGTGTATTTCTCAAGGGTTGTTTGTACTGTGTATCCCTCCTTATCATCAAAACATCTCAAAGGAGTGATGCACTTAGCTCTTAAACCATCAATTAAGCAATTTCATTGCATGATGGCCAAAGAACTAAGATATACAAGTTCAATAAATGCACAAACAAGACCAAAAGCCTTCACCCTATTGTGCATGATCAAGGGCAATGGAGACCTTGGAAACTTGGCACATTTCATCACTTTGAGTATGAAATGTCCCAATTTTCCTTGTGTTCAATTAACGTCTGATTGAACACACCAAAACACAATCAAATTCTTATCTTACATCATTTTAGTTACAACTTTTTAGTTACTCATTTTAGATTACCAATCATTTCTTAACCAATTAAGTCCATTGGTGAATCAAATCCTCTAAAGAGAAGGAAGTGTCAAACAAGGGGTGGTTTAAGGCAAGAGAGAGGTGTCATGCCATTGATAATGAACCCTCAAAAGAGGATTAAACCATTAAGCATGGATCTCAATCTCAAGCTTAAACTATCCTAAGGTTGAAACAACTTTCAAAGCAAACAAAAAAGTCAAGAAATGAGGGAGGTTGCAGAGATTAATAGTGCTGAAATTAAGTGAGAAAAAGCATTAAAACATGCAATCAACTCAAACCAGTGGTGTCTAAAGGCCTAAAACACCAAACTTGTAAGGACACTTACACTAGAAGCATGCAAAACAAGACACAAATGCAACAACCATCCAAAAACAGAGTTAAAACAGTCCAAATCAGAGACTAAAACATGCTGGAATTAGGCTACAAAAGGCTAGAAAATTAAGCTAATACATGGAGCTAAGTAGGCTAGCAAACAAGATACAAGGAGGGGCGGCTAACCCCTCCAAATTTAGACTTCAAAACATGATTTTCACCACTAAAAAAGCTTTGAAATTCAGTATTTAAAAGCCCCAAAAAAGATAGTTTGAAAGTGGGAAACAAATGTGGAAAGGCCTTGAGAGCAATAAATAAATAAGGGTGAATCACCCCCCAACCTTAAATGGCCTAAAACCACCAATTTCAGCCCACAAAAATAGAGTTTTTATAGCCCAAAAATAGTGGGAAAAAGATAGAAAAACAAGTATACAAAGCAAGGTAAAAGGGGGAGTATTATACCTCTTGAAGCAAAGACCAATTCTATGCAACAATTCAAGCCAAAATCACCTTCTAGAGCTCCAAGAAGGCCTCAAGGAATCTCAGCTCAAAGATGAACAACTTTGGTTAAGGAAGTATAGGCAAAAGTGTGGTATATGTAGACTAATGTGCACAAACTTGCAAGAGAGAGAGAGAAATGTAGAGAGCGAAATAATTTTTGCTCCAAAAATTCTAACCCTCAAAAATGGGGGAAGAGACCCCCTATATATAGAAAACATGCATTCTATACAAGAAGATCTAGCCTTATACGTGAGTACAGATACATGCATCTGTGCAAACAGCTCGCACAACTGGTATAAAATATCTGCAAAAGTAATTGGTGGCTGTCATCCACTATTGGTAGTTGACCGGCCACCACTGATGGCCGACCGGCCATACCAATGGCTGACAACTAAGAAACATGGTTGACAGCCTATGGTGGTGGCCGACAGGTCACCAGAAGGTTCAGTCTGAAAACACCAAGGTTTTAGTCTAAAAACAAGGTGACAGGGGTGCATGGCTCAAAGTTGTGGCATTCCGTTAAGGACTTTGAGCACTTGGCAAGCAAACATATTCATCATCGGGTGTGCATGTGAGGACGTCCAAGTCGTAAGGGCCGTCAAAAATGGGGTGTCTACAATAGCCAATATAGAATAAATGAAAAGAACTCTCGGTTAGTCACAGGATCTTCCTTCTTATTCTTAGTCTTTACAAAATCACTAAAGAAAGAGTTCAAAGATGGAATGGTGAAACTAACTGGAGGGTTTGGGTAATTAGGGGTAAAGGGATCACCAATTGGTGAGAGCCCTAAGAGATGGCAGATATCAAGGACAGTAGGAGCCATCATACTACATCGGAATTGGAAAAAAATTAAAAGTTGAGTTCCAAAAGCAAAGAGTAGCATGAATCAAAAAGGGGTTTTTAGGAATAATGAACCTGGAGAAATGAAGAGCATCGAGGATACAGAGCTCTTGCAAGTCCCATTTGCTAGCAGGGACAACTCTGTTGTACCATTGCTTATATTATGTCCTCAGTGTGGGCCAGCAGCGATGAGGTCGGTTCATCCTCTAGCTCCCCCAGTTAAGCCCCCCTCGTAAAGAAGGCAGCGATCCTCTAAACGAGGATATAGACCAGGAAGCAGGGCAGGGGCTTCTCTAAAGATAGGTCTAAGGCTGTATTCTCCTTGAGCATGGTGACAAGGATGAAGATGCGCCTATCAATGGTGCTTAATTCACCAACTTTGTATTTTTCTGTCTCATCATTGAGGCACCTCTTCAAAGCCACAGACGGGCTCATGCGCTCAATAACTAGTACTTTCAAGAAAGAAGAAGCCATTAGTGAGAGGTTGAAAGGTGGGTGAGAAGAGTGAGTATGAGAAGGGTAGGAAGCTGAAGTCGAGAGCAATAGGAGTGAAAAGGGAATTTTGGACAAGTGAATAAGTAAAAGCGCGAGAAGATGGGGTTTTTAAACATTTCTATCCAAAATTACCCATTTAACATAATGGGTGAAATAGACCCAAGTTTTGACCCATGTGTGATTAAGGCTTTTATTTTAAAACTTCTGAAAACACAAGAAAGAGAGCAACCTTCAAAACAGGATGTGGATATCTTACGAAGAAGGGAAACACATTTCAAATACTCAGCTTGGCTTCGAAAACAGGTAGTTGGCTTCGAAGCCAGTTTTTCAAATACTCAGCTTGGCTTCGAAAGCAGGTGGTTGGCTTCAAAGCCAATTTTATACCTTAAACTCTAGTATAGCTGGGGTTTGTTTACTTCGAAGGTTTTGAAGGTATTCTCTTAGGCTTTCCATAAAAGGCAATTTCCTTCGAAGGAGTCTTTGTAGTATTCTGTGATTAGAATATGGTTCTTACCTTATTTTTTGGATTTCAAAATAAGTAAGCACTACGAAGCCAGTACTTGGTCAAGCAATGTGAAAATTTCAAAGACAAATATTGAAAGTACTTTCTTGAACTTTTTGCTAAAACAAATCCCTTTGAAGACAAATATTGTCATTTTGCAAAGGAAACTCCATGCTTCAAAAACACTTAAACTAGGCTTCGAAACAAAATTGGTTAATTTGAAGCTGTTATTTACACAGATTATGTGAACAAAGTAAGGAATAATGTCATACTAACCATACAATTGGAATATGAAAATCCAATTTTATTGATAAAACATTTACATTAGGAAAACCTATTTGGTTACATTCTTAATTTCATAAAAGTAAGGAATGGACAAAGTCATAAGATTATGAAACTTTGTCCAGCAAAATTCAATAAATACATATTCTTTTTCTAGTCTTTCTTCTATCCTATCTAAATTTGGTTTATCTAATTGATGAGCCCTGATTTGGAAGAAGAGTTGCTGGACCTTCATTTTGAACTCTGTTTGCTTGAGAGCTCTATCCACTTCATCTATCTTTCCTCTCCAATGCGCATCACTCATAGTCGCATCTTCTCTATACTCTAAATCTTGGTTCTTAAAATCCTTATACTCTTCAAGAAGATTCTTTGCCTTATATTTGGTTTGAATGCGAGTAGTAGAGATCTCCTCCAGTGACTCACTGCTAGTAGAAGTATTTTTGTGCCAGTTGAGCAATAGAGAGAGTTGATCTAGGAAAACGTGAAGCTCTGCCTAGGCCATAGGGTTGAGAAGATGGCTTCGAGAGACAATATCACAAGCTCATAAAAGGTTTTTGTGAGGGGTGTCATCTTGAAGGACTTCGAAAGATAAGTGAGAGAAAGCAGCAAGTAGAGTCTGGGCTCTATACTACTGATAAGCAATTGGAGGAACTGGAGCCTAGAAGGGAGCAAAATGCTGGCTCTCGAAGAGGGTGAGCTTCAATTCCCCAATCCAATTAGGATTAGGAGACAGGAAAGGAGCAGTTGGGTCCCCTCCAAATGAAGGTGGAAATTAGGGCTCGTTTACACACTCTAGCCAGTCAGAAGAGCAAAGTTTTACTTTCTTGGCTAAGAGTACAGAGCTGATTCCTAAAGCTTTAATGGGATGCAGGGTCTTTCACACTATTCTGGTTGGCAAGGTAGAAGTATACCATGCCGAAAGCAAGTTGTCTTCGAGGCTGCAAAGACGGTCAAAGGGGACATATGGATACACTACAAAACTGTGCATAGAGGGATGAATGGCAGTGGGGTCATCAAATTTAGGAAATCTATAGTGGATTTGCTCCCTTGTTTGAGGTTGAGTGGATGTTGGCCAAGTACCCCAACCAATATTCCTAGAAGAAGAGGAAGCTGCTTTCTCCTATGCAGAAGGTTTCAGAGCAGAGGAAAAGCTTCCAAGATCCATTTTTACAAGTTCTTGGTTTAGAGGCTCGTATTTTGCAAAAGCTTCCATAACTTATATAAATAGAGAAGGATAAATATGGCTAATAAATACGTTAAGGTTCTTTCGAGATTGGTCATCATTGTCCAAAACCTCCTCGCATGCTTGATCAATGCAAGAAAGAGCTTGATTAGCCATTGGAGATGTATCAGTCTCTTCGTATACGCAGATAGTGGAGGTTCAAAGCGCAAGGAAGAATTTAATGAAGTTCAATGCTTCATTGCTCGAAAACGGTTATACTTCTGAAATAAACAAAGTCCATGAACATCCTGGGATGTAGAAAAAGTGCACTAATGCATTAATATCACCAAGTATTAGGTATATTAGTGCGGGGGGTAATGTTGGCTATATATTTTGTATAAGCCAATCACAGCTTAGTACATAGCTCGTGAAGGGTAATTTGGAGAGTTAATACAAGTCTCTAATCAACGACAGGCACGTGGCAGTTCATATTAGTAATAATGGATCTGCGTAGTATTGAAACAATTAGAAGGCACAAGATGACGTGGCCCAACGGTTACTCACAATTCAAATTCAAATTCAAATTTAGGAGGGAGCCTAACTGCAAAAAATGGCGTAGTAGAAGCTAACTGTGTGAGGCCATGACCAGAGATCGTGGAAAGGCATTTCAATGGTTAGAAAACCACTTCGACGGTTACCATTAGAAGGTATAAATAGAAAAGAAGGCTAGACAGAAGAGGCTCGAACTCAGATCCAGAAACTAGTTATTTACTTCATATTTTCTTTCCAGTTCTTCAATTTCTATACCTTCAATTCTTGTATTGCACTTCATTTCTTAGGAGTAGTTTCAAGTAGTTTGTTGCTGTGAACCTCTTCAAGGCTATGTCATTGTAAGTTCACTGTAAGTTCTTATTTACTTAATGAAATTCAATTTTTGAATTGTTTTGTACCTGTTATTATTTATAAGTTTTTCCTAAGTAAAGCCACCAGTAAAAGTCATATTCATTGAGGCTGAAAGAACTTCAACACAATCATCTGATAATTGGTTGGCAATTAAACTTTTTGTAAGGACATATTGATTCTTGCTAACACGCTTAAATTTACATTATTAACCTTTGAAAGCCAAAAAAGCCAATAGATGGAGAAATATATTTTAAGTATCATACAACAAATTAATTGAGTATTTTAATATTCTAAAATAATTTCTCCATTTAAGTAAAAATGAATTTTATTTTTAGGTATAAGAAAATAAGAAATTGTTTGAATTGTTTATTATTCACAAATGATTTCTTGATCTTTCATTTCTTATTAACTAATTTTAATTTAGAAAAAAAATATTGAAAAATCCAAACTAGCAATTGCCCAAGGCATTAGATCCAGTAAATATTTTTTGTTGATGAGAAATCCACACTTTGCGAAATAGTTTGCTTAAAAATGCTTTTGTTGTTTTTTAAGAACATTTTGTTTCCAATTTTACACTTTTATCTGTTGTAATTTTTTTATTCTGTCTGTTGATTTTTTTTGTCTATTGAATTTTTTTTATTCTATCTATTGAAATTTTGATTTTATTTATTGAAAATCTATTTTTATGAAATTCTATTAACTAAGGGGCAATATAGTCATTTTTGATAGAAAAGTAATGGCATTTCTGCTAAATTAACGGATTGACATAATGTAAAGAACAATTTGTATTTTAAACAAATAATGTAATTTTCATAAATATAAAGAACAATTTGTATTTTAAACAAATATCGAGAAATGTATTTGTAATTTAATTATGAATTTGAAAATTTTAGCCAAAACCCCTTAGATCCAACATCTTAATGTGAAAAGGATAGTCTTTTTTTTTTTTTTTTTTGTAATCTTCTAAACCCCCTTACACAGTCCCGTTTCTTTCCAGAAGGATAATTTTTTATTTATTTTTATTTTTTTATAGATGATCTTACCCTTGATATATATATATATATATAGTATAGATCCCAATGGATCTGTAAAATCACAAAGCAAAAAAGTCTCCCCGTTTCCTCTCAACGAGCTTTGATTTGCAATCCACAATTTTTTACTGCTTCATTCTATTTACAACGTTCTAGTTCGGTGGTTCTTATATCATTTCTTCATTTTCAATTTTTGAATTTTTATATTTTTATTGGGTTCTTGCATGTGTTAAGAGACAAATTAAAAAAAGTTAAAGACATGGCATGAGTGATCTTTTCGCATGGCTATTGTTCTTTTTCCTCATAGTTCTCATTGTTATTGTTGTTTACCAGCTCATGTGCTTGGCTGATTTGGAGTTCCATTACATCAAAACATATGACTCTGCATCTTCGATACATAAGGTGGTTCTACCAAAGTTTATTACTTAAGGAGTCTTGTGTTTTTTTTTTTAATCTAATAACTGGGCATTAGTCTATATCACTGTTGAGTGTTCCATACCTATACTATAATGTGAGATTGTAAGTCTTGTGGTTCCTCTTCGTAGGGTTTTTTTATTTTTATTTTTGTTGTTGATACTCTGTTCAAAACATACAATAAAATATTGCTGTTAACTAGAGTAATATTTTACTATAAAAAAGAGTAACATGTTACTGTAAAATAAAGTAACATGTTATTGTTTATGTCCATTTTGATGGTAATTTTAATTTTTTTTTTACGAATTTCATAGTCAACATGAATCTTATTAGATAAATCTTGATGAGAGAATTATAAAAATACTAATTTTATTAAAAATCGACATTTAGATAAAAAGTTATATCATTTTAAAATTTAAAATATTAAATTACTTATTAAGGATATTTTGGTAACAGTGATGTGCGCCGGACGTTTTAAGAATTTTTTTTTTGTGCTTATCCTTAATGCATTAAAATTTTATTATGAGGGGATTTTAATCAAATCTCCCTATTAATTTAGTATTTCTTCAAACCAAACTAATCGATGCACATCTCTAGTTACGATTATTATAATTGGTACGTGTCTCTCCAACAACTACTAAGAAATTTGAATTCAAGGACCTCTTATTTGTCAAATTGATTGAGAGTTAACCCTTAATCACCATCAAGCACCATTGAGTAGAGATGAACATAACCCGGGTTCAAGTCTAATCTTATCATATGAAGTCCGACCACTTAACTCGGTATATGAACTAATAATTATTTTATTTTATTTTGTATTAAAAATAAAAAATTTATCATTTTTAATTTGATTTGATTTATCCTTTTCATCCAATGATTCCGTTTAAAATTATGATTTTAACAACTTTCATTATTAGGAGACTATTTGCTATGATATAAAAATATATATTTTTATATTTTTTAAATCACATCACCTCTTTATTTTTTTTATATATCTTTTCATAAAAAATTAAAAAATATATTTATGTAGATCATTCTAAATATCCTCTAGGTCAGTGACCATTCCTATTGGGCCATGTTTGGCTGATTATTTGCTGATATGTATATATATATATATATTGTTCTTGCTTTTGCTTTCTTTTATAATGAAATTACAATTCAAGGCAAGTTTTTAAAATAAATTTTATTTGCTAATTAGTTATCTATTTTTAAAAACATTTTAATAATTATTGGCTGTATAAATTGTATAAGCCAATCACGATTCAACACGTGGTATAAGAAGGGCAATTTGGAAAGGTAATATAAATCGCCAACCATAGTCAAACACGTGTCAACCCATATTGGTAATAATGGGTCTGCGTAGCACTGGAATGATCAAGGGATATAAGGTGATGTGGCTTAGCGGTTACTCACAAAGTTCAAATTCAAAATCAAGTGGGAAGCCTAACTACAGACATGGCGTAGTGGAGCTAACTGTGAGAGTGCGTGATCAGCGATCATGGAGGGATGTTTCGATGGTTAGAAGCCCATTTCGACGGTTATCATTGAGAAATATAAATAGTAGAGAAGGCCCCAGAAAGAAGCCCCAGATTCAGATCCAGAAACCAGTTTTTATCTACTTTATTTTCCTTCCAGTTTTTACATTTCTTATTCTTTACATTTATGCACTTCAAATTCTTGTATTGCACGTTATTCATAGGAGTAGTTTCGAATAGCTTATTGCTGTAAACCTCTACGAGGCTGGATCAGATCATTGTAAGTTTTTCATCTTACTTAATGAAATGCTGTAATTGTTCTTCATTTAATTGTTGTTTACTAAATTCTCCTAAACAAGCCACCAGTAAAAGTCCTCTTCATTGAGGTTGAAAGAATTGAAACACAATCGTCTGATAATTAGTTGGCAATTAATCTTCTAGAAGGACTGATTGATCCTTGCTGGCACGCTTAAAATTACAATACTAACCTTTGAAAGCCAAAAAAGCCAACATATATTTTTGGCATGCCCAGTGGGACAAATTGAAATGGCTAGACGTATGAGACAAAGAGAAAATGAATGCTTAGAAGAAGGTGTGGAAGGAGAGGTAGAGGTACCTGATCTAGAGGATAATGTGATAACACATCCTATGGAAGCACCTATCTCATCAGAACCTATGGTCGAACAGACCAGTAATGCAGAACATGCACCATGTGTCCAGAATAGTGGACGAGACCATAGAATTGGACTATCCACTTTTCCATCTACTCAACCAATGAATCCGTGGGGAGGCCTAGTAGATGCCATGGGACAACAGTTAATGAACACAATGGAAAGATGGGCAATATCCTTTATGGATCGGATGAATACCCATCAACCAACTAACACAAGGTATATAGAGGAAATTTCAAATGTCCCTCAGCAAAGATTGGCTAGAGATAAATAGCATGTGCAAAGTAATGGACGTACTAATGGTCAAACTAGTAATCAAAATTATGAAAGACCATCACCTCAGTCTTGGTATGAGCCTTTTTCAAGGCCTATGATAAATTAAAATGCCTCATTACTTAACAGTGAAGCCATGCAAATTGGTGGATCTGGGCCCACACAAGAAAATGACATAAAGATGTCTCCAAATCCCATGTTCAAAGCCATACCTGGCACAAGGGGGTTCACTAATCCTTTGTTTGAATTTGTACCTGGGGGGTTAGAAGGGTTTCCTACGGCTGGAAGAGACATAACACCTGTTCCAGCACCTTTCGCAGGACAGGCTCAGAGAGGTCAACCATACCCTCAACAGCAGCCAGCACCACAGGGACAGCTAGTCCCAAATATACCTCCCTATGGACCAAGAGGACCTCAGGCACAAGGTTTTCTACTAAATCCTGTGTTTGTTCCTCCAGTGGTGGTTCAACAAGCACAAAATATGGTTCCTAGGGACCAAATTACTGATATTGTTAGATAAATGTGTGAACCTATGGCTCGGGGGGTTCAAACTTCTGTGTACAGGAAACCATATCCAGAATGGGTGGATAGGGTACATGAATACCCAAGAGGGTTTAGAATACTAGACTTTGCTCTTTTTTATGGGAGTCGAAACCAGTCAACGGTAGAATATATTGCTAGGTTCGCTACCCAATATGGTGAATTTACCAATAATGATAACATGAAGTTAAGACTTTTCCCAAATTCTTTAACTGAGGCAGCTTTTGTATGGTATATTAAACTTACACTGGCTCTATCCAAACTTGGCAACAAATGGATGAGGCATTTCATGCCCAATTCTTCCAAACGGAACTAGAAGTTTCTATGGCAGATTTGGCAAGGTTGAGTCAAAGGCCTAATGAGAAGGCTGTTCAATTTATTGCCAGATTCAAAAGAGCACGAAACAAGTGTAGGATCATTCTACCAGAGCCTGAATTTGTGAGATTGGCTCAAAATGGTTTAGAGTTTAGGCTTCGAAAAAAGTTTGACTCAACTGAGTTTCGAGACTTAGTAGAATTAACCTATAAGGTGTCTAGATATGAATCATTACTTGAGGAAGAACATGATCGAAGTAATGCATCATACAAGACGTATTATAGAGATCCTAATTATGAGATTGATGCAGCAGAGATCGTAGGAAAAGAGCTTGTGATCTGTGAGGTGTTAATTCATAAAGACATTACAATAGATCAACAGTTTAAAAAGAAAGACCTTCATAGAAAATATTCTCTCGATTTAACAAAGGTAGATGGCATTTTTGATCATTTCCTTGCAGCAAATTTCCTAAAGTTACCAAAAGGAGTCAAAATTCCTTCTCTAGAAGAACTTAAAGGAAAAATGTATTGTAAATGGCATAATTCTTGGTTTCACTCAACTAAAAATTGTTTTATTTTTCGGAACAGGATCCAAGAACAGATTTGAAAAGGGAGTTTAAAATTCCCAGCTAAAGTAGAGAAAGCTATGGGGATTGACACTAATCCATTCCCAGAAACTGGAGAAGTTACAGCCAATGTTATTGTACCAGACTTCCAGAACTTATCCTTGAAGGAATTGGAAGAGGTTAATGTGCAGATACATGTTGCCAGTCATACTACTGTCAAGAAAGATGTTAGAAGTTCACCAGCGAATGGGCAGAGCTTTGCAGACCAAAGGGAAGACTCTGATGAGAAAGCACCGGATGATGACTCTTTAGAGGCAGCTGTTATGCAAAGAATATGTCCCAGATGTAGATTAAGCTACAAATGGTTGAAAGGGCTCCCGATTGATGGGAAGCAGTATTACAAGGATGTGCAGAGACGCCCTAAACCAACCAGTGCCTACAACAAAAGGCTATATACCTAACTGGTCCTAGACAGCAACCATTCTTGGTTGGACTAATAACCACTAGAGTGCATTCCAAGGGCAAGAGACCTCTACATGAGTTCAAACCACCCAACTATTACAGAATGGAGGGCAATCATCCTGGGAGGAGACCTGAAATGGGCTCAAGTTATGGGATCCGAGCCAGAGATTGGCCTCCTAGACCAGTCTCACACAAGATGGAAAGTAGTCACCCTTATGGAAGGCCTGAGTTAGGCCCAAGACAGGGGGCAGGGCCATGTAGTGGTCTCCACAGGTAGCTTCGAAACTGGCTTCGAAGGCAGAAAGAGACAGTTCAATAATTGAGCTGGTGGGTTCATGGGTACCTGGGGTTCCAGATTGGTTTGTCATGCAGAACAAGCCTAAGGAAATACCTACCCAGAGAAGTGTTGTTGGAGACCAGGGTAGGATGGTTAAACCTTCCTCGGTGACTCTAAATAATTGGGTGTTACTAAAACATCCAAAAACAAAGTAACCAAATATGGTCCCAGTGATTTCTAGGTCCCAAAGGAGGAAGATCCAGCGAAGGTACACTCAGTACCAAAAAGATCTGAAAGAAAGTGGGGAAAGTTCTTCATTGGCCTAGCCAAAAGGCCAGACAGAGGGAAGAAAAAGTCCAAAGTTGGATCATAGTCCAAAATCAACTCCTTAGGACAGAAGGAGTTTCAGCAAAGAGCAGATGGCTAAAGTTCACTCTGAACTGAAATCCAAAGAAAGATCCAGTTTAGCAGGTCTTAAGAAGGCTTTGATGGAAAGCGACAGTGAGACAGAGGGAGAAGTTGACATAGGCCAAAGGGAAGAGATGGTTGAGGAGGAAATGTTGAAACCTTCATGGCTAAACAGACATTTTTGGTCGAAAAACTAGCAGGAACAGACCATTCGAAGGAAGTCATTAGTACTGAAGTGCCAGAATGCAGTATGGAAGATGTTTCTAAAGTAATTGAACAAGTTGGTCTGGAAGAGAAGCAAGTACAGCCAGTGGTTCAATTTGGCTCATTTCCTCCAGTGTCAGTGAATATGGTGCATATACTACCACAGGAGTTCTAGGCTGAAGATGAAAATCAAGAAGGTCAGGAGATTGACCTTATTCTAGTTTCTAGTGAAGATTCACAGGTTAGTATGGTTCAAGATGAATTCGAAGTGGCCACACCAATGGAAATTGGGGACGAGAGTGAGGAAGAGGTGAGTATTAATCTCTCATATCATTTTGAGTATCCTACAACATCCATGACACAGCATGTCAAGCCCTTGTATATCAAGACTTTTTCGATGGGATATAGATGAATAGGGTATTAGTGGTTAATGAAGCAGCGGTGAACCTACTTCCGAAATCTTCTTTGAAGAAACTAGGGAAAAGGAACCCCAGATTAATCCCAACTAGCACAACCATTGTGGTTTTGTTGGGGATAAACAGATGGCTCAGGGTATTTTGCCCATCAACCTGAGTGTAGGAACCAGAGATTACATGATGGCATTCTTTGTTATTGACAGTAATGCCAAGTATAATACTCTACTTGGTACGGATTGGATTCACACCAACAAATGTGTGCCTTTCTCCCTACATCAGAAGATAATGATTGTTGTGTGCAATAGAGAGACAGAGGAGATCAATGCAGACCCTCAACCCTTTGTCACTTGTGCTGATTTTGCGGAGGCCAAGTTGTATACTGAAGGAGTAACACCACTCAGTATATTGAGAAAACCTGATGGTTCAGCCGAAGTGATGGCTGATGAGGAAATAGCACACCTGAAACACTTGGTATAGGAGAGTGCTGATGAAGAATTCGTCATCAAAGATGATAATGATGCCTGGTTGTAGGCAAGAAGGTGAAACCCAAGAAGCCAGACCTTTGGTTTTAGTTAAGTTCATAGCATTGGACTTAAAAGCAATAGTCCAAAAGGTTCAGAACCAAGAGAAAGAAGCCATGATAGTTGGCTGTAAGCATAAACAACAACAGGTCAGACCTTTGACCTTTGATAAATATTGTGCATTGGACATCGAAACAAAAGTCCAGAAAATACAGGAGAAATAAGCCTTATGGACAGACTTTGTCTATGAGGAAGAGGGCAAAGATGTTGAATCAAAGAAATTGGGAGTAGAACAAAGCAAAGAAATTGCTTCGAAGATAGAAGAAATAAAAAAAGAAGCATTAGTGAGTTCTCAGATACAAGACCCCTTGGAAGAGGTTAATTTAGGGGAAGGTTTTACACAGCAACCCACTTACATTAGTGCTTGGCTAAGTGCTCTTGACAGGGACCAATTGTTGATGGTCTTAAAGAGATATAAGGATTGTTTTGCATGGTCTTATAATGAACTGCTAGGATTGGATAGGTCATTAGTAGAACATAGGCTCCCTCTGAAGCCTAATTTCAAGCCATACAAGCAAAAACCAAGAAGGATGAGTCCTGAAGTGATTCAGAAGGTCAAAGAGGAAATTCTTAGGCTTCTTAAGGTAGGCTTTATTAGAACAGCCAGATATGTTGAATGGCTATCCAATATTGTGCTTGTAGTTAAGAAGAATGGTGAAATGAGGATATGCATCGATTTTAGAAACCTAAATTTGGCAACTCCAAAAGATGAGTACCCTATGCCCATAGTAGATTTATTGGTGGATAGTTCAACAGGGCACAAGATTTTATCAATGATGGATGGGCACTTTGGTTATAACCAAATCTGCATCGCAGAAAAGGATATTCATAAGACAACATTCAGATGTCCTGGGAACATTGGCACCTTCGAATGGATTAAGATGCTATTTGGCCTAAAGAATGCTGGGGCTACATATCAAAGGGCTATGAACACAATCTTTCATGATCTCATTGGAGGATATTTAGAGTGTTATATTGATGACATTGTAGTGAAGTCCCAATCCATAAAGGAACATTTGTTTCACTTGGAAGCAGCTTTTGAAAGAATGAGAAAGTTCAAATTGAAGCTTAATCCTCTCAAATGTGCTTTTAGCGTATCAGCTGGAAACTTCTTGGGCTATGTAGTACACAAGAAGGGAATACAGATTGATCAAAATAAAGCTAAAGCTAAAGCTATCATTGAAACCAAGCCTTCATCAAGTAAGAAAGAAGTACAAAAATTCCTTGGACAGGTTAATTTTCTTCGAAGATTTATTTCTAATAATGCAGGGAAAACTAAAGTATTTTCTTCCTTATTAAGATTGAAAGATGAAGAGGAGTTTGTGTGGACATCAGAGCATCAAACTGCTTTTGAAGGAATCAAAGCCTACTTGACCAAGCCTCCAGTATTGATGCTACTAAAGGGTGATAAGCCCTTTAAGTTGTACATTGTTGTAGCAGAAGATTCATTGGGAGTTTTCTTAGCCTAGGACAATGAAGAAGGCAAAGAGCAAGCAGTTTATTACCTTAGTAGGTTCTTAAATTCTTGTGAATGTAAATATTCAGCTGTAGAAAAGCTGTGCCTTGCATTGTATTTTGCTGCAATGAAACTAAGATACTATCTTTTGCCTACAATTGTATTGGTAATTGCAACCACAGATTTGGTTAAATATATGTTGTCTAGACCTATGTTGAGAAGAAGAATTGGCAAATAGATACTAGCTTTATCAGAATTTCATCTAGAATATGTCCCCCAAAAAGTAGTAAAAGGACAAGTTTTAGCTAATTTCTTGGCAGATCATCCATGTCAGACAGAAAGCCAAGAGATAATGGATCTTGGTATGGTTAGTATTGAACCATGGCAAATGTGATTTGATGCATCAAAAGCCAACGGTCTAACTGGAATTGGTGTGGTGATTAAGTCACCACAGGGGGTAGAAACCATACATGGTTTTAGAGTGGATGAAATTATTTGTTCCAATAATCAAACTGAATATGAAGCTTTAATAATGGGACTGGAAATACTTATTGGGTTACAAGTTCTTGTAGTTGATATATTTGGAGATTCTCAATTGGTGGTTAACCAAGTGAAAGGAATTTTCAAATGTCAAAGTGCAAGCATGTTGCCATACTATGTTGTTGCATTACATTTGCTTTCTCAATTCCAGATAGCAAATGTGACTTATGTCCCAAGATTCATGAATAACAAAGCCAATGATGTGGCTCAAAAAGTTTCGAATTTCAGGAGAAGGGATAATACTCAAGTTAACATAAGTTAAACGACATATCAAAAAGTAATACCACCCTTAACCAAAAGGAATGTGGTGTTAGAAGTCAATCATAATGACTTACAAGAACAAAATTGGAGGTATCCAATAATGTGGTACCTGATTGGCCCATCTTCGAAAACCAGCAGGAAAATCAAATTATAATCTATGCAATACATAATGTATGGTAATGCTCTTTACAAAAAGGGAGCAGATGGGTTATTATTGCAATGTTTAGGGCCAAATGAGGCATTGACAGCCATGGCTAAGGTTCATGAAGGCATCTGTGGTGCTCATCAGCCTGGTGTGAAGATGAGATGGCTGCTTCGAAGACATTCCTGCTATTGGCCAACCATCCTTAAAGATTGCATAGAATATGCTAGAGGTTACCAGGCATGCCAAAAGCATGGCACGATAAGACATGTACCAATAACTGATCTGCATGCGGTTGTAAAGCCTTGGCCGTTTAGAGGATGGGCTATGAATATGATAGGAAAAATGCATCCACCCTTTTTGAAGCATCATTGTTTCATCTTAGTGGCCACAGATTACTTCACTAAATGGGTCGAAGCTAAACCATATAAGACTGTAGACCAGACTGAAGTTATTGGATTCATTAAAGATCTGATCCATAGATTTGGCATCCCACAGACCATAACTATTGATAATGGGACTGTATTTGATGGGAAGATGGTAAAGTCTTTTGTGGCAGAGTTTGGAATTAGCCTTGTTAATTTTACCCCTTATTATGCACAAGCAAATGGTCAGGCAAAATCATCCAATAAATCCTTGAAAAAGGGACTACAGAGAGTTGTGGAAGACAATCCCAGGGATTGGTATAACTTACTATTGGATGTATTATGGGCTTATAGGACTTCTCGAAGATCAAGTACAAGAGTTACTCCTTGTGCCTTGGTATATGGGCATGATGCAGTGTTACTTGTAGAAATTAACATCAGATCCTTGAGGGTGAGAAGCCAAGATCAATTAGCTCCTGAGCAGTACCATCAGAGTATGTGCTTGAAGTTAGAGAATGTGGATGAAACAAGAATTTTGGCATTAAATAGCATTCTTTTAAATAGCATTCTTTTCCAAAAGAAGAAAGCAGCCAAAAACTATAATAAGAAAGTTAAGCACATTAGCTTTGGTGAAGGTGATTTGGTATGGAAGACAATACTCCCAATAGGGATTAAAAGCCATAAGTTTGGCAAATGGTCACCTAATTGGGAAGGACCATATCAAGTTCATAGAGTTTTGCCTTGGGGAGCATATCATTTGAGAAATTTGAATGGATATGTACACCCTAAGAAAATTAATGGCAGATATTTGAAGCCTTATTATCCAACTGTGTGGGAAACACAAGGAGTATAATAAGTGCTGAACAAAAGAAGCATGAAAACACTCAAATAATAAATAAAGATTTTATTTCATAAGGAGTTAAATACATACAGCCATAGATTGGCCCAAAAGTCAGTACAATGTTTCAGTTGTTCCTTTACACTTGACTCTCTACTCTTGAGAGATGGGGACAACTGAATGGCCATAGTCATGTCTTGCTTTCGATTAGCTAGTCATTGGTTGGTAATTTGCAGCTTGGTGGCAGTTCGATCCAAAGCCAGGTTGACTGCTGATAACTCTTCTTCTAGTTGAGCTTTCTTCTCCAAAAGTTGGGCTCGAAATTGGGAGACAGAGGAATGTTGTTCTTTCAATTCAGACACTTCAGCATGTATCTAGGAAACAAATTTCCGGTCTCTCAACAATTTCTCCTCTGCAGCTTTGGCAACATGACAGATGTTGATATAAAAGTCAATGGTAGCTGCTGCCTGAGATAAATGACTTGAAATAGCCATGCTGGATTGCTCAATAACCTTGCAACACTGGAGGAAACCATTCTTGATAATAGGTCTTTGCAAGGCTTCGAAGGGGGTCCTCGAGAACAATGTCAGCAACTCCAAACAGCTATCCAAATCCAGTGAAGGCAAAGAAGTTCTACTGGTGGTGGAAGAGCTCTAAAAACTTTCCAAGAGAGAATCAGCCAGGACCAATGGCTCAGTTTCATTGCTAGCTGTTGGAATGGTAGAAGGCATGTCAAAAAGGCTAGCTAGTCTAGCTTCGAAAATGTCTACCTCTTCCGTTGACATGGTTGGTATAGAAAGGGCTCTGGTAGAAGGAAGAGATGGCTGCGTAGGGATAGGAGAGGAAGATGAAGTATCCCTAGCAATTTCCGCAGTCTTGGCTACCAGTAGGTCAAGAGAAGAGGGACTGGAGCTACATAGGGTTAGTGGACAAGGAATTGGTGAGCTACCAGTGTCTTCTCTAAGGGAATCAGCTATCACTAGAGATGAGGTAATAACTAGAATTTCCTCAAGAGGGGAAGGAGCAACAAGGCTTGAAGGGAAAATAAATTGGGCTGAGTTAAAGGCTAGGAGAGGAAGGTACGGAGTTAAACCAAAGGATAAGGACACAGGAATGCTTTGCCTAAAAGAAGGTATGAAAAGTGTAGAACCAGGGAGTGAGAGTATTGCTTGAATGGGCTCCACATTTTGAGGCATTGCTTCTGATAGTTTTCAACTTCAGATGAAACTGAATAAGTCCTTATTGAAGGAGAAGGTAAAGTAGTTGTTGCTGCAAAAGAAGAAATATGAAGCAATGTTAAGTTTCAGTATCAAGAACTTGAGAAAGGAAATTAGAGACACAAAAGGAAGTTACTAGTTTCAGAAGTGGTAGCAATGGTTGGAGAGCTGCAAAAGGTATAATGTTCAGCAGTTTGTTGTTTCCTTACTGTTTTTCTTTGGAGTTCATTAGCAGCAGCAGCTTCATTCCTAAGCATTTGCTGTTGTCTCCTCTTCTCAGCCCTCTGGAACACAATGATTTCTTTAGAGTGTTTCGCTTTCACTGCTTTAACAGATGCTTCGTGAATGGGGTCGCCAGTGAAATAAGAGAGAGAGACTGTCATTTTTTTCTTTCTTTTTAATGGTGCCTCATGCTCTTCTTTTGCTTTTTCTTCCTCTACGTGAGCCTTAGGTACCATTTCTTCAGGATCAAGTAAAAGCTTTCTTTTCCTTTGTTGCTTCTGCTTGCTCTTAAGGAGATTTAAAGCTTGAGCTCTTTGAGAAGAGTCTTCTTGTAAGGTGCATGCGCCACCTACACCAAAGAAGGAAGTATAAGTAAAAGGCAAAAGTATCATAAAAAGGAGAAAAGAAAAGAAGCAGCAGTGCATACTTTTCTTCGAAGTAGCTCGAGTAACTCTAGGAGGAGGTGAGGCAACAGAAACAGACTTTGTAGTAGCCAGGGTAGGAATTGAGGTAGCATGAGCAGTGGAGGAAGTAACCACTCCAGTCCCTTTAGACTTGGCTTGAGGCACATCTAGTACCATTAGTAGATCTTGAGGAGAAATGGCCAAGTGCACTTCCATATTGGCCATCCACCAGTTCTAGTACCTTTTCAGTATATTGCTTTAAGGTATGAAGTGTAGGTACTCAAAATCAATTAGATCTTGGATAAATTTGGAAGTTACTTTTTCCAATCTGGATCTTAGAACCTTCAAATCTCTGCTGGCAAGGTTTAAATTGGATTGACTGTAGAGAGGGATAGGGATCCCCCTGTAAGAGTCCAAATTACCTAGCAAATTGAACAGGACAATAGGGCTCAGAGATGCACTTATAAGCTGTGGGGTTCATAGTACCAATGAATAGTTCCCTGGGGATCAAAATAGAAACCCACATGTTTTTGTGCTGAGGCATAGAACATGACCTATCACTTAAAAAAGTCCTCGGCCAGGCTGGGCCAATATTGGTAGCTTCGAAAGGGCGGAAGGTGTGAGAAAAAGGGGAAGTTGGAAGGATAAAGTGAAACATTGGCTAACTTCATACCGTGAGTGGTAGGGTTTGGCACCAAGAACTTTAAGCATTTAGACTATAAATCAATGAAGTATGCAAAAAGCCAAAGTTGGAGTATCCAAAATGGGCCTCCTTGATTGGCATCCATGGATTTTTCACAAAAGAGGGAGCGATCTCTATAAACATGACCCAAAACATATGGAGCTAAGGCTGTTTTTCTTTGTAAAACAAAGGCTTTGACAAGAGGGGCAAACTCAAGTATGATCCTCTGAGAAGAAATACAGAAGAGAAATTTGCAAAGTCAATACAATAAAAAAGAGAAAAATTCCCTATCAGTCACAGGGCTTTCTCTTTTGTTTTCAACCTTGACAAAGTCACTATAGGGTAAGTTCAGAGAGGGGAGAGAAAAAGGGGTTTTGAGGTCAGGATATTCTGGACCAATAGGGGTACCAATAGGGGATAATCCTAACAGATGGCAGATGTCAAGGACATAAGAGCCATCATCTCACATCTAAATTGGAAAAAATTAAAAGTAGAATTCCAAAAACAAAGAGCAGTAGGTATTAACAATGGGTCCTCTAAAATGGTGAACCTAGACAATTGAAGGGCTTCGAAGAGGCAAAGATCCTGAAGATCCAGTGTCCTAGCAGGGATGACTCGATCATACCATTCCTCCCACTCTGGTCTTACTGTAGGCCAACAGCGATGGGGTCGGTTCATCCTCCAGCTTCCCCAATTAAGACCGCCTTCATAAAGGAGGCAGTGATCCTCCAGACGTCGATACAGAGCTGGAAGCTCAGTGGGAATCTCCTTAAAAATGGGCCCAAGCACGTATTCTTGTTGTTCATGGCGATGGGGAATGAAGATGCGCCCGTCGATAGCACTTTTCTCACCAGCCTCGTATTTCTCACACTCTTTAGCAATGATCCTTTTTAAGGCTACAGATGGACTCACACGCTCCACAACCGGTATTTTCAAGGAGGAAGAAGCCATTGACAGGAGTTTTTTCAGAAGACGAAGTTGAGAAAGAGGGTAAGAGAAAGGAGAAGTCAATAGAGATAAAGGGTTTGTGTGTTAGGCGAACAAGTGAATTAGAGGCACAAAATAAAAGGGTTTTTAAACCTTTCTGTCCGAAAAATACCCAATCGTTTTAAGTGGATAGAATTCATAAAGAAGTGCTAAAGGTACAGATGTGAGAAGTTTCTCTCAATGTTGATAATTTAGGAGTGAAACGTATCTCAAATACTAATATTGGCTTTGAAATCAAATTTTTGGCTTCGAAGCCAAGCTTTGGTGCCAAAATTAGGTGACAAACATTTAGCTAGAGCTTTGAAAGCAGGAAGTTGACTTCGAAGCACATTTCACACCTAAGAGTACAGGAGTGCCTAGATATGTGTTTTACTTCAAGAGGATTGAAGACCTGCTTTTAGGTTTCTTGTTGAAAGTAAAAATTCTTCGAAGTAAAGTTTGAAATACTCTGCAGTTAGAATTTGTTTGTTCTGGACTTCGAAGTGACATAAAACCAATATTTGGTTAAGAAGTGAAGAATACAAAGGGAATCACTTTTTTAGAATAAAACAGTGCAATCCTTAAAGGAAGTTTCCATACTTTGGAAAATGTAGACTGTTTGTTCAAAGCAAAAATAGTTGATTCGAAACTGATTGATTGTGTTAACCATATGATTGGTAAAAGAAGACCTAAGGCAAAGGTTGTCAATTACACTCCATATGTTGATGAAGTTCAAATTAGTCTCCAGTATTCCATTAGATATGTTTAAATCTGGTTTCAAAGGACAAAATTGGTGAATTCGAAGCTCTGATTTTGTTTATTTTGGGATAAATAGAATGAAATCAAACCATGCCGAATAAAGAAAGGAAAGCCTAGCTTTATTAAGATGAAAGTAATTACATCAAAAAGCGTTTTTTGGCTACATATTCAATTTCATAAAAATAAGGAATAGAGAAAATGACAAGGTCAACTTGTTCTAACAATGGTCAATGAATTTCTGTTTCTTTTTTATTCTGTCTTCTATCTTCTCCAAGCTAGGTTGCTAAAGCTAATATGTTCTTATTTGATGGAAAAATTGTTCGGTTTTTATTTCGAACTCTGTTTCCTTCAATCCTTGTTCTATCTCATCCATATCCAAGTCATCCTAGTATGCAGAGTCTTTATTCTTGAAGTCATTATATTCATCGATAATGTTCTCTGCTTCATACTGGGTATGAATTCGACAGGTTGAGATTTGGTCCAAAGATTGAGTGGTGGCCATAGAAGTTTGGCGCTAATGAAGAAGCAGTGGGAGTTGATCCAAAAACATCTGAAGCTTTGCTTGGGCAATAGGATTGAGGACATGACTTCGAGTCATAACGTCACAAGGCCATCGAAAGTTCTTAAGAGGAACATCACCCTCAAGACCATTAAAGGGCAAGTGAAAAAAGGCCGCAAGCAGAAGCTAAGCTTGATATCGCTCAAATATCGTGGGGGGAGTTGGAGGTTCATAGGAAGGAAAAAAATTGATTCTCAAAGCGAGTAAGTCTCAATTCTTCCACCCGATGAGGGTTTGGCAGAAAAGGAGGTGCAGGAGGATCCATCTCGAAAGAAGAAGGGAATTGGGGGTTGTTTACTCATTCAAGCCAGTCAGAAGAGCAAAATTTTGCAGTCTGGGCTAAAAATGGTGGGCTGTACCCTCGACGAGTGGCTTGCACAACCTTCGTAGGCATGAAGGATGTGTACCATGCTATGAGTAAGTTGTCTTCCAAACTGCATCGGTGATTGATGGATACATATGGGTAAACCATCGAGCTCCAAGCGAAAGAAGGGAAAAATGGAAGATCAGCGAATTCGATGAAGTGATGATTAATGCGCTCTCTCAGCTTGGATTCCTCAAGTTCTGGCCAGCCTCCCCAGCCAGAAGTCTTAGAAGAAGAAGAAGAAGCTGCAGCCTCATCCCACGCAGAAGGTTTTTGGCTAGAAGAAGAGCTTCCAATATCCATGTTTGCAAAATTTTGGGTTAGAGAATTATGAACAATAGGTTCGTAATCCAAAGGTCGATAGTTTACAAAAGCTTCCATGACTTGAATACATGGAGATGGATAGGAGTGGCTAATAAATGCATGAAAATTCTTTCGAGGGCAAACATTATTATCTAACAACTCCTTATATGCTCAATCTATGTCAAAGAAAGTTTGTTTGGCCATGCGAGCCGTATCAGTCCTTTCGAATGCTCAGATAATGGGGAATGTTCAAGGTATAGAAAAGAATTTAATGCAGACGGTTGCAGTTCTAAGAAGATATGAAACCCATGCACGTCCTAGGACGTGGGTGAAGTGTTTTGATCCACTAATATCACCAAGTATTGGGTATATTAGTGCGGGGGGTAAGGTTGGCTGTATAAATTGTATAAGCCAATCACGATTCAATATGTGGTATGAGAAGGGCAATTTGGGAAGGTAATATAAATCGCCAACCACAGTTAGACACGTGTCAACCCATATTGGTAATAATGGGTCTGCGTAGCATTGGAATGATCGAGGGATATAAGGTGATGTGGCCTAACGGTTACTCACAAAGTTCGAATTCAAAATCAAGAGGGAAGCCCAACTGCTGACATGGCATAGTGGAGCTAACTATGAGAGTGCGTGATTAGCGATCATTTAGGGATGTTTCGACGGTTAAAAGCCCATTTTGACGGTTATCATTGAGAAGTATAAATAACGGAGAAGGCCCCAGAGAGAAGCCCCAGACTCAGATCCAGAAACCAGTTTTTATCTACTTTATTTTCCTTCCAGTTTTTACATTTCTTGTTCTTTACATTTCTGCACTTCAAATTCTTGTATTGCACGTTATTCATAGGAGTAGTTTCGAATAGTTTGTTATCGTAAACCTCTACGAGGCTGGATCAGATCATTGTAAGTTTTTCATTTTTACTTAATGAAATGCTACAATTGTTCTTCATTTAATTGTTGTTTACTAAATTCTCCTAAACAAGCCACCAGTAAAAGTCCTCTTCATTGAGACTGAAAGAACTGAAACACAATCGTCTGATAATTAGTTGGTAATTAATCTTCTGTAAAGACTGATTGATCCTTGCTGGAAGGCTTAAAATTACAATACTAACCTTCGAAAGCCAAAAAAGTCAACAATAATTGAATAGCTTTTAAGCCCTTTTCCTGTTCAAAAGGAAACACGTATTTGTAATAGAATAAAAATTGAGAGCTCTAATTTTGAAGCTTTAAAGAGAGCTCTAGTGATGTGATAAGGAGTGAGGTCCACATGTGATGTGATATGTGTTACTATGTTTTTGTTTCTTCTTTTTCTTTTTATCTTCCTACATCACTAGAGCTCTCTTTAGAAATCCAAAATTAGAGTTCTCTATCATTATTGTTTGCAATAACCAAGAAAAAGCAAAGAAGTAGAGAAATAATACCCTACCAACAATAACACGTGTACTGCAGTACTACCACACAGCAAATAGGATAGGAAAGTAGCCGCACTATAGTACTACCACAGAGATCTTAGTTTCTACATGTGTTTTCAATTTCCTAATTTTATCTCTCACACTCTCTCTCTACTAATTCCTTATACCAAACAGTTAAACAATGGTTTCCTCCTCTGTTGCATCTTCATCTCGACCTCGATACACATACGATGTGTTCTTGAGCTTTAGAGGTGAAGATACCTGCGATAATTTCGTCAATCATCTCTCTACTGCATTGGCTCAGAAGGGGATTCACACCTTCAAAGATGATGAAAAGCTCAAGAGAGGAAAAGCAATTTCGCCTGAGCTCCGGAGGGCTATTCGAGAATCGAGGTTCTCAATCGTGGTTTTTTTTGAAGAATTATGCTTCTTTGAGATGGTGTTTGGATGAAGTCGTGGAGGAGGCACTAGAATGCAGCAACACAACAGTTTATCCGATATTCTATCATGTGGATCCATCGGAAGTGAGAAGACAAAGAGGGAGTTTTGGGGAGGGATTTGCATAATTGGTTTCCAAATAGGGAGTATTGGCGATGGAGAATGTTCAAAGGTGGAGGAATGCTTTGGGGCAAGTTGCCAATTTATCAAGATGGCCTTACCCCAGTGACACCATCATAAGGTAACTTGCAATTAGATACAAAATAGGGAAAATTTTCTTGGCTGATATTATTACCTGTATTCATTCATAACAAACTTAATGGGGGTATTTTGACAAGTTGGTAAAAAGTTAATTTTTTGACTTTTTAATTTTTTTGGTCGCCTTATCTCTCTATTTCTTTTTTAATGTAAAAAAGTTTAAAAAGTCATAAAAAGCCAAAAAAAATTAATTTTTTTTACCAACTACTCAAAACCTTACAATATATTCACATTTCATCCAAATATATATATATATATTATTGTATTATAAGTAAAAAAATTGGAATTTCGAGATTAAAAATCTCAATTTAATTTAATTTAATTTTTTAATATATTTTTTGAGTTTTTTAACACTAAAAAAATATGTGTCTTGAAAGGATTGAGTTTCATATTATGGTAATATCTCTTTGACATTTAATTAATAGAAACTAAATTAAAGTAAGTTTTAAAATGAAATAATATGCCATTATTGTTTATAAATTAATAAGGAAATGTTTTCAAAATTTTTTACAACATAATATTTTTAAAAATGCGTACACAAAAATAAATGCTAATACAACAGTTTACCCGATATTCTATCATGTGGATCCATCAAAAGTAAGAGCATCCACATGGCATGGCTAAAAAAGTGTGTTAAGATGTATGTTGTATGATAAAAAGTGATAAAAGTGGAGTCCAAAAATGTGTGTTAAGGTGCGTTAAGAGTTTTTTAATTTTAGAGAGTGAGTGGTGGTGCAATGGATGTGTTAAGAGTGTGTGTTAAGAATATATATCTAATAAATAAAATAAATAAATAATTTAATTTAATCAAGAATTTCAAGCCTTAAAAAAATCTCAACAAGTAAAAAAAAAAAAATTTGCAATTAACCGGTAGAACGTCCGGCCGGTCAACCGGTCAGACACAATATATATATATATATATATATATTTAAAAGGGTCCGGATGTCCGTGCGGTCGAGGGATGACCGTCCAAACATCCAGAGGGACGACCCCACGCTACTTTCCCACGTCCATCCTCTCTCTCTATGTGTGGTTAAAACGCTAGTCACAGTTAACAAAGAAGTTAACCGCTGATACTAACACACCCCACTAACACACTCCTTAACACTTTCACTGTGAAGACAAAAGTTACTGTGGTTGGTTAAATGTTTAGCCACTGATACTAACACACCCACTAACAGATCCATTGTAGATGCTCCGAGGAGGCAAAGAGGGAGTTTTGGGGGAGGGATTTGATGAATTGGTTTCCAAACAGGGAGTATTGGGGATGGAGAATGTTCAGAAGTGGAGGAATGCTTTGGAACAAGTTGCCAATTTATCAGGATGGCCTTATCCCAGTGATACCATCATAGGTAACTGACAATTAGATACAAAATATATTCACATTTCATCAATAAATATATATATATATATATTATAATATAAGTAAAAATGTTGTGACTTCTTGAAATTCTAAATCTAAATTTTTTTATATATATATTTTTGAATATTTTGACACTAAAAAAACACGTCATGAAAGGATTGAGTTTTATATTATGTTAATAGCTCTTTGACATTTAAAGTAAGTTTTAAAATGAAATAATATGCTATTATTGTTTATAAATTAATAAGGAAATGTTTTCAAAATTTTTTACAATATAATCTTTTTAAAAATGCATACACAAAAAATAAATTGAGTTTTTAATTTCTAAATCCTTCTAAAAATATTTATACAAAATATAATTTGTTTTTATTTTTCTTATAAGAATATTAGATAATTTATTTTTAATTCATGTTTAATCATTTCATTAATTATGACATTGTTTTTTTCCTCCTAAATTACCTTACCATTTTAGAATTTTTTAAAATATGTCTAGAAACTTGATGATACAGTGTGTTCCAGAGGGAACAGGTCGGACTGATCCACGCTTCCCAAACCGGTGTCTGAGGTACCAAGCCCACAGAGAGACCTGCACAAGAGTTCAATGGGGAACAGGGAGTCCCCCAGCGAACCCTCCGACAAGTAAGTTAGAAAGAGAGATGGAATGTAGAGATAGATTAGTGATAGAAAAGCTTAACCTTCTCCTTGTCTTCGATGCTTGTTTATATCCTCTGCTAATCATTTTGTTGTCCCTTCTGACCTGTCACCTTGGCCGAAAGTCTATGCTCTAGCTTACCTTGTTCATGGTGAGGCCGTTCTGTCCCGATGGGGAGGGGTTATCGCAATAAATGTTGTAAGGAACTCCATTAATGGCTGCTGTGCAGTGCAATAACTTTGCAGGATCTTTGTCTGCTTATGTGGCTTGTCTTTCTCTTGCCACGTGTTTAGATGACATTGGTTCTTAATGCCATGTTGAGCTCCAGCAACGTTGGGCTTTAGTATTTGAATTATGTATTGGGCCCTAAGTGGTGGGCTATATCCTTTATGGGCTTACCCGTGTCAGTAGTCCCCCATTCCCAAGTGCAGCTTTAGTCCAACGAAGGAAATAAAGAAGAAAACAGTAGTGGCGAGAGATCGACGGAGCGAAGATCGATCGGAAGGTGGGTCGACAACGGGGGGTGACCGAGCGGAGGGACCGACCGTGAGGATGGCCGACCACGAAGGGTGACCAAGGGGAGGGACCGACCGTGAAAAGGGCCGACTGCGAAGGGTGATCGACGGGAGGGACCGACCGTAAGGAGGGCCGACTGCGAAGGGTGAGTGGCGGTGCGCGGGGCTCGAGGGGCGGTGGGGCAGGTGGTGAAGTGAAGAGGAATAGACAGGAAAGGGGAAAGGGGCAGTGGATTGTGGTCGTATACGTGGCGGAATCCCGTAATGAGGGAGGTTAGGCGTTGGGCAAGAAACGAAGGGGTAGGTTAACATAGGGCGTTGAAAAGGCAGTTTTGGCAGATTTTTGAAAATTTTCAAACTGGCAACATTTAATTGTGACCCTTGGAATACAAGCAAGCCTTGGGCTTTTGGTGTTATCTGCTTTACCTCTTTACCTATCTTTTTGCAAAAAACCAAAAACGTTCCAGAAGTAAACTCTTTTGTGTCGAGTGATAGACCTTTGCAATATTTTGTGAACTTACCTTGTACCAGCGTCTGAAGCTATACGCAGGCACAGCAGAGAGATGGCTTGAGAGGATGTGCCCACCATGAGACTAGATGTGTTGGGGGGACGACGACGCGGTGGATCTGGCAGAGCAATACAGGACAGAGAAGCGAGTTAGAGTGAGGGGGAGCTGGCAGGGCGACCCCGCTCGTCCACACTGATAGCGGCGGCGAAGCCAATCAGTCAAGTAGAGCCAGACCACTAGCACACGAAGACCGACAAATCGACCTTTACAGCGGAGGAGTTGGAGGAGATACGCGGGAAGTATCAGATTCCCGTAGAGATAGAGTTGAAATTGCCGACGGCGAAAGAGAGGCCATTCTGACGCCCGACCGGGGGAGTTTGCCATCTACAAAGAGGCGTTAAAGGGGAGGTTGTGGTTGCCGCTTCCCGGGATAGTAGTGGACGTGTTGAATCGGTTGGAGGTGGCTCCGGGCTAACTGATGCCCAATGCGTGAAAGATTTTATTGGCCCTGTGCAAGCGCGTGGCCGCAGGCGAACGAGGGGGCTGCAATGACGGTGGACGAGTTTTTTACATGCTACAAGGCTTCGGGCCAGCAAGAGACTTGGGTCACTTTACAAGCGGCGGCAAGGGAAGGGTCTGGTGGCGGGGTTGCTATCGTCAGTGAAGGGTTGGATGCCGCGGTGGTTCTATGTGTCCGCCAACGGGGGAGTAGGAGTGCGCACGGTGTGGAGGGTGCCAACCAAGTCGGTTTAGCCAAGGTTAGAGGCGGAGGCAGAGGAGAGGGTGAAAAAGGTGAAGGTATAGAGGGAGAATGAGGGCGCCAAGTGGGACGACCTCGTTTAGCCCTCAGCCTTGTTTGCCTCAAGGCTAGGCTCCTCAGCCGACCGGTGGAGATCTTGTGCCGGCAGAACTAGAGGTGAGGGAGGAAGAGGCAAGAGGCAGAGGACAGAAGCACCTTCGCCAAGGCCGATCTGTACAAAGAGGCGAAGTTAGGCCGCCCACCCAAACCGATCGTGACGGGAACGAGTCCAACCGTGCCCCAAGCCGCAGGGGGAGAAGGACCTGAGCGGTTTTGAGCCACGAACACCTCCAGTGGATACCTCTGACGGAAAATACCCAAAAGGAGGTGAAGGTTGTGCTGAAGAAGAAGAAGAGAGTAAAGGAAAAGGAGGAAGGGCCAACCTTGAAGAGGATGAAGGAGGGGATGGCAGAGGGGACCCCTGAAGTGGAGTTAGAGGGAACAGTGAAGGGAGATGGGGAGTGTCATGGGCCCTGAAACACAAGTGGAAAGTGGGCCGACTGACCCTGAGCAAGGAACAGAGGCAACAGCCCAAGGGGGGTCTTGTGCCCCAAGGGAAGAAGGGAGGGCCAAGTTGAAGACCGCCATTTACCACGCTCCAGCAATGTCCGGGCGATTGGAAGGAGAAGGAGGTGAAGCCAGGAGCAGACTGCTGCAGATCGGCTCTTGGGAGTAATGGAGGACACGGCCGTGCGTTCGATTGGCAACCTTCACAGAGGCCGAACTGCTATGGGGGCTGTGCTCAGCCCCAGATGGAGGCGACGGCCTTAGCAAGAGCCTTACTGAACAAAGCGGCGTGTGCAAAAGGCGAAGTTAGGCCAATGAAGGCAAAGCTAGAGGAGGTAGAGGCCCAGCTTGAAAGTTTAAGGAGGGAGACCGGGGGTTGGAGGAAAGCCGCGTAGAGTGCGTGCGTTATGGGGCTAGAAGACGCCTAGAAAGCCAAGAAGATAGAGCGTGTTGGCGATGGTGCAGGGCTATTCAGCAGACCGTGCTAATGTTGAGCTTCTCGCGACCAAGTTAGAGCTGGAGACGAAACACCGCAAGGTGGTGTCGCTCAAGTTCCAATTGGCTGGCGAGCAGAAAAAGCTGGAAGAGGCCCAGAAAGCCTGCACTGTCGCCAACGAAAGGTGGGATGAGGCCATGGTCTGTAATGAAGATTTGCGCGCTCAGTTGATCAAGAAAAGGAAGAAGCCGATCAGAAGATCGTTGAGTTGGAGAGGGCGCTGGCGAACGAGCGGGCTAAGTCAGTGGCGGAGAAGGCAAGGTTGGAGAAGACCTTAGAAGAGGAGAGGGCCAAGTTGGCATCTGAGAGGGCGGCGTACCCCGACCTATGTGTTGCAGCGGGTAGAGCAGTTCAAAGGGTTCGCCGAATTCCAGATGGCCATTGATGCTGTTATCGCCAACAGCTTGGCGAGAGAGGGGGATAGGTGGGGTGGCCCGTCGGGAGCGACCGCTGGGAGTAGGAGTGAAAAGGAAGTGATCCAGAGCTTCCAGCGGTCGGAATTCTACAAGCATGAGATGGCTGAGTTCTGTGATAGCGGCTGGAAGACTTTTAAGCGTAAAGCAGAAGTGTTGGTCCCAGACTTGGACTTCAACAATGTGAGAATAGATGAAGACGATGTGGCCCAGACCCCCTTAGACGAGGGAGTTGACGAAGAAGACCTTGCCTCAAGCGAGGATAAATGATTGATGTAAATAAAATTTTTGTTGTTGTTGTTATTTTTTTTTTTTGGTCGTGTTGTTTTTGTAGTGAATTTATGTGTAAGTTTCTAAATAAAATAATGAGTTGTGCTTTTTCATGCTGTTGTCTTTATTTCTTATAGAGCTGAAAAGAATGAGAATGAGCATGTAAATAAGGCTTGTGTATAATCGTAGTAAAAGTTGAGAAGTAGGGAGCCAACCTAACTTGTGAGAAAACCATGATGCAAAGAATGTTAACAATAAAAACGTTGAAATGTAAAGGTATTAAGTGTAAAAGCATGGACCTGGATTTTAACTAAGAATGACAACTATGCTACAATCATGAAGTTGCAAGAATGACCTTGGCCGAACTCTTCATTCATGCTCAGTTTGGCTTAAGCCATATTTAACTCAGTCTAGCTGAGCGCTTCGTGCTCAGTCTGGCTAAGGCTTCAAGTGACTCAGTCTGGCTGAGCCCCTTCATGCTTAGTCTGGCTGAGGCTTTAAGTAACTCAATTTGGCTGAGCCCTTCGTGTTCAGCCTGGTTGAGGCTTCAGGTAACTCAGTCTGGTTGAGCCCTTTGTGCTCAGTCTGGCTGAGGCTTTAAGTAACTCAGTCTAGCTAAGCCCTTCGTGCTCAGTCTGGCTGAGGCTTCAAGTAACTTAGTCTGGCTGAGGCTTTAAGTAACTCAGTCTGGCTGAGCCCTTCGTGCTCAGTCTGGCTGAGGCTCCAAGTAACTCAGTCTGGCTGAGCCCTTCGTGCTCAGTCTGGTTGAGGCTTTAAGTAACTCAGTCTGGCTAAGCCCTTCGTGCTTAGTCTGGCTGAGGCTTTAAGTAACTTAGTCTGAATTGAGGCTGCAAGCAGGGTGTTAGTTGAAATACCACGCAAAATAACTGAGATATAAGATCATTGTCATTTAAAGCGTAGCCCATTGATCACAAATTTACACCATGTGAGAAAATGACAAAAACATCCAAGTGTGTAGATTGTCAAAAAGAACATACAGCAATTGATCAATACAAAAATAGGGCATTATTGAAAATAACGCTTCAAGTGCTCGACGTTCCATAGATGGGGAAGATCTCGACCTTCCATGTCCTGAAGTCGGTAAGTGCCCGGACAAGACCTTACCAACGTAAGGTCCCTCCCACTTTGCTGCCAGCTTGCCCTCAGCCGAATTTTTGGTGGCAAGAGTTGCTTCGCGCAAAACAAGGTCCCCCATGGCGAACTCCCTCGGTCAGACTTTGCAGTTGTAGTGTGTTTCTCATTTTCTATTGATATGAGGCCTGCCTGACATCAGTGGTCTCTCAGAGCTCTTCAATTAGGTCTAAGTTTGCCGACGCAGTTCTTCAGTTAGTTCTAGACTCGGATGCAGAACCCTCGGGGTAGGTTAGACGATTTTCACTGGGATGACTGCCTCAGCGCCATATATTAAGCGAAAGGCGGTCTCTCAGTGGGGGTTCGGCTGTAGTACGGTAGGCCTAGAGTACGTTTGGTAATTCCTCAGCCCAGAGTTCCTTAGCAGCTTCCAACTTAGTTTTGATGATCTTCAGAAGAGAACGGTTGGTAACCTCAACTTGGCCATTGGCTTGGGGACAGCCTGGGGAAGAGAAACAGGGCTGGATTTGAAGTTCTGCACATAATTTCCTGAACTTGGCAATGTCCGAATTGTTTGCCGTTGTCGGAGACAATGGCTTGAGGGATGCCAAATCGGCCACACGATCGACTGCCAGATGAATCTGGTTGTGTTCCACTCGATAATTGTGGCGAGGGGTTCCGCCTCCACCCATTTAGTGAAGTAATCAATGCAATGATTGTGAATTTGGTTTGGCCGCGGCCGGTGGGCAATGGGCCAACTAAGTCGATCCCCCGTTTGGTGAATGGATAAGGACTGCAAAGTGTGATCCAATTCTGTAG
The DNA here is from genome assembly GCA_036172215.1 of Camellia granthamiana. Taxonomy (NCBI): domain Eukaryota; kingdom Viridiplantae; phylum Streptophyta; class Magnoliopsida; order Ericales; family Theaceae; genus Camellia; species Camellia granthamiana. The sequence goes on along the minus strand of JAXFYN010000024.1, from coordinate 17,922 downwards.
GAGGAGCATGAGGGATGTTGGCAAAGCGTTGGCACTTATCACATTTAAGCACGAATTCAGTGGCATCTTGATTGAGAGTAGGCCAGAAGTATCCAGTGCGAAGTATTTTGTGGGCTAGTGACCTGGCACCCGAATGATTACCACATACACCCTCGTGGACTTCCCTCATCACGTAGGTCGCTTGAGCAGGATTGAGGCATCTCAGGTATGGGCATGAAAAGCCACGTTTGTACAAGAGGTCGCTGATAAGAATGTAGTTGGACGACCGGGCCTTGACCTTGGCGGCCTGGTGTTTGTCGGCAAGCAATTCCCCATTTGTCAAAAATAGCAAGATATCTGCCGCCCATGGAATAGGTTCATTTTGGAGGAAGCGGACTTGCTGCTATTGTGGGGAAATGGCAGGGTGGGCCAGGTATTCAAGGCGGACGCCATGGCTGAGGTCTAACTAGTCGGCAGAAGCTAATTGAGCCATTTCATCTGCTTTGGAGTTTTTCGTCCGAGGGATGTGCTTGATATGGGAAAGTGTTAAAGAGGCGAGCAAGGGAGAGTGCAATATCCTTGTAAGCCCGCATTGTGTCTTCCTTGGCATTGAATTCCCCCGTGATTTGTCCGACAATGAGCTTGGAATCGCTAAACACCTGGATATGGCTGACACCAATGTCTCTGGCTAGGCGGAGACCTACTATCAATGCCTCATATTCAGCCTCATTATTGCTTGCGTCGAACAAGAAGCGGAGAGCACACTTGAAATAACCACCCTCGGGGGTGATGAGGATGAGACCAGCCCCATTGCCTTCTTTGCGGGATGATCTGTCGACGTTAAGGGTCCAAGAGTGGGGGTCTTCTGCCTCAGTGTAGGATTGCGGGGGCGGGGGGGGGGCCGTGGTTGGAGTGGGATTAGTGAATTCCAGGATAAAATCGACAACAGCCTGTCCTTTGATCGCCATTCGAGGTCGGTAGGAGATGTCAAATTGGCTGAGCTCGACTGACCATTGCATAAGTCTGACCAAGGCCAAGGACATTTTTTCTAGCAATGGGTAGTTCTGTTCTACGCCTCTGAGAGCCGGCTAATGTAATAAACCGGGCGTTGTACTGAACCGTCCTCCCTGATGAGGACCGCACTGATTGCGGTGCTCGATACGGCTAAGTAAAGAAAAAGGGGCTCACCCGTGAGCGCCTGGGAGAGTAAAGGGGGGTTGGCCATGCACTGCTTCAATTGTTGGAAGCCTCTTCGGATTCGGTCGTCCACTTGAAAGTCTACCGAAGAACTTTGAAGAAGGGGAGGCACTTGTCCGTTGCGCGGGAAATGAAGCGGTTGAGGGCAGCGACTCTGCCAGTGAGCCTCTGAACCTCCATAAACTGTTCTGGGTGACTGCATTTCTATCAAGGCCTTGATCCTTTCGGGGTTAGCTTCGATGCCCCGCTGACTAACCATGAAACCAAAGAACTTCCCAGATCCTATGCCGAAGGCGCACTTCTCCGGATTGAGCTTAATTTGATACTTTCGTAGGGTGCCAAAGGTCTCTCGCAGGTCGGCCAGATGATCAGTGGGAGAGTTTGCTCTTGACTAGCATGTCATCGACGTATACTTTCATGTTCCGGTCTATCTGATGATGAAAGACCGGCGTTGACCAACCGTTGGTAAGTGGCTCCGGCGTTTTTCACCCAAATGGCATGACACGATAATGGTAGGTTCCCTAGTTGGTGATGAAGGAGGTGTGTTCCTAGTCAGACGGGTGCATCAGAATTTGGTTGCACCCAGAGAAGGCATCCATGAAGCTGAGCATTTGATGACCGGCCGTGGCGTCAACAAGCAGATCTATGCGAGGAAGGGGATAACTGTCTTTGGGGCAAGCTCGATTGAGGTCGGAGTAATCGACGCAGAGTCGCCATTTACTGTTGTTTTTACGGACCAAGACCATATTCGACAGCCACCTAGGGTAGTCACGTTCTTGACAAACTGTGCCGCCAGTAGCTTATCTACCTTAGAGGCAATAAGAGCGTTGCATTCCGGGTGGAAGATGTGCTGTTTCTGGTGGAAGGGTCGGAAATGGGGTTCAAATACTCAAACGATGAATGATGAAGGAGGGGATCGATACCCAGCATATCGGAATGGGTCCAAGCAAACACATCATTGTGTTCAGTCAGGAGGGTTGTAAGATCGGCCTTGGCTTGAGGGGATAGTTGGCTGCCGATCTTGGCTGTTTTGTCAGGTTGGTGGGATCGATGAGGACCTCGACAAGTTCTTCATTGGTTCCCCTCTGACCAGCTTGTCTTCGTCTCTGACGTCGAGTCCTTCAATGATCATAGCCTCATTTAGCTTGACCCTCTTTAAGTGAAACGACGTAACATTCTCTAGCCATGGTCTGCTCTCCCCCTCACCATGCCAACCCCAAGGTCAGTGGAGAATTGACGGCAAGATGGAAAGTGGATGTGACAGCTTAGAAAGCATTTAGGGAGGTGTGGCCGAGGATAATGTTGTAAGCAGAGGACAGTCGACGACGAGGAAGGTGAGCAACTTTGTGGTCTACCGCGGGTATTCTCCGATTGTGATGGGAAGATCGATGGAGCCTATGGAGGTCACCCGATCTCCAATAAAACCGACCAATGGGGTTTGAAGAGGGGACAGACTTTCTTCCCCGACCTTGAGCTGGCGAAAAACATTTAGGAAGATGATGTCTGAAGAACTGCCGTTGTCGTTGAGAACCCGTCTGACTTTGTAGTTGGAGAGGAGGGCGGAGATGACAAGGGGGTCGTCATGGGGGTAACGGATGCCTGCGCAGTCGGCCTCCGTAAAGGTGATGGGCTCCATCCACTGCTTGGGCTGTTTGGAAGGGCGGTCCAATATGGCAACTTCTTTGTCTGAGCCCTGCCTTATTTTTCTGAGTTCTGCCTGCTGAGCCGATGGTCCTCCACAAGCAAGCCCGCCAGTAATAACTCTGATCTCTCCAACAGGGAGGGTAGGGTTACCTTGTGCCCAGGGTTGTTGTGGAGGGCGATCATGACCTTGGTTAGGTTGTGCGAGTTATCGAGGAGGGGTGCGCCGACGATTGTTTCTAATAGGTTTAGTCCTTTGCCTTTGCTGAGGGCGGGCTTCCGTGAACCGACTGAGACGTCCCTGATGTATCAAGCCCTCGACCTGGTCTTTGAGGTTAACACACTCCTTCGTATTATGGTCGTGGTCCTGATGAAAGCGGCAGTATTTGGACTGGTCTTGCCGGTTGGAAGGAGACCATGACAGTTGGGGCCATTTTAGGGGATAATCTTGTTGGATCTAGTTCAGGACTTGTTCCATGGGGGAATTGAGGGGTGTGTATCAGTCGAACCGGCCGGGCGGTCGGGTTGGCGCCGACTGGTCTGCTTGGGCTGGTTGGTCGGTATACTGAGGTGTTTGGTGAGTGTACAGGGTGTTTCTGGTTTCGGAGTCCTTTCTCTTCACTCTGGGGGTCGGGTTTTTGGCTGTAGGATCTTGTCGGGCGGCTAGGGAATCTTCGGCATTCACGTATTTTTTGGCTTTGAAAAGTAGGGTTGCCATGGAGGTCGGGAGATTTTTGGAGAGGAAAAAAAGGAAAATCAGATGATTGTAGACCGACCATGAAAGCCGTGAGGATGACCTCGTCGTCGTTTTTTGCTACTTCCAGGGCTTCGGTGTTGAAGCAGGTGACGAAATTGCGCAGCGACTCCCCCTCGGTCTGTCGAATGTTGAGGAGCTGGGTTGTCGGACGCCGCTGGCGCTGGGCACCAATGAAATGGCTGAGAAATGAGTCACTTAGATGTTGGAAAGTGGAGACAGAGTCTGTTGGCAATTGACTAAGCCAGAGTCGAGCCGGCCCCTTAAGTGTTACGGGGAAAGCCCGACACATGATCTCGTCAGGAATGCATGGAGGACTATAAGGGTCCTGTAAGTTTCCAAATGCTCGACCGGGTCCGTTGTGCCTTCGAAAGAGTCAAGCGAGGGCATTTTGAACTTAGGAGGTAAGGGTTTGTCCCTGATGGAGGCAACGAACGGTGAGTTGGCTGTGGTAGATGGTTTATTCTATATATTCTGCATGACTCCCTGGAGCTGGAGCTTCATGGGTCGGAGTTCTGCATCCCAGAGAGGAACATTGTCACCGCCAGAATGCAGCGGAGGCTGGACATTACTGGCCTCTCCTTCGGGGGTGGGTGCCTGGACCGATAGATGTGGAACCCGGGGTGGTGGGTTTATATCTGGGGGAGGGGGCCGCAAGCCTTCCAAGTTGGGTGGATGGAACTGCTGGACAGTATGGCTCGGGGCTCATTCTTGGCTGGGTGGGATATCTGGAGGTGGTGGAGAAGGCATAAGAGGGTTTCTTTGGAGTAGAGCATTAATCAGGGCTTGGTTTTGCTCGGCCAGGCGGTTAATGCTATTGGTGAGCTCGGTGAAATACTGCGGTGGGTTGTTTGGGTTAAGGGGGTCGGCAACGTTGTATTGAGAAGCCATGGATCTAGTTGTGACCATCCACCTTGGTAGGTGGCAGGTAGGGATTATCAGGAGTGGGTCTTCGGTGACAATGAACACAGTTGCCAGGCGGAGCGAAAAGGTTTCCCACAGACAGCGCCAACTGATGATACAATGTGTTCCAGAGGGAACGGGTCGGACTAATCCACGCTTCCCAAACCGGTATCTGAGGTACCAAGCTCACTGAGAGACCTGCACAAGAGTTCAACGGGGAACGGGGAGTCCCCCAGCACACCCTCCGAGGATCAAGTTAGAAAGAGAGATGGAATGTAGAGATAGATTAGTGATAGAAAAGCTTAACCTTCTCCTTATCTTCGATGCCTGCTTATATCCTCTGCTAATCATTTCATTGTCCCTTCCGACCTGTCACCTTGGCCGAAAGTCTATGCTCTAGCTTACCTTGTTCATGGTGAGGCCGTTCTGTCCCAACGGGGAGGGGTTATCGCAATAAATGCTGTAAGGAACTCCATTAATGGCTGATGTGCAATGCAATAACTTTACAGGATCTTTGTCTGCTTATGTGGCTGGTCCTTCTCTTGCCACGTGTTTAGATGTCATTGGTTCTTAATGCCATGTTGAGCTCCAGCAACGTTGGACTTTAGTATTTGAATTATGTATTGGGTCCTAAGTGGTGGGCTATATCCTTTATGGGCTTACTCGTGTCAAAACTAATTTTTTTTCCCATTTCAAATACCAATATTAGTCTTACATTTTTTATAATTTTTTAAACTATTTTTCTCTGAAATATTTATTGTTCATAACTCTGTTATTAGAATCTTAAGATTCTTGATTCGATTTGCAATTTTTACAAAATTGATATGAAACTATAAGTGAATCTATTTTGAAAGTGAGTCACTGGTGAATTGTACGATTCATAATCGATTCACGATTCGATTCACTTTTTACGATTCATACAATTTTTGAAATTATTGTATCCGTTATATTTTCGACTCTTTTTTTTCCCTATCAATTCTTTCTTATTATTTATTCACTGTTACTTAGAAAAGTATATATGCTTATTGTCCAAATATTAATATCGTTGTTAATTATTATTATTTTGAAAATTAATAGTTTGTCTATTTGGTTATTATCTTTATTAGAAATGGTTAATAAGAAATATCTAAATAAAAAAAGGTAAGATGGTAATCTTACATAGAAACGTTTGTTAACTTCTTAAATAGCTAAAATTACGTGATTATCATTCAAAATAACATTTTCATTGATTTAAGTCTAAATATTTCAAATTCATAAGATATATTTAACATCTAAATGTGTAGGTATAAGTTTTAAAATAATTTAAAAAAAGTGACCGAATTTTTATGATTCACATTTTGATTCGATTCGATTCGTTTTGTGATTCGATACAAGGCTATTTTAATTCACGATACGAATCTCGATTTGACAACTATGATTCATAATAATATAGTAAGTTGACATATGCAATGGTTTGATTAATTATATTAACTTAATATTACAATCTATCTAATAAAAAAAATAAATGCTATGATTATTTTTTTTTTTTTTTTTTGGAGAATGAAAAAAATAGAATTAATTATTTTATGTAGACCATCTGTTATTTATAATTTAACTATTTTATAAAGTAAATTTTGTTGGGCGTTGAATGTTAAAATTTTCAATAATTTTTTCTCATAATTTTGATATTGAAAATCTTATTAATTGTGACCCATATTTATATCTACTAACTTGGTGTTTGGAATTAGCTTTTTTATAGCTATTTTATTAACCTTTTTGTTTTTTTTTTTTGGTTTTTGGTATTTTTTTTTTAATTTTTAAAAGTTTTAAATGTCTAAGTAATACTAGACGAATCAGAAAAATAAAAAATTATTAAATACAAAAGAGTTAAAAAGAATTTGATTTTTTTTTTTTTTTTTTTTTTGTTACAGGGAAATCCTCTCACTCTCCCGCAGGTCCAAGGCAGCGCCCCGAGGAGATCATCAGGGTGTCATGTTGTTCGGTCCGAGCCAGAGACTATAACCTGGAAGTTTGTCCCGACCTCACAAGGCAAGCTTCGGTAAGTCAGGACTCGCACAGCGGGGGAGAATTAAACCCACACCAAGTAGCTGAGAAGGCATCTTTAAGGTCAACCTCCTAACCAACTGTGCTACGCCCAGGAGATTGGCCCAGAGGAGACAACCTCTCTATATATTTTTCATATTTTTCACAAAAGTAAAAAAAAAATTCTAAAAAAAATCAATTCACAAAAATTTATTTCAAGTTTTCATTAAAATTGGCATCTTAAAATATTATTTAAAAGGGGTGGTTTGGGATGTTCTAAATAAGTATACTTTTTGACTTTTTATAAAAAAAAATGTGTAGAAAGGTAGAAAAATGGATAGAAAAGTAGAAATGAGATGTTGATTAATGTGACTCAAATAAGTGTATGTATGCAAAATTAAAATTAAAAAAAAAAAAAAAAAAAAAAAAAAAAAAAAAACGCGTACTTTTTTCGTGCATTCTAAAGACCTACTAAAATTATGTCAATGAGACAATCATTTTTATGGAAACTTACATTTTTTTAATTTTAGAAGAAAAAATAATAATTAAGAATATTGATGACTCATTAATAGATATGACTAAAAAAAAAATTCAACTTAACTGATCACCAACTTTATTAGGATTGAATTGGAATGAGTTTTAGATTTTCATACCAACAATATTATTGTCCTTAATCACATAATTTTTTTTATTTAAATGAGTAGATAGACAAAAATATTTTAGTACAATTTTCCTTTGTATTACAATTAAAAAAAATTCTAAAATGAGCATAAACCATTTTTTTTTTGTGTGTGTGTAAGTTTCGCTGTATGTACAGGTTCAATGCGAGAGTTATATATTATTAACAATAAAAATTAAAATGCTTGGATTGTGACAATTTTTTCTCAAACTCTGACTGAATTTAATTCAAGTTGGCAAATTTTTCCCTTTAGTCTTGACAAAATTTTAAAAAAGTCTTAAGGCTCTAAAATTTTACGAACTTAAGTTGGGTCAACCCAAATTGCACCTCGGTTAGGTTATAAGGTAAATTAGATGGGGCTCTAAATTTTATGATTTAAAAATTCATGCAATGTTAATAAGTATCTTTATCATATATCTGTAAATTCAAAAATATAAATAAATTTATAATTTAAAAATTTATAAAATATTAATATATATCATTATCATATACATTTAGCTGTACTTATCACAGGTTGAATGCTAATATATTTATATTTAAGTTTTATATGGTTTTTTTTTTCTAGCTTCCTTATTAGGATGCAGTGTGTCACTACTGTGCGTGTCCGATTCGATTCTCATTTTCATTTTAACAATGCGAACAATTCATTTTTTAGTGTACGTTGAATAGAATAGTTCTATAAAATTTTAAATTAATTGGACATTGAAAGACGTATGATCAAGTCAAACCCTGAACTTTTGATTTGTTTTTAATTTGAACCATTTGTTTATTTCTATTTAGTAAAATCGATGAAAATATCGGTATTTTAGTTATTAAACACAATGAAAATGAATATTCTAAACATTTTATATATATTTACATTAAGTTTAATGACTAAAATATTGTTTTTTTATTGGTTTTACTTAACGAAAATAGATAAATAGTTTAAATTAAAAACAAATCAAAAGTTCAGGGTTTAAATTGATAAAATTAAAAATTTTAAGATTATTTTGTTATAAGAGTTAAACTTTGGGGTTTTGTTTCGTAATTATCCCAAAAATATAATATTTGCTTTTTTTTAATCAATATAATTGTTTTTTCAAGTTTGATATTCAATATTCATTGTCTTAAAAGATTTCAAAAAGACAAATTAATATATGGGTGGTGTTACATCTTCCTAATAAATCATAGAACTGAGTAAGGAATTCGTAAAATCTATAATCCGGTCCAGTCCAACCCTATAGGTTTGCAATGATTATTTGAATTCGTGGTTCGGTTCTAGATTGTAAAATTAAAAATCCGCAGTCCATGGATTGCTTCCAAATTGAACCCCACAGTTTCGGATTAGAACTGATTCGAACCGTATACCACTAGCCTATATTTATATTATACACCCTCCCGCATAGTATCTTCTTTTATTTCATTTAAAATCTACACCCGAACATAAACCCGCATATTATCTTCTTTTATTGCTTTTGTTTGTTGGTTTCTAATTTTAATTTGCAATTATCTAAATACTTATGGTGGAACCAGTTTTCTTATGGTTACTTAGATTTTATAATAATATGTCGTTATTGTGGAAAGACATGTTGCTATTGTGGAACTAATATGATACTATGTTTATGTTTTTATGAAATTAAGTGGTTATTTGGGATGTGCTATATAAGTGTACTTTTTGACTTTTTGACTAAAAAATAGAGAAAAAAAATGTATGTTTGGAATAATTTTTTGACTTTTTACAAAAATATATGTAATAAAATATTGTAGTAAAATCAAAATGACCATTTCACTCTTTTGACTCTTTGACTATTAATTTTTTAACTTTTTAGGTAGTTGAATTCAAAGGGTAAAATAATAGCTAACCTTGAATAGTATAGGATTTTTGGCTTTTTAAGTAACTTTTTGACTTTTTTAGTTTATCCCAAACAAGGCCAAAAATGTTCTATATTTTTTTTGTTATTTAATTATGTGAATCCGTGGTCTTACATCGCTCCAATCCATGTTTAAATGAATTGGTTCGGATTGGTTCCACGATTTAAACAGCTTAGATTGGTTCCGAGTAGTAGATAATAGATTTGTTATGACTTTATCTCAATCCGAATCAATCTGGATCATGCTCACTCCTAATAAATCATTCCTATTTTGACCTCTAATGAAATAAAAGAGAGAGATTAGAGAAAGAGATAGGAGAAGGATGAAGTGCGAGGTCTATTTCACATTATAAAGTAGATTAGGGGTGCTCAATTAGAATTTTTAAATATTTTTTTAATATATATCAATTTTGTTAAAAACAAATTTATAAAACTAAAATTATGTGATTTTAAAGAATTTAACACAAAATACAAAAAAGATAAAAATATCAATAATTATCCTTATCAGCATGCGTCCTTTCTACCACAAAGATGACCTTAGTCTTTAACGGTTGTGCTATGGAGCTCTAAAAGAAGAGCACTAATGTAGCATTATTTTGTCTTTTTCTGCTCTGTTTTTTTGTCTTTACTTCACTGTTTTTTTTTTTTTTTTTTGGTGACAGCTCATTAGAGCTGTCCTTTTGGAGCACTAATTAGAGCTCCGGGGCATTTCTCCAGTCTTTAAACACTTTGACCAACTTTTCGTTATCTATATGATAAAAAAATGTTTGAAACTCCTTTTCCCTTCCACCTCTTTGACCCGCTTTTCTTCTCATTGATCAGTTTTTCTTTTCTATTTTTTTTTTTCTTCTCCTCTCATCACTACCTGCCACGTGTGTAGGATGGTGGAAGTAATAATTGGAGGGGGTCTCTATCAATGCTCCTATATAATTATAAAATTATGAATAAATTATATTTGGTTCCTTTTATGTTTAATTATTTATTTTATTTTAGTTTTTAAAGTCTTTTCTTTTTTTTTTTCCTTTAACCTTTCACGTTTTAATTTTTTTTTTTCAATTCACTCGTTTTTTTTTTTTACTTTTTTATTTATTTTTTTTTATAGCGGCCTCTTTAGTGCACGAAATCAACGCGACGTTTGCATCGAATATGCTGTCTTTGTCTATGCCTAATAATAGTGAAGCAGACCGGGCAGGGACGACTTTACCTATGGGAACCAAATGACTGGCCTTAAAGAAAAGGCATCGAACTGGAAATCCTTAGGTAAAGCATGATTTTAGGGAAATCCTTTTAATGCTGACAAGTCGCCAGTATTCGCTGCCATCAAGACAGCCTGGTATTCAAACTCTCAGAATTTATGTTTAAAATTAGATAAAAAATTTAACAATAATTATAAAATAATATAAAAAAATATATTATTATATTGAGATTTGAATTTGTATAAGTAGCTTGAATTATATATAATAAAATATTTTTATGACACACGGCTATTAATGTGTCATTTTCTCTAAAATTTTTAAGAGAAGTTAGTTTTAGAAGTAAATTGAGAAAAACTTGAGCCATAAAGCGTCAAAGTGAGAAAAAATAAACTTTAAATATCAAGTGAGAAAGTAACCAAGCGTAAAGGGGTAAAGTCTAATTTATCCTAAAATTATTTAAAAAGATGTTACGATATATGCAATGCAAAGATAAGATTAAATATATATATATATATTTGGTTTGGAAGTATAATCTTAGTGCAACTTAAATAAGAGAAATGTTTTTTAGCACTAAAAATTTTAGCACTAATGTCCCTAAATTTTCAATTTTGGTAATTCTGTTTTTTTTTTTTTTTTCTTTGCCTTGTGTTTTTTTTTTTTTTTTGCCTTTTTTGGATTTTCGGGGCATTAGTGCCCCCAAATTCGGGGCACCAATCAAAACTGCTTAAATAATTATATAGGGAAATTTTACTATATAAATGCCTTAAAAGGGGTGTACCATATATACTTGTAGTTATTAATTTTTTTAATTTTAATTATGGCTAATTTTCTTCTTTCTTTATTTATGGCAATATTTTAGTTATAACTCATGAGATCTTTGGTTAGGCATCATGTGGTGTTTGGTTATGACTTCTTTTTTTAGTTATGACTAGGGGTGCTCGCAGTTTGGTTGAGGTCGGAAAACTTCTAATTCGTCATCCGTTCCCTGGATTGGCTAATGCGGATTGAGCGGATTGGTGGATGGATGCGAATCGGTTTGGCAGTTTAAATTTTTACAAATTTTGAGTATAATATAACTTGTCAACATTTTTTCTGGATAACAATCCAACACAACATAACCAAAAAATTATCAAGTAAATTGTCAAATACCAATAATAAATACATATAAGAAAACCATACATTATCAAAATTATTTCATTATTTTTTTTTATTCAAAAACTATTTAATTTGGTTTTTAAAAAAAATGAAAAAATTAATCCTTATATTTTCTACACAAAAATAGTAAATATCAACACTTACCATTTAATAAAAGAATTTTCAAATTAAAAACACAACAGAATATCCAAATCCATTTTCTCTCAACATCTCTTACAAGTAAGGAGCCCTTTTTCTTTCTCTCAACATCTCTTACAAGTAAGGAGCCCTTTTTCTTTTTCTTTTTTCAAGTGCTTGCTAGTATAGAGTATTTGGGAAATGCCTCAATTATTGAGGAAACACAAGTTACTTCATGTGCATTAACGAAGATTTGTAAAGGATGAAAAACTCTTTTTTAATTTAAAATATAAATAGAGTATTTAAAAAAATTAAAAATATAAAATCTTACAAATTACTAGGGGAACTAGCGGTTTGACGATTTGGTTGTGGCCAAAGAAATATCAAATTTGCTATCCGTCCAAAACTAGGCGAATTGGAAAAAAATCAATCTGTAACCGTTCGCTCGTCATTACACACCCATCTAAAATGCGACAGATCGGTTCAGTTCGATCGGTTTGGGTGGATCGAAATATCCGCTAAGCACCCCTAATTATGACTAAAAAAAAATTATGTCATTTTTTTTAAATTATAAAATACATATAGTACACATTTAAGGAGTGTGTACCATAATCTTTTTCAAATATATAACATAATTTTATATGATGTTGAATGTTATCATATTAAAAAATTAATCAGTTTGAAAGTTAAAATTATTATTTATGAAACATTACAATATGCATAAAATAAGCGTTGCCAAGTTGGCTAGTTTAATAACATTAATGAAAACGAAAAAATTGTCATCTAACCTACGCGTAAATTGTGTTTGAATTTAGGATTTGGACAAAAATTTATGGAAGGAAATAAGAAGCTGAGAGGAATGATGGAAAAATTAACTTATATTTCATTTTTATTTTTTATAATTTTTTTCTTTTTCTCTACAAATTCCTATCAAAATCATAAATTCAAATACAACGACAAAAGTTTTAAAGTTGAAGGACAAGAAAAATAGTATAACTGTTTGATATGGCTTCTAGCAAGCTACGGTTAATAATGGAAAAACAGAAGCTAAAATACTTTTTCCCTTGCTTGTTAATAAAAAAACATTTATGCCTCATAAGTTGGAAACAAAAGCTCGCCAAACATTATTACACAAATTTGTAAAATAGAAATAATTGAAAAGAAAAAATTAAAACACCTCTGCCCTTCCCTGTTAATAACAACTTATTTATACTATTTATTCCTCATAAGTTGTAGACAAAAGGCCAGCAAACATTCCTACACAAATTTTCAAAATAAAAAATTGCTATAAATAACTCTATAAACTGCACCAAACAGTTTTATTGAGGTTGCTGAGGCTTATGGAAGACTTATCCTAAGTTCTCTAGTTCAATATCACCTACAGACCAAAGAAGATAAAAAAGATTAAAACCAAAAGGGGATAAAGAATAATAACAAATGAAAAAACTCAAAAATAGAAATCTTCATGAGGGTTTCTGACAATAAATTAAAGTAGAACTAAAGAAATGCAGTTCAATAACTAGTAAAGTAGATCAATTGTGGGAAAATTTAGAAACCCAATGTGCCATTCAAATAAAGCAAATAAGGGCTTTTCATGTTTTTCTTTCTATTAAAAAATATGTCAATTGCAATGAGTAAAATTAATCACCATTTTATCAAAATAAAATTTTCTTCTTATTGCTCTTTTGAGTTTTGATGAATAAATTTATTACTATCCCCCTAAATTTGTAGGTCTGAATCAAAGTTCATCCAAGATTTTGTTGAGATACTTTTTACTAAATTAAATCGTACATATTCAAGCGTTGTCAAGGACCTAGTTGGGATGGATTCTCGTATGCAGAAAGTGATTGAATTGCTAGGTTTAGGGATGAGTGATGCTCGTGTTGTAGGAATTTGGGGAATGGGTGGAATAGGTAAGACTACTATTTCCAGAGCTGTTTATGACTGGATCTCTTACGAATTTCAAGGCTGCAGCTTTATTGAGAATGTTAGAGAAGTTTCAAAAACATGTGGTTTAAAAACTTTGCAAGAACAACTTATTTCTGAAATCTTAATGGAAAAGGATTTGAAAGTACGAAGTGATGGTTGTGCAGTACAGATGATAAAGTATATGGTATCTCGTAAAAAGGTTCTTATCATGCTTGATGATGTGAATGAATCAACCGACCTTGAAAAATTGGTAGGAGAGCACAATTGGTTTGGTTTTGGAAGTAGAATCATTATAACCACTCGAAATAAACATGTGTTAACTAGATATGGCATAAAGCATATCTATGAGGTTGAGCAATTAAGAGAAAATGAAGCTATAGAACTCTTTGAATCGAAAGCCTTCGGGAAACACCAACAAATGGGAGGCTATGAAGAGCTTGTACGTCGTGCAGTAAAGTATGCTAAAGGAGTTCCTTTAGCTATCAAAGTTTTGGGTTCTTTCCTTTGTGGTCGAAACAAAGATGAATGGGAAAGTTCATTAGACAGATTGAAAAAAACCCCTCTCAAGGAAGTTCGACAAGTACTTAGAATAAGTTACGATGCATTGGAATCGGAAGAACAGGACATATTCTTAGATATTGCATGTTTTTTCAATGGGAAGGACAAAAATGATTTAACAAAAATACTAGAAAGTTGTGGTTTCTACCCAACTATTGGAATAGTTGTTCTTGTTCAAAAGTCTCTTATAACTATCACAAGCAATAATAAGCTGTTGATGCATGATTTGATACAAGAACTAGGGTGGTATATTGTTTACAAGCAATCGCCTAAAGAGCCTGGAGAGCGTACTAGGTTATGGCGTGATGAAGATGTAAAACATGTATTGATGGACAACACGGTAAGAGGTCTTATAGAAGAGCATGAACACTCCAAAATTGTTTAATTAACAAAACCTAGCTCTACATAATTTTGTCAACCTTCTAATATTGTGTTCTTGTTATTTGCTTGTGGTTATCAGGGAACAAACAAAGTGGAAGGCATAGTTATGAAGTTTAGTGACCTAAGAGGTCTAGATCCAAATGACATTCGGTTTCTAAAACAATTGAAGTTGAGGCCTAAAGCTTTTGTAAAGATGTCGAACTTGAGGATTCTCAAAATTTGTTGTACACACCTCTCAAAAGAACCCAAATATCTTTCTAACAAGTTAAGTTATCTTGACTGGTTAGGATACCCTATGAAATACATGCCTTCGACATTTCAACCAGAGCATCTTGTTGAACTTCACTTAACCTATAGCAGCATTGAACTACTTTGGGAGGGAACAATGGTATGAATATGCATTCTCTTTAATTACTTTTGAGTAAGATGCAAAGTCCTTGACACTATAATTTCCAAAATTTATTTCTATATAAGTTCTGCAATTTATTTATATTTTTATTTTTCTTCAACAGTATCTAGGCAAGTTAAGGATCGTGAATCTTAGTCACTCGACATATCTAACGAAGAGCCCAGACTTCACAGGGGTCCCAAATCTTGAAAGACTGATTCTTGAAGGCTGTACAGGTTTGGTTAGTCTTCATCCATCCATTGGAGTTCTGAGAAGGCTTATTTGTTTGAACTTGAAGGACTGCAAAAGTCTCAAGAGTCTTCCAGACAATATTTGTCAGTTGAAAGATCTTAGAACTTTAATCTTTCATGGTTGCTCCAAACTTGACAAATTGCCGCAAGACTTGGGGTGTTTTGGACTGTTTATATGAGCTTTATGCAAATTGGACTGCAATTAGACAACTTCCATCCTCCATTGGACTTCTGAAGAATCTTGGAACACTAAGGCTAAGAAGATGTAAAGGAATATCTGAACTAGCAGCTTTGTCAGGGTTGAAGTCTTTACGGACACTAGATCTCAGTTACTGTAATTTAAAATCTATCCCCACAGCCATTTGTCACATCTACTCGTTGGAAAATTTAGATCTAAGTGGAAACAATATGGAAAGTTTACCTGCAAGCATGAATCAACTTTCAAGGCTGTGTGTCACGACCCAAACCCGGCCCTATGGGTTTAGCACCGTAACCGGCCAGTAATCCGAGATTACCGAAGGCCTACTTAACTGTAGTACAGTAAAACAGAGTTCAGGGCCTGGCGGAAGCCAATACAGTAAATAAATAATGTCCATTGAGCTGTGACAGTATGTATGCCAAAAAGATTTTTCATGTGTTCCCACATGCAAACAGTACAGTCTATACAAAATTTACAGTCACACAGTAAAGGGACCTAATCCCTTGATAACAGTACAGTTAGTAGCTGACAGTCTATACAGTAATCCAAAACAGTACGGAGACAGACGAGGGAAAAACAAAACACCCCAAAGCCATAACATGGCAACTCGGAACCTCGCAGTGAGGCACATAGGCTGGCTTGACAAAACTGGAGTCTAACCCACGCTCCTAGCTCCGATCTGGTGGCTGAGCACCTACATATATATATAAACAGTGAGCTAAAGCCCAGTGAATAACATAATGCGTAAAGAGGTTAAGAATGAAATGTCCTTACAGTAATGAAAACAGTTCATTAAACAATATTCCAGTCTTTCAGTCAGCACAGTTATTCAGTCATATGTGGTACATCCATTAGCATAGCAGTAAACAGTAGGTCTTAAAGACCGAACAGTAATGATGGCCATCAATCAGTAAACAGTAGTGGTTCCACGAGGGAACCGACAGAGATCTCTGTAACAGTAGCAATAACAGTATACAATAGTTGCTAAGGATGCCACAATACATTTTCAGAATATAGGACATGCATTCAATCAATTAACAATAATTACTTCAGAAAACAGTTCCGTTAAACAGTCAGAAAACATTCTCAGTTGAACATATCTTTACACAATTGTTACTCACAGAGTTTGGGCTACAGTATGCTAGAGCATGTCTCCCCAGTCGCCAACCCTACACAGTTCACAGGTTGAACACACACTAAGCTACACAGTTGGGAAATATCATAACTTAATCCCTTATTTGCCTTGGTGTGTTCTACATCTATATCCTCATTAAGATGTCTTAAACTAGGCCTAAGAATGCCTAGAATGGGATGAGGATGCAAAAATACACTTAGAAAACATTTTGCAAAGTTTGCTGAAAATAGGAGCCTCGCTCGAGCGAGCCTTCCTTCGCTCGAGCGAGCTTCCAAAATCAAAGGCTTCGCTCGAGCGAGAAATCCTTCGCTCGAGCGAGCTGTCGAAACAGTAAAAGTACTGGATGCTGAAATTTTACGCTCGAGCCACCAATCCTACGCTCGAGCGTAGCTTCGAACAAAGGTTGGTCGCTCGAGCGAAGAATCCTTCGCTCGAGCGAAGAAGCCAAATTCTGGAATTTCCAGATTTGTCTCCTAAGCTCAAACCAAGCATTCTTTCACTCAAAACTCGACCTCTTGGGCCCAAATTCTGGAAAACACATCTAAATTCAATGTATAACAAGTTTCAAAGCTCAATTGAAGAATTCAAGCCCCAAAGGTGAGTCAATTAAAACCATTTTTCAAACCCATTTTCATGAACATGGAGAAATGCAAACATGCATGGATTCAAACCAAATTCAACCTTCAAAGCTTGTCCAAATGGACTCATTTCCTCAAGAACATGATGAATTCATGGACTCAAGCCTAATTATGAACATGCATGTACAATTGGCCATGAAATCAACTCAAGATTTATCAATACACACATGCATGCATGAAATGAGTTCTAATTCAACACTATAGGACCAATTCAAGTCTTAACTCTACAATTTAACTTGACTCATGCAAGAAAACCTTAAATGCAACAATGGGAGATTCAATTACCTTGCCTAAGTCTTCAATTACAAGACTAGAAGCTCAATTTAGCAATCTACACTTCAATTCTTCAAGTATACAAGCAAATCTACAAGTGAACTCAAGTCTCTCACTTTCTCTCTCTCTAGTTCGGTGGTGTGCTCAAAATGAGCTGATGAAATGTTTGCAAATGAGTATAACATGGCTCAAATATGTCTTGCCTACATGGCCCACTAATATGGCATCATTGTAAATAAGCCTAACTCTTTAATTAGCTTATTTTAATCCAATTTAATCACACCAAAACACTTTTCAGATAATTTCACCATAAAATTGCATAAATTATGATGATCATTAAACATCAGTCAATTCCGGATTCGGCCGCCGATAAGGCCTCCAATTTGCAGTTTAATGCATAAGTAGAGAACAGATAATTTGGCAGTCAACAGATAGATTATGCATTTAAACAGTTACAGTCAATCAATCAGTCTCGGATCTCAGTCAGTCAGTTCAGTATTTCAATCAATTCAATTATTAATCATAATTAGTCTCTGTTTAGCAGTAATCGGTGCTTAATCAGTAATCAGTGACGAGGGTTGTTATACTGTGAGACTTGAAAGTTGAAGGTTGCGAGAAGCTTCAAGAATTGCCAGAGATTTCATTTGAAATAAAATACCTATCTGCTAATAATTGCC
>JAXFYN010000023.1:2214066-2257821 GCA_036172215.1 Camellia granthamiana | reverse complement strand
CATCGCAACGGAGGGAAAACAAACACTAAGCTTTATTGGGTAGAGATGTAATTTTAACAATGTTCAATCTCTAAAATACCCACAAAATCTAAACAGCATGTGCTAACATCACGCACAAATAGGTCATTTTATCTTCAACGGGACTTATCAGTCCATAAGATTAAACACAGGACTAAATGGTTCATAAGTTCTTATTTTAGGATTTATTGGTGCATTGTCCTATATATTTTTGAAATTTCACTAAAAAATACAACAAAATCAATAAATTGGGGAATAAAAATGCAACAAAGCACATATTTGAAAATTGAATCGTACACTTTGAGAATCATGTGTATTTGGTCTCTTCTTTTTTTTTTTTTTTTTTTTTTTTTAGGCTTAATTTAAAATTTCAAAAGTGTATCATCTCTTTTTTTTTTTTTTTTTGATAACCGAGTGTCCGGGCCAGCACCCCTTCGGAGTGTCGCACCTCGACTAATCTCGGGGCCCTGAGCTTATCGACCGGGCAAAGACGCAGTGGCCCGCCAGTAGCCAGCTGGGGGTGGGATTCGAACCTGAGACCTAGAGAGGAGCATACTCCTAAGTCCCTGGTTCCTTGCCCTCAACCAACTGAGCTACCCTTGCGGGTTAAAAGTGTATCATCTCTTGTTAATCAATTTAGATGGCATAAGGGCTGAGACAATTTTTTTTTTTTGAAAAAGGCTAGAAGGCCAAATTAGAAACTGCCAATAGTTGGAACCATTTAAACTCACAGTTACAGATCAAATTGACAAAACTAATTAGAGACTAAAGTGAAATAACACCCATACTTTTACGTTGTATTTGGTTGGGAGATTTGAGACGAGATTTGGAAAGAAAAAGGAAAAAGATGTGTGAAATTAAATGAAATGTTGGCATATTTTATTCACATTTTACTTATCTTTTTCTTTTTCCTTTTCCTTTTTTCTTTTTAAATCACTTCTCAAATCCTCCAACCAAATACAGCGTTAGGGACCAATTATATAATTTGTCGTTGTAATAAAATTTTATAAATTCTTCTCTCAATTAATTTACAGATTTTCTTTGCTAATGAAAAAAATATTCCAATAACAGACAGAGTAGCGGTCAAATTATATCAATGCCAAATATGTAAAATTATATCCAAAAAAATTGCCATTTCACTATATCTTAAGATGTATGATTAAAGAATTATAACTAAAACCAAAATTAATTTCACTTTTATTTCTAAATTATCAACAAAATGCATTTGTTTAATAATAATAATAATAATAATAATAATAATAATAATAATAATAATAAAACTAGTTTGGTGAGAGAAAAAAACCACATTATCGTCATACAATTTTCTCTTTTGTTGGAGTAAAAATAAAATTTTCAAATGTTGGAGCAAAACTGTTAAAATATTTTGATACTGTAACATACCAATTATAATTTTGGCATTTTTAAAATGGTAAAACCATTGGAAATACTATAATAAGTCATCTATATACTAAACTACATGTGTCCCGAGATTAATTGAGTTGCGTGTAAACTTATCTGAATATTCGGTAATTACATATATATATTCTAAACTACATAGGTTCTTGGTAATTTGGTGACAAGTACTTCATCCACCGATGGCTTAATTAAAGTGTTTGCAAGTTTTAATTTTAACAAAGCAAGTTCTTTAAATCTTTTTTATGTGACGGCTTATATATGTTTATATTTCTCATATTGTGATGCAGCTTTGAACCACTCTACCAATTTAATTTTTGACAAAGCAAAATTTTCAAGTCTTTTATTGTATCAATAGTTCATATTCTCATGTTGCTTTGAACCATTTTCCCCCTCTCAAATAGAAGATTTGCTAGGAGAAGAAGTTTCATAATTTAAACGTTTTACATTGACCTTAACTATTGATAATAAGATATATATATATATAGTAGAAATTTTTCTTGTCCTAATATTTCAATGTTCATAGAAATAATTTTTGAAATATTAATGTATGTTGCAAAAGGCATGAGCGGAATAGATCATAACATTCCCATTACTATCTTATTGCAGCCTCCAAAATGGATCCCATGTTGTACAGAGAAGCCATGGGAGGTGAAGAGAAACCTGAATTGGTCCCCAAGATTATTTGGTCTAGCCGGTTGCTCTCTTGGATTAATTGGTCCAGTGGACTGGATACCAAGTCATCAAAAGAAAAAATAGGACGCAAAGAGAATGAAGACAACCATGATGATGTTCTTAACCTCATGCAATACATTAACGACCGACAACAACTTGAACTGCAATTAACTTCAAATAAAAACACAGTCCTCCATGTCGCAGCCCAATTTGGTAATCTAAAATATGTGAAAATAATCTTAGAAAAGAGTTACTCGTCATCATTGTTACGCTGCTTGAATATCGATGGCGAGACTCCTCTTCATATTGCAGCGAGGAAAGGACACTTGGACATAGTGAAAGCACTCATAGAATGTGCAAAAAGACTAGACCATGAAGAAGTTGAAAGCGGGGGTGGAGCAGCCACGGAGATGTTGAGGGCCACAAATAAGGACAATGACACCGCCTTGCACATGGCCGTGCGAAATTATCACTCAGGTGTGGTGGAATTGTTAACTAAAGAAGATCCTGAGTTTACACAACGACCAAATGATGCCGAGGAAACTCCACTATACCTAGCCACTGAGAGACAACAAGATAATGTAGTGTCTATGATTTTGAAAAATTGCACATCGCCAGCTTATGGTGGCCCAAAGGGTCAGACGGCATTGCACGTGGCAGCAACTCAGAGATGGCACACAGGTTTGTGGCTACTTCAATTTCTTCAACCAATTTAATTACATGTACAATTGTAGAGAAAAAAGAGGGGTAGAGCGTTGGATTAAAGAAATGCATATTCTTCTAGGCATACAAACCGCTGCTCTGTTCATTTATTAGTTGCAGTAATCATTTACATTTCATCATAATAATAGCATCATAAATATCTTTCGAAAAAATTGAAGTTACATGTATTGTAAATAAGAGATTAAAATTGGAAAAGATGATGTACTTCTAATCAAACATGAAACAATGATTCAAATTGAAGCACATGTCTAGCTTAGTAGGTCTTTTGAAGTGAGAGAACAAATGTGCAGTTAGGGACTGATATATCGGGACTTCCAAAGGAAATTGTTAACAAAATTAATTTCAAAAAAGAAGAAAAAAAGTTGAAGCATTTCTATTGTTGAGGTATGTATTAAATTGTATTTGATACGTTTTCTCTGATTCTCTTATTTCAGAAAGCACAGACCTTTTATTGAAGTGGAAGTCAGATCTAATCAAGGAAACAGATGAGTATGGGTGGATACCACTTCACTATGCTGCACGTTATGGTAATAAAGATGGAGTTAAAAGGATACTAGAAGAAGATAAATCAGTGGCGTACATTACAACAGACGAGGAGGGTGATGAAATGACGGCTCTTCATATAGCTGCTGCTCATGGAAATGTAGATGTAATGGAAGAGCTTTTATTATGCTGCCCAGATTGTTGGGAGATGGTCAATGGAAAAGGACAAAATGTAGTTCACATTGCTGTGGAAATGGAGCGGACAGCGGTGACTAAATATATTTTAGAAAAGTCGTGGATTATCTATCTTATAAATCAAAAAGACGTTGAAGGAAACACACCACTCCATTTACTTGCTACTGCACTCGGACCCAAAATGCTGGACAACCTTTGGACGAAGCTCTGGTACCACTATACTGGAGATCTAAATGCTACAAACAATAACAAGTTGACCCCACAAGACATAAGGTGGAGTCCTATGGAGGTAAGGATGCTAACTTTGACCGCATATGACATGTTTTCTCATGGCATGCATTGTACATTCCATAATGTCGAGAACCAAACCTTTACGTCATACTTTGTGCGCATCACACACCATAATGGGGGTGTTTGGGAAAATTTTTTTTAGCCTTTTTTAGGTTAAAATTTACAAAAAGATAAAATAGATTAAAATAGTTAATAAGACAAAATATCACATCAAATTCATAATCATTTCATTTTTTCTCTTACAAAAATCACATCCAATTACAAAAAAATCAAATCATTTTCACAAACACAAAAATTTTAACCTACTAAAATAGTCAAAAACTAAAATAGTAACTTTTCAAACACCCACAATGTATTACAAATTTTGCAAAAAATAGCACGAAAAAAAAAGAAAAGAAATATAAGTGAACAATTTTTTTAGTATGCATATAGGTGTAGTGATGATGGGATTAATAATATCAAGAGGTTCAAGTAATAAACAAGTTTAGACAAGTTTTCTTTTTTAAATAATAGATTGTGTAGTATAATAAAAATTTCTTTGTTCGAAATTAATTGACTCGTGATATGTAGCTGACTCTCCCGGTTACTTTTCAAATCTAATAATGCAGTAATCTATTACAATATTTAAAACAATTTTCTCTTTCTCATTTGTTCTTTAATTATTAATCATTTTTTTAAAATATAAAAAATAGAGAGCAAATTACCTACACTCCTTTGAGATTTAGCTAAATTATCGATTCTCCACTTAGGTTTCAAAAATTACATCCCGCCTTCCGAGGTTTAAATTCGCATAACAATTTATCCCCATAGGAATTATTGACAGAAGCATGCTGACATCACAAAAATAGATCTTAACAGACGGTATTGGCCCTGGTACCTTTTCAAAGCACAAAACAACCTGATTTAACTTGAAATCCCTTTGATAAACTAACAAAATTTACAAAATATTTAAATATTTACAAAAAATTCTTAATTTTATTTTTTTAGAGTAAATATTTTTTATTGTAAATATTTATTTATTTATTTATTTTAGTGTGCGTTGTATTTACTATATTTGTGCACTATATTTTTTAAAATATTTGATTTTTATTTTAAATATTTTTTAAATTTTTTGATTTTAAATATTTTTTTAATTTTTTGATTTTAAATATTTTTTTACAATTTTTTTGAATATTTTTTAAAATTTTAAAAAATTTTGGATCGTCCATATATTTAAATCATAAAATATTGTTTGGCCAACACCTAAAAAATAACAAAATATTTTTTTTTTGAAAAAATAAAAATATTTTTCTTCAAAAATAAAAATAAAAATATTATTTAAAAAAAATAATTAATTTACAGAACATAATAAATAAATATTTTTTTTGAATTTTTTTAAATAGAGTTATGTAAAGAGTTTTGAAAAGAGTTTGGTTTTGAGTTTTGAAAATAATTTTGAAATTTTTTTATTTAAATCATGATTTGAGTTCTAAACCAAACGCTACCTAAGTTTTTGGAACCACGTTTGATTTGTAGTTTAGAAAAAAAAAATCATAATTTTTTTGAAAAAATAGAAACTAATTTAATAAAATAAATGTGAAAAAATATATTTAATTTGTAAAAATTATTTCTAACCTCTCAAAAATAAAATTATATAAAATGATAATTATTTATTATTTTTTTATTTCTAAAACAAGAACTGAGTAACTATTGACTGACTTGACATGAGGTATCAGCCAAATATCATCATTTCCCTACATAACACAGTTAGGGGCATTTTAGTCAATTTACTATCTATGTCAACGGCGTTAATTGCAATGGGGCGGGATGTAATTTTTGAAACCTCAGGGAGAATCTATAACTTAATTAAATCTCAAGAAAGTATAGATAATTTATCCAAAAATAAATATAAAAAGTGAATTTATATATCATTTTGTTTCTCTCAACCAGGCCTACCCTTATTTGGTTGAATTTATAGATAATATCATAACATTGGCACCTTCACCATATGTTCCAAGTATTTTTGTCAAGAGGCAGTTATGCTATAATACTCAAATCTAATTACTTTTCATTTAATTATAACAATTTTAATAGTGCAAAAGACTTTGTGCCTGTTTGGCAGAAATTATTTACAGCTTATTTCAGCTTTCAGCTTAATTTAAGTTATTTTGATGTGTTTGGTTTAGCTTATAGCTTATAGCTTATAGTTTTGTGGAAGTCAGAAATCAGCTTATTCTTTGAGTGGGGCAGGAGATGCTTTAAGAATAAGCTGGAAATCAGCTTAAGCTGAAAGTTATAAGCTATAAGCTGTTTAGGCATAAGCTATAAGTACTTTCCCACACCTCTACCAAACAGGGCCTTTAGCTTATTCCGACCTTATAGCATAATATTTATAAGATTTTGGCCGATTAGATGTTTTCCGGACTTAAAGTGAAATTTTAATATGGAACCTTTCATACATTAAAAAACAAAAATATGACCAAAAGATTATGTATTTTTTTTATTTGACAGTGCTTACGAAAACATTTCTTAGATATATAACTATCAAAATTTACTTAAATATATAACAAAGTTTACAATAAGAACAGAACCAAAATAATCCAAGTTCAAACACCAAATAAAAAATGAACAAACTATAAAAAAATGTTAATTAAAATCAATATTCTCATATTTTTAGCTGTAAAATGGCTAATCGAAATTAAATAATCCAACTTATCGACAAAATCATTTTTAATTCATAAAAATATTAATTTATTTAATCTTTCTTGTGACTATTTTTTTTCCCTTTTCTTGCGACTGGTTGACCGGAGCTAAAATTTAATCAACTTCAAATTTTGAAAGTTTCTTTCTTCATAAACAACTATAACTAATATAATTAATCGTATTTCAAACAGAATTCATGCATTTTAAAAAAGGATTTTTAGTTTAAAGTCATTGATATTAAGATTTTATAAAATAAATGACTTACAATATTTTCATAGTAATTAAGGTTCCTCAACATTTTCATAAAGAGATTTTGACATAGAGAAATTTCGACTCTTCACAAAGAAATTTCAATTTTTAGAAATTTCACTTTTCACAAAGAAATTGCATTGAGAGAGGTCAATTAATAAAAAATAAAAAAACATATTGGACTTCTCTTACTGTCCAAAGTTAGAGAATGATATTTCACTAATTTTTCCTTTTGAAAACAGCTATCCATTAATTTCAAATAATTCACCATATCAATTAATTTTATTATTATTATTATTATTATTATTATTATTTATTTTAAAAAATAATCATTCATTAATTTTAAATAATTCACTACATCAATCAATTATCAATTTTGAATCTTCACTAAAATTTGTCGAGACATTTTCAATTCAAGTTTTTTTTTTTTTTTAGTTAGTATAATATTAATAGCTAAAAAAAATTCGTCACTTTTTTATATTAGGTGAGTCACTTTGTGTGCCCTTTTCCTGCGTCACACTTCAAATGTTGCCACGCGGCTCCCTCTTAAAACTTAAGTTGTAGACTTTCTGCATAGGATCAGCCCTTAGTTATTTATTTATTTATTTAAATAATGAAGCAAATGAAATTTAAGTGTGGTTTAGTTGTGGGTCTATAAACATTGAGATTTATCACAATATTCTTTTAGATACTTTTTTTTTTTTTTTTAACAAATATTATTTTAGGTACTTGACTCCTCTTTTCAAATGATGAATTAATTAATAAAAAAGTAAGATTCTTATTGCCTGTCAAAACTGATCAATTAATTAATAAAAAAGCAGGATTCTTCTTGGATGTCAAGTGCGATTACTGGAAGAAATATAGTCAGGGTGGATCAAGACTTCATTCCAAAATTGAAGAAAAAACGGAGAGAAAATAGAGAGAAAATGGAAACAAAAGATAAAGAGAAAAGAAAACTCCGACTCGAAGAGAATAATAGAAGGGTTCAAACACATTTGATAGTGGCAACACTTATAGCAACCGTCACTTTTGCAGCAGGATTCACAATGCCAGGTGGATATGATGGCAACCAAGGTCCAGAACAAGGTATGCCAGTTCTATTAAGAGCTGCAACTTTCCAAACATTTGTCATTACCAACACTATTGCTATGATCTGCTCAATTTCTGCTGGATTTCTATACGCATCTGCCTCTTTTTACAAAGAAGTGAAAAAGCAGGAGCACCGCCATTTGATAGCATTCTGGCTTATTTTAGTTGCAATGGGAGCGATGGTCGTGGCGTTCATTACAGGCACTTTCACTGTGTTATCACATTCATTAGGCATTGCAATTACTGCATGTATTGTTGGCTCCTTCTCATTTGTCATTTTCATTCCCGAAGTCTTTAACCTTTATGATTACAAGTATATCACAGATCCAGATGAGGCCATTGTTGCGGAAGAAATAAGGACTACGTTCCAAGATATTTAAGTATGTGAACTCAGAAGAGAATAAAGTTGCTTTGCAATCAAGATGACTATGAAGATTTGAATATTTACTTTTTCAGTATATTTTGTCTTTTTTTCTCTTGATGTTTAGGCTAATAGGACGAAACAAAATGTATCTTTTGTTGTTTAGTGTTATTGTGGAATTGCATTTTCTTTATTTTATACAACCATCTGTTGTTATGTGAACCACAATCTCCTCATAGTTTAAAGTAAAAGGCAGATTCGCCTCCACCAACCTTCGTGAACCACCACTTTCATCCATTTCCTATTAGATAATTTGCAATACTCCCATCATGTTGGAAGTAGAGTAATGTTTGTAATAAGCAAATTTTTATAATACGTCGAATAATAAATAAATTTGGTATAAAAAAAATATTTTAATATTACGTATTCTTAGAAATATCTTATAGCGATCTACAAATGAAAAAAAAAATTAAAAAATCACCAAGTTATGCAAGACAACGAGACTCCAAATTTATGTCGGAAGAATGTTTTAAATGACTTGGTAATATGAAACTGTAGGGAAAACCATTCCATATGTCCATAATGATAACGATGACTAGTGTATTTATCACCATAATAACCTTTATATTGTTAGTGAATTGCTTCTCACTCACCCGTAGTAGTAGACATTTTGCCTAAGCACGAAAATTCTTGTGTTGTTTTTCTGTGACCGTTCTATTTTATTTTTTGCTTCCATTGCTTGTATGAGGTTTATTCCCAACAACATATACATGTCTAGTCTCCATAGATAAGCTGTCAAATATGGTTTACATTGCCAAATGCAAGGAAACAATGGCTGGAAGTGATGAGGAGAGCTTCACTAAGTAACATGTCCAAGAAAATCACCCTCCAAGCTCTCACTAATTCCAGGTGCTTGTCTAACTCTTCCTTCCCCAATCTTATCCAGTGTTACCACGCAAAATTTAAAATTAAATAAAAAAATGACAAGATCTTTTGTTGCATTGCCTTCTTCATTGAGAAGTCCTCCAAGAGAATAATAATTTCACCTTGTGATTAGTGTTACCAAACATTAAGCATTGAGCAAATTGAAAAAATGACATGAAACTACAAGATCATCAAATATATTGCTTAGCACAGTAGTTATTACTACTATTAATGATAAAAGAACCATTGTGACACCAATATCTATCAACTACTCAATATACCAAACCAATTAATTTGTCAGAAATCAACAATAAAAAAATAAAAAATAAAAAATAAAAACACAGCTGAAATTCATATTTTGCACACTCAATGATGCAAGTTTATCTTTGAGCAACCAAACATAAAAATAAAAATTAAAAAAGGGAAGGAATTTAAGCTTTAATGGAACAAAAGGTTGGCTAACAGTTTCTGATCAACATCCTCATTCCTCATTCAAAACATTCACACAGATACTGAAGCATTGTGGTGTCAACAATTGACATTTCATAACATGAAAGACCAAAACTACAAGCTAGTGCTTAAGCCCTTTTCTATAAAACTTCATTCAAGTAAAATCTTTCTATCTACATACAGAAGCAAAGCTGAAGGGTAAACAATTGTTTGTTAGTTACAAATTTCACTCCAGGAAACATCAATTTTCACTTTCCACCAGCACCACCACCTACATAATGAATTGAGTACAAAAAAAAAAACTTTATAATTCCAACTCATCAGACCCAGGCAACGAAACTGGTCCAAGGCAATCACCTTCCAAACTGGCAAGAATCATGAAATCTCTTTCTATGTCCCAATGTTTCTTTCTCCATCTCACAGCGAAGACCACAAAACGGATAACCACATCATTCTCTATCCTTGAGTGATCGTCGTTAATGAAGATCTCTCGTGTTTTCCATTGGGCATAGTAGAAATTTGGCATCTTTTGAGCTGATAGATAAATATATTTCATGGGTCCACATCTCAAGAAGACCCCCCTTCTATGTATCTTGTGCACAACTCCAAGCATGATCTCTCCATTGACAGGTAGGAAGGTGCGACAGTGAAAGGCCACTGAGAAGAGGACGTCCCCTGATTCATCTTCAAACTCTCCATTGCTTATGCTCTTCAGTTCGGTTATTGCAAGGAAGTAACCATGCTCCTCTGTGGACTTAATGAGCAACAATTCCTTTAAGAGGCCTGTCACAACTGAGCTTTGGGGGACCACTCCATTTCTGTCCAGGCTTTTTGTGGGGATAGCCACACGCCCACGTATTTCCATTTCACGAAACATATTTGTTATCTGCATTAAAATGGCCAAACAGATAAGGGAGACAATGGGATAATCTTCCGGTGAAAATGCATTGACACAGCAGAAATGTTGCCAATTTTCAAACTGTGGGATATCAATCCATGTGAGATTTCACATGGCCAACCCACAAAGGAAATGGCCAACTCACAAAGGAAAATTGCCAACCACTTCACCATGTTGCTGCAAGGTAATATCCATGTTGTTGCAAGAACCATGAGGCCATGAGGTTGGCCTTGAGGCCATGTGAATGCCAACCAAAGAAGAGCTAGCCATGTGCTGCCAGCCCTCTCCATCTTGAGGCCTATATATGGTGAGGGTGAGAGGTGAGCTAAGAGAGTGAGTGAGAACCAAGGAAGTGAGCAAGCCAAAGATGGTGTGCGAGATGTGAGGCGGAGAGACCGTCTCCCTCGGTGTGAGCGAGGGAGACGGGAGAGTGGCTGAGTGAGGAGAGTGTGAGCTCATCCTCTATTGTAATCTTTCTGTAATCTCCCCATTGGTATAGTGTAAACCGGTTACTCTCCCGTGGACGTAGGCATTGAGGCCGAACCACGTAAAATATTGTGTCTCCTTGTGTGTGGGTGTGTATTTCTGCTTGGTTTAATTTCCGCAAAGGTCTTGGGGGGATCCCGGATCCCAACAATTGGTATCAGAGCCTCGTCGGTGGCGTTTCGGAACCAAAACAGTGCAAAATCTGAATCTGCCCAGAAATCGAATTGCTCGAAATCGAGTTTTGAGCATACCAGGAGCAAGGGCTCGACGAGAGGAGTCCAGAAATGCAAAGAACACCCCAAACGGAGCAAGGACGCGCCCTCACGCGCCCCTAGAAGGTGGCGCGTGAGGCCTAGTCTCATCACGCGCCCCACGCGCCGAGGAGGGTGACCGGCGCGTCGGCTCACGTGCACGCACGCGCGCCACGCGCGGCGGAAGGAAGAAGACGAGTGGGGTGTGAGCGCGTGTCACACACGCGCCTGGCACACGCGCAGGCCACGCGTCAGCGACACGTCATCCAGGTACGCCACGTGTCAGTCAACGAGTTGCAGAGTCAACGAGTTGCAGCGTCAACGCCACGTGGCAGCCAGGTCAGTGCCACGTGGCCAGCCACGTCATTGACACGTGGCACAGTGGACCAGTCACTGCATGCCACGTGTCTGCCACGTCATTATCCAAAGGTCGGATCCGGTGCGACGCGGCAATGGTGCAACCGCAAGGAGGAAGGATTCAGTGCTTCGCGGCTAAGGTGCAGCCACAGATATGAGGCGTACAAAATGTTTTGGCTAGATCTAAGCCATTTGGAGTCCGTTTTTGGCGATCCAATAGTGGTTTCCAACTATTTGGAGTATTCCGGACACATCCGTATGGTCAGATTTTGGAGACAGAGTTTCTGTAAAAAAAAAAGGCAGATTAAGGGACAGACGGCGTCAGGTGCAGTGGACGGAATATTCTGTTGGTACACGGAATATTCCCTGAACTTCTAAAAATTGCAATTTGGCCCAAAATTTTTAGAAAATTGTGGTGTGGCCGAGTTTTCGGGGATATTTTTCAGTGAGGTCCCCGGAAATGCAGCGAAGGTTGGTCCTAACTAATCGGACCGCTCCAGACGCAACCGCGAGGTCAGAATGGTGAAATTCTGAATGGTTTTTAAAGATTGTTACAACATCGGAGTTTGTCATCTTTAATACTCGAAGGGAGGTTGCCGGATATTGTGGAACGCTGCGGATTCACTGAAGAGGTTAGAATGGATAGATTCTGACCAGATTGAACAACTAGGTACAACTCGAGATAGATCATTGAAGACCAGAGGAGATCAGGCTTGATGGCAGATCGAGGGAGATCAAGATTGGTCAGGGGCGATCAGAGGATTGCAGACCAGACTTGATCAAATGGTAGATCGAGGGAGATCAGGATTGGTCAGGGGCGATCAGAGGATTACAAAGATGATTATCTCTGGAGTTCATCGGAGGATCTGGTTCAATCAGAAGAGAAGACCATTCATCGACGGATAGATGATTTGGCAACCAGTTCAGGCTCAGGGAAATGCTGTGGCTGTTGGAACTACTGTATACGAGTAAGTACTGGTGATATGTGGACCTGTAGAACAATAGTTGCAGAGGAGCATACTAAGCGCAGACGTGCAGTAGCGCAAGGGTACAGAGTTGTACAGAGGCGCAAGAGGAGTGTGCAGCAGCGAGTTGTTGAAAGTTCACAGGAACTTCCAGACAGAGAAATTGAGACAAACGCAAGAGTGCGCGCCAACGAGTGGCAAGTCTTTTTTCTTCTATGGTGGTTTCTTCCATGGCAGCGGAGGATAGAGTTGATGCGGATCTCTCAGGCGAGCTCGACGCAGGGAGACCAGAAGCCATGGGTGCGGGCACTATGCAGGGAATTGCATAGCTGACGATGCTTTGACAGATGGAGCTACTGTCAACCATCAATCTACTGGACAGCACATCAAGGATTGCACAGGCACAGACAACGAGCGTATGGAAACGCTAGGAGGTTGTTCAGCAGTGCAGAAGGCAAAGGCCGATAGTTCAGAGGAAAAGCTCCGAGCAAAGAAGACAGAGGACGTTGATGGGATAAACAACGAGTTTTCTATTGCAACAATGACTGGTCCTGCGAGGTATTGCATGACAGTCAAGGGCATTCCAGCAGGGGGTGCAGGACATCCAATCAGGGGGTGTCGGATATCTTGGTTACGCAAGTTCAAGCATAGCAGGTATAGACATCCGAGACAGAAGCGTGGAAGAGATCTGTGGGAGATAGGAGCAGAGGCTCTCTCCAACACAGAGAGCGGTGTGAGTTGAGTTGAGGATGTAGGATTCCCTCCTCCTCTTATATCTCTGGTGTATTATCTCTAGCTTCAGGGGGTGCAAGTATCTCAGTGAGGAGATGCAGACTCTGCTGAAGACATCCGAGACAGGAAGCGTGGAAGAGATCTGTGGGAGATAGGAGCAGAGGCTCTCTCCAAATCAGAGAGTGATGTGAGTTGAGTTGAGGATGTAGGATTCCCTCCTCCTCTTGTATCTCTAGTGTATTATCTCTAGCTTTCAGGGGATGCAGCGTCTCAGTGAGGAGAAGCTAACTATGCTGAAATTTGGATGCGACAAGATTAACAGCATGTGTGCAGTGGATCACCTCACATGGGTTGAGGGGGTGATTTGTGGGATATCAATCCATGTGAGATTTCATATGGCCAACCCACAAAGGAAATGGCCAACTCACAAAGGAAAATTGCCAACCACTTCACCATGTTGCTGCAAGGTAATATCCATGTTGTTGCAAGAACCATGAGGCCATGAGGTTGGCCTTGAGGCCATGTGAATGCCAACCAAAGAAGAGTTGGCCATGTACTGCCAGCCCTCTCCATCTTGAGGCCTATATATGGTGAGGGTGAGAGGTGAGCTAAGAGAGTGAGTGAGAACCAAGGAAGTGAGCAAGCCAAAGAGGGTGTGCGAGATGTGAGGCGGAGAGACCGTCTCCCTCGGTGTGAGCGAGGGAGATGGGAGAGTGGCTGAGTGAGGAGAGTGTGAGCTCCTCCTCTATTGTAATCTTTCTGTAATCTCCCCATTGGTATAGTGTAAACCGGTTACTCTCCCGTGGACGTAGGCATTGAGGCCGAACCACGTAAAGTATTGTGTCTCCTTGTGTGTGGGTGTGTATTTCTGCTTGGTTTAATTTCCGCAAAGGTCTTGGGGGGATCCCGGATCCCAACACAAACTAGTGCATTGACAGTTCAAAACAGGACGTATTGAATAAAGCCAAAACGTTAAAATGAATACAAGGTTATAAAATGATGAAGGAAATACAAGCTTAAAGAGTACGATCCTAAAACCCAATTTTGATGACCAATCAGCTAAAATTTATTGGTAGGGAGGATGTAAATGACCCAAAATAGATGACTCAGTATGTTGTCATGACTACTCAAGTCCACTCATCAATAAAACATGCTCATCAATCTAATTCAAGTCCACTCATCTTAATTAAGGACATTACAACAGGCTCATCTAAGCTAATTTAGTAAAAAATGATTGACTTCGAAATTCAATACATAGATATCAATTAGTCAAAAGTGGAAGTAGAAAAACATCAATGAGATACATCAATCTAAAGTGGAGTTAAATAAGACTACACACAAAAACCATCTGTTCAATCAATGAAATTGAAGCAACAAATTTGTCCAAAGTTTTTGAGAAGTTTGAAGATATAGAGGGTATACCCATATATAGGGAAAATTTTGCTATTAAGCTTCATTTTGGATTTCGATATCTACATCCTATAAGGGCATTACTTTACTTTTGACTTCTAGAGATCAGAAAGCCATATGTAAATCATAATAATTCTTCAATTTTTGTATTTTCCTTTTGCTTTCAGTGGACTGCTTGTCCACTTTATACTTCTCTGTACTCCTCTGTAATTTTATTTTTATTAATAAATTCCTCTTTGCTGTCGATAAAGATAAAAATAAAAATAACACTAATCCAATACTAAATTCTGACCAAGCTAAACCACTTTAACATGCCTAGAAAATTGGATTTCTACAACTGCTCTACTAGTGTCTAAAAGTTGAAACCTAAGATGCAAGGACAATTTTAAGAAGGCTCCCTCTTCGTGTTGGACATGTCAAACACCAATATTCCTGAAGACATGCATAGAACCACATCCTATTATTTTTAAAATATTTTTAGAACTAGACAAGCTTTGGAGACTTGGGTACACATATCCAACATTTAGACACATAAAGCCCATTCTTAATTTGAAAGATAAAAATAAAAAATATCAAGAGTCAATAATTAACAAAAAAAAAAAACATGCACAAAATATGCTAAGCCAGTTCTGCCATGCTTGCAGAATTGGATTTCTAGAATTACTATACTAGTGTAAAAACAAATGTAGTAAACAAAAGCTAATCCAATACTAAACTTTAACTAAAGTCCAGAACAAGCGCAGCACAAGCTAAACTACTTCTAATGAACGCTAAACAAATGTAAAAACATTTTTTCAGTATTGCTGGGAGGTGGTGAAGGCCGATGTAATGGCAATGTTTGAACAGTTTCATCAGTCTGGTGAGTTTGAGCGTAGTCTTAATGCCACATTTATTGTTTTGATCCCAAAGAAGGGTGGGGCGGAGGATATTCGGGACTTCCGTCCTATCAGTCTGTTGGGTAGTATGTATAAGCTTTTGGCGAAAGTGCTGGCTAATAGGTTACGAGGTGTGTTGGAAGGGGTCGTTTCTGAGTCTCAGAATGCTTTTGTGGGTGGGCGGCAAATTCTAGATGCTGTCTTAGTAGCAAATGAATGTGTGGATTCTCGAATCCGCCAAGGGCTTTCGGGCCTTATTTGCAAACTTGATATTGAGAAGGCTTATGATAATGTTAATTGGAAGTTTTTACTATATATGTTGGATAGGCTCGGTTTTGGGGTTCGGTGGAGGCGTTGGATCCAATTCTGTATTTCCACGGTGCGGATGTCTGTTCTTGTGAATGGGTCTCCAACAGGTTTCTTTCCTACTTATAGGGGACTCCAGCAAGGAGATCCCTTATCTCCTTTATTATTCATTCTGGTGATGGAAGCGTTGGGGCGGTTGTTATCTAGAGCGGTGCAGGGAGGGCGGCTGCAGGGTTTTGCGGTGGGAAAGGCTCCTGCAAATTTAACGGTTTCCCATTTGTTCTATGCTGATGATGCTCTTATTTTCTGCGATGCGGATGTGGATCAAATTGGGTATTTGAGATGTGTGTTATTGTGTTTTGAGGTCGTCTCAAGTCTTCGGGTGAACTTAGCAAAGTCAGAACTGATTCCAATGGGGGAGGTGGCTTCGATTACGGTGTTGGTAGCTATTTTCGGGTGTAAGGTGGCAAATTTTCCAGTTACGTATTTGGGATTACCTTTGGGGGCGCCTTTTAAGACTAAAGGGGTGTGGGATAGGGTGGTGGACCGTGTGCAGCGGCGGTTGGCAGGTTGGAAACGGCAGTATTTATCAAAAGGCGAGAGACTTACGTTGATTAAAAGTGTTCTCTCTTCCATACCGACATATTTTATGTCCGTCCATGTGATCCCGGTATCAGTGGCCAAGCGGATAGAGTAGTTGCAGAGGGATTTCTTGTGGGGTTCGGGGGGGGGAGGGTTCTCATTATCACTTGGTGGCCTGGGATCAGATTTGTCGTCCCAAGGTGCAGGGGGGTTTGGGGATTCGAAGGTTGGTTGTGTTCAATTTAGCCCTGTTGGGGAAATGGTTGTGGCGGTTCGTGGTAGAGCATGAACGTTTCTGGAGAAGGGTAGTGGTAGCAAAGTTTGGTGTGGGGCATGGCGGGTGGTGTTCGGGGCGTGTAGGGCATTCTCATGGTTCTGGCCTATGGAAGGGGATTTGGTTGGGGTGGGCCGAGTTTTGGAAGCGGGTGAAGATCAAGGTCGGAGGAGGGGATAGAGTTCGGTTTTGGTGTGATCGGTGGTGTGGCGATCTCACTTTAGAAGAGCGGTTCCCTTTGGTTTTTGGAATTGCGGTCGATGCTGAGGTTTTGGTGGGTGTTGTGTGGTCTGGCCAGGGGGTTTCGACTATTTGGAATGTGGGCCTGCATCGTGCTGTTCAGGATTGGGAGCAAGGTCAGTTGGTGGAGTTGTTGGCTTTTCTATATGAGTTGAGAGTGGGAGAGGATGGACAGGACTCTTTGGTTTGGGAATGTCCTGGGGCTAAGGGTTCTTTTTCCGTTTCTTCTTATTATTGTGTGATTGCTCATGTGGAGGAGGTTGCTTTTCCTTGGAAGTTTGTCTAGGTTTCAGGCACGCCGTCTAAGGTGGCCTTCTTTGTGTGGACGGCTATATTGAGTCGTGTTTTGACTTTGGATAATTTAATTCGTTGTGGTCACATATTGGTTAATTGGTGTTGCTTATGTTGTGATGCTGCGAAGTCAGTGGATCATTTGCTTATTCATTGTCCGGTTTCTTCTCGCCTTTGAATGTCAGTTGTTGCGACGTTTGGTTTGGCTTGGGTGCAGCCAGCGTCGGTTCAAGCAGTCGTGCATAGTTGGGTAGGGGGGCATGTTGGAAGGAGACATCGGAAGGCGTGGATGCTTGCTTCTCATTGTATTTTATGGTTGGTTTGGTTGGAGCAAAATAGGCGCGTTATTCAGAGGCTGTCTCATTCAGTCCTTTGGTTAGAACGGCGGCTGCTTACGATATTGTATGGTTGGGTGACTAGATCGGTTGATCCGGATGTTTTCGCTTTTGTCGATTTTGTGGATCATTTGATTTGTTAGTTCGTTTGTTTGTGTAACCTCTTTGGCTTCCTTTTTGTATTCTTTGTATCTTCTTGATGCTTCTTTATAAATTTCAGTTATTTATCAACAAAAAAAAAAAAGCATTTCCACTCAAACCTCAACAGCATTCACAAATAAATAAATAAAAATAAAAAAATAATAGGCATTTCAATTATCGCAAAGGGTCAAAAAAGTTACTCACCTAACAAACTGCGGATCATGCCATGTTGATTAGGATACTATTAAACTATATGTTGAGTTGTAGAGACCCTTATCAGATATACCATGACAATTGGGACACCGTTGTAGCTGAGGACAGAACTACCTTAAACAACTTTCAAACATAATTGCTCCTGTTCATCCCTGAAAGCATTAAAAACTCAAAGTACTATTACATCTTCATAACTACTGTGTACAGGGCACTAGTAAGAAACACTATTAATACTTGTAAATCAAAAATTGAAATAAATGAAATTAAAAGGTGCATCACACTTGACTTCACTACGCCAAAAATGAGCATTAACGGCGGTTTTTTTAACGGCGGTAACGAAAACCGCCGTTAAAAGTACTATTAACGGCGGTTTTCGTTACCGCCGTTAATAGTACTTTTAACGGCGGTTTCGTTACCGCCGTTAAAAAAACCGTCGCTAAAAGTGTCTTTAACGACGGTAATTAAATTCACTTTTAACGGCGGTAACGAACCGCCGTTAATGCCCACTTTTAACGGCGGTAATAAAACCGCCGCTAATGCTCAACCATTACCGCCGTTAATGCCGGCGGTCTTTGCCGGCGAAGGTCCGGCGACGCTCCGGCGACACTCCGGCGACACTCCGGCAAAACCATCTACAAAGTAAAAGTAATGTTTAAATATTTATTTAGGTAATATATTTCATGAAAAGTGGTTGTGGCAAAGTGGTTGGTGGTGTGGGTGGATGAGAGGTCATGGGTTCAAAACTTGGGGAGTGCAAGAAGAAAGAATTATTTTTTGAAAAATTCTAACCTATTTACGGCGGTAAAAAACCGCCGTTTTTGGCCCTACGAAACCGCCGTTTTTGGTCATTTTTAACGACGGTATTTTGCCTTTTTACGACGGTTTTACTTTTTCCGACACGCGCATAAACGGCGGTAACGAAACCGCCGTTAAAACCGCCGTTAAAGGCTTTAACGGCGGTTTTACATCCTTTAACGGCGGTAAAAAACCGCCGTTAATGCTCATTTTTGGCGTAGTGCTTCAATGTCACACTCCGTCTGTACAAGTAGAAAACACAGCAAACAAATGCAATCTAGTAAAATAGACGAATCAAAATCTAAAAACCCAACCAATATATAGAATCCCTATTTAATAAACTTGTTCCAAAGTCTGAAAAGAACATAAAATTTCCTTTTTGATGCTACTATGTTTCACATATAAAAAAATGAAAAATTTATATTTATCTAAAATAAGCATTCAGCATTTTTCTGGCATTTATTTGGATGTAAAATATTTTTTATTGATTTAAAAGGAGTATGTTTTACCTTCCAAGAACTCAAAATGACTTTTGATTCCATAAGTTGTTTTTCCTAATAAACACCCCAATCCCACATGTTTAAAACATATACATGTGTCCACATATACATATATGCATACTCATGTCCTTTACATATATCTTCGTATAAGCATACATATACAAACTAATACATATGATATGTCTAAACTATACACTTATACAAAGGTAGCAAAACTGAGCGAGGTGCCAGCTTTAACACAAATAAAGTTTTTTCTAAATGGTGACTACAATTCAAACGAATGCGATTTTTTCCCCTTTTGCTGAGCCCCGAGCGGTTTAGGTCTAGAATATCATAACTAAAGTTGGTTACCTTAGTTTTAGCTCAATGCCATACTAAATCAACTATAGTTTGTAAATTGAAATTCAAGTCAAGAATTAAAACCCCATATTTCCAAATAGCAAATTGAGTTTGGGAGGGGGGGAATGTAAGATTCAGTTACACTTTAAAATAGGTCAAAATGTACAAGTATAACACATATGCTAAGAAAAGAATATCATAGAAATGTCAGTCATGGTTATAAATAGCTTCTTTATTGATATCCTATGAAGCACGATCACTTAGAATCAGACAAGCCAAAAGACTAGGGACAGAGCTTGAATTCATGTACATTGGGGAAAAAACCTCACCTAGAATCACACACGATTTTTTCCTATTTGAAAACTAAAATAAATAATTTCCAAACAGGGAAAAAATGGGAAAAATAAAACCATATTTCAAAAGTAAAAATTAATGTTTCGCAGAATTTTAGTGGGGACAAATTAAATATGTTTTAAATAGATAAACAAATATTTTTATAAAAAAATTGCCAATTTTAGGAATCATATATGAAAAATAAAATTTTCCAAAACTTTTGCATCTACATGCACAAGACACATTTGAGGTTTTATTATAATTTTAAAAAGGTGGTTTGGTGATTAGAGTATAGAATTTAGAGACGGTGAAAATGTGATAAAAAAACCAAACATGCCCATTATATGTTCAATTTTCAATATCTATACAATGACGTTTAAATTTTAGATTGATTGTTTTATTCATGTTGAATTAGTGTGATTTTTTCATTATTTTTGGTTGTTTATGAATAAAAATATATATATTTTATATTATTGTATCTCTATCATGTTCATATCTTTTTTTTTTTTTTTTTTTTTTTTTTAAATTGCTATGTTTAGTGTCCATCCATATCTATGTCCGTGCTTCTTAGGTGTGATATCTCAGTAACACACATTTCTGGAGAGGAGTCATGTCCATGTCAATGTCAAACAAGTGATGGAAACCAACACTCCTTTCTTAATTTTCATTAAGTAAAGCAACCGCATGTTAAGGTAGAACCAAAAGGGGGCAACTTTGTTAAAAATAAAATAAAATAGAAGGGATCAAAAAGACACTTGTCAAAAATACTCAACATGAAAATTGAGCTCTCCACTAAAATCTATAAAAGCAAAAAAGGATTCACAAATCAATCTTTTACACCAAAAATGAAAAATATGCAATAAAACATTTTGAGCTTTTGCACTCCAAAATTAGTATCTTCAAATGTATGTTGATCGCTTTCTCTCCATAGGCACCACATGAGACACAACGGAGCAATCCTCGATGCCTTTTTCTTCCTCTTCACCTTACATCAACACCCCAACATTTCATCAAAATAAGAACTGAATCTGACATCACCTAATGAAGAATCCAACACTTCTTGGACACTACTAAAAATGTATCCCACACTTTTTAAATTTAAACATGTCCAAATAAAAAATAAGATTTCACAATCTTGGACACGTCTCAAACACCATTTAACATAACCCATTTACCTATTTGGTAAATCTCTTAATAAGAACAACTTCCATACAACTGCCACACACCAAAAATATCTGGAAGCATTTTGAAAAGAATGCATTAATGGATGACCAACATAAAGTCAAGTATATAATGGGCAACTTTAAACATAAGAAAATATATATATATATAAGAACAAAACAGGAAATGAATTAGTAAGAATACAAGTAGTATGAATATGCACCATCCCAAATTTCGTAATTTTAAGCAAAAATATTTAGATATTTTAGTGATAAAATAAACTCTAAATAGGATGAATAACCAAATCTTACTTCTTTATTGCAACTTTCAAAGTTTCTTACTTGATCTTTTGGACAATTTTCTTTTGTTTTTACAAATATATCTCTTACATGACATGTAGTTTGATATTTTGCAAAATAACTCCATAACCATCACATCTACTTCTCATTTGTATTTCATCTAAAACTTTGTAAACGACGTCACCATGATTATGTCTTCACAGCATGTAAACAATGGGAAACATCTTTGAGTTCCAAAAGTCTTACTATAATTTAACTTTAAAGATCATATAATAACTCTATAGGAAGCTTATCACATAAAGGGGACGGAGACTTTTATGGTATGGTAGTCAAAATTAAAAACTGAATTACATTATTAATCTTTGAATTGTGTATCACAAGCTTTTTCTTAAGATTGCATAAATTCAATATTATTCTTTGTAAGAATAGATTTGACCTAATTATTCATATTGAAAAGATGTCAAATTCAGTACAATTGTAAGGCTTATAAAAGAAGCACCAAGATTTTGGTAAATTAACCCAAATAAAAGCACACCAGTCAACCTTGAGAAAGAAACAAAGAATCAATGGTGTATCATCAAGGCGGGTAGAAAACTCCCACACAAAGCAGACCTTCACTTGATACCTATCCACTCTATCAAGAGATTCCCTCTGCACCACAATCATAATACTCCCTTGATCCATGTTATTTTCCTTCCATAGGATTTGATATATATTTCAAATTCTACTTAAAACCAATCAACAAGACAAATAGGAATTGAAAATTTTAGCAATAGCACAAAGCAATAATGTGCAGGCTTATTAAGACAGGGATGCTTTTTTAGATACAAAACACTCATTTACAGTGTAGTTCTGTTCTCTAACCAAAAGAACACACAACAAGACCATAAGAGAGAGAGAGAGCTCAGAAGCTGAACTCTGTTATTCAACTAAATAGAATGATCATTGTCATAAGACGAGTGTTTCTCATGTGAAATCAGCATAAAACTTTTCAAAATGAAAAGACAGAGAAAGACCACCCCATTTTTTTTTTATCTAAATTTAATATTAATAGAATTTACAGCCAAAGGGTAGTGACAGGGTTGAAGAGTTTGACACTAGGGCCAAAACAAAGTGGTGGATCATACATACATACATAGTACTACATATATATATGTTATTAGGGTTCTGCAAAAGGCAAATAGCCACAAAATTCATAACAGGCTCACTAATTCCTACTCTCCTTCCCATTATAGTCACCATGGATGTTAACTTGTACGAGGCTATCATGGAAGGCAAAGTTGATGTCCTCAGGCAACACATTGATCAAATTGATAACCAAGTCACCCCCAATAACGACACTGTTCTTCATGTCGCAGCCCAGTCTGGCCGATTACAATGTGTGGAAGAGATCTTAAAAGAGTGTCCCGTGTTGTTATGTCGGGTGAATAACAAATGCGAGGCTCCTCTTCACTTTGCGGTGAGGGAACAACGCTTGGATGTAGCCAAAGCACTCATAGATTGTGAGAAGGAACTGAACTGAGAACTTGAAAGTGAGGGCGGAGCAACGAAGGAGATCTTGAGGCGACAAATGAGGACAAAGACACATCCTTGCACATGGCAGTGCGGAATGAACACTTCAATTTGGTCAAATTGTTAACAGGAAAAGATCCAGAGTTTCAACATCCAACCAATAATGCTGATGAAACTCCACTATACCTGGCTACTGAGATAGGATGTGTTGATGTGGTGTCTGAGATCTTGGGAACTTGCACATTGCTAGCTTATGGTGTCCCTGTTGAGACCCAATTGATTTATTAAAAGAGTTTAGTTTGATTTGGTGCTGGTTATAATATATTTTAATATTTTATATCTAACTTTAGAAAATCCAATAGTTTGATTATAATCAGTTTGGTACAATTAGGGTTTTGATAAAAAGCCCAAAAATTTATAATATAAATATTGGTATTGTTTTGTTTTTTCTAAGAAAAAATTCAGAGGGATTGCGGCTGCTACATACATCAATTCGGTGGGTAGCTTTTTTAATTGGTTGCTCGGAAGATTTGATTGGTTTGAAGTTCTGCTTTGAAGCATTGCCAGTTTCGGCTAGTGCTTGGAGATTAATTTGGGTTATTATTTTGAGTCCTTTACAATTCTGTTTGGAAAGTTTTTCTTCATCTATTTGGTGAGGTCTTTCCTCTGATTTATTTGTGATTATTTGGAATTCACCTAAGAGTGGTTGCTGAGACCATTCGTGTCTCGTTTGCAATCGTTTGGAAACTTTTTGGTTGATAGTAAAATCGGATTTTGATCCCATGGACGTACCTCACATTAAGGGAACCACGTAAAAATTCTTGTGTTGCCTTTTGATTTAATTTTTTCACATTAGTTTTTATTCTCATTGATTGATTTACCTATGAGAAATTATATATTTTTCCCTAACAACTGGTATCAGAGCTTACGGTTTATTTAGATTGATTTAT
Source organism: Camellia granthamiana (assembly GCA_036172215.1). Lineage (NCBI taxonomy): Eukaryota > Viridiplantae > Streptophyta > Magnoliopsida > Ericales > Theaceae > Camellia > Camellia granthamiana. The sequence goes on along the minus strand of JAXFYN010000023.1, from coordinate 2,234,023 downwards.
TTGTATAAATCAATGAAGGGGAATGTGGGTCGTATGTCTAATTTCAATGGAAGCAATTAGGTAACTAGGAAAACCAAAATAGAGGACCTAATATTTTGTAAAGATTTATATAGGTCTATTGAGGGTGACAATGGAAAACCCGAGGGTATGCAAGATGATGAATGGAAGAGGCTTAATTGAAAAGCCATTTGTGTTATCCGTCAATAGATTGATGATAGTGTGTTTCATCATGTTGCTACTAAAACTTCGGCACATGATTTATGAAAAAAAATTAAAAAGTCTTTATGACAAAAAATCAGCCACAAATAAAGCTTTTGTGTTTCGTAAGTTGGTTAATTTAAAATATAAAGATAGCAACCCCATTCCGGAACATTTGAATGAAATAAAAAATATTATTAACCAACTTGTTTCTATGAAAATTATTTTTGATGATGAGTTACAGGCTTTGATGCTATTTAGTTCTTTACCCGAAAGTTGGGAGACTTTGGTTGTAACGGTTAGTAATTCGGCACTTGATGAAGATGTCACAATGAGCCAAATCACTAGTAGCTTGTTGAATGAAGAAACCAGAAGAAAATCAGCGGGTTCCTCTCATTCAGAAGCATTTGTTGTGAGAGGCTAAAGCAAAACAAAGGAGAAAAGGCATGACAAAAAGTGTGGATATAAAGAAAATCAGCGGGTTCCTCATGGTCATGATCAAAGTCATGACAAATCAAGAGATGATTTTTTTTTCAAAGAAAGACATTGAGTGCTATTATTGCTATGAGAAAGGGTACATGAAGCGGCAATGCCGAAAACTCAAGAACAAGGAGAAAAGGCATGACAAAAAGTGTGGATAAGAAGCAAGAAGACACAACGGCGGTTACTACCAATGGTGATCTTATGATCGTTTGTAAAGATGATTGCATCAATTTTGTAGGCCAATAGAGCAATTGGGTGATTGATTCTGGTGCTTCTTTTCATGTGACTTCTCGAGTTGATTTCTTCACTATCTACACCAAAGGATATTATGGCTCTATTCGAATGTATAATGAAGGTTTGTCTAAGATTATTGGCATATGTGATGTTTGCTTGGAAACAAATTTGGACTGCAAGTTATTGCTTAAAGATGTGAGGTGTGTTCCTGACATTCGCCTCAATTTGATCTCTACTGGGAAGTTAGACGATGAAGGCTACAACAACAAATTTGGTGATGGAATATGGAAGCTCACAAAGGGTTCTTTGGTGGTGGTTAAGTGCAAGAAGACTCATACACTTTATTCGATGCAAGGAAAAAATTGTAAAGGTGTTGTCAATGCACTTGAAGATGATACTTCTACCGAATTGTGGCACAAACGGCTTGGCCATATGAGTGAAAAGGGGCTACAAGTTTTGTTCAAGAAAGAGCTTTTACGCGGTTTGAAAGGTACACATCTTAAAACTTGTGTTTATTGTTTGACGAGTAAACAACATTGAGTTTCTTTTCATAAAAATGTTGCTTCTAGAAAAGAAAATGTTTTAGAGTTGATTCATTCGGATGTTTGTGGTCCTTTGACAGTTAGAACACATAGCAGTGCACTTTATTTTGTTACTTTCATTGATGATTATTCAAGGAAAGTTTGGGCTTTTATACTAAAAATTAAAGATCAAGTTCTAGATGTATTTAAGCATTTTCAAGCCATGGTTGAAAGAGAAGCAGGGCAGAAATTGAAGTGCATCCGAACGGACAATGATAGTGAATACATTGGGCCATTTGATGAGTATTGTCACAACCAAGGTATTCAGCACCAAAAGATAGTTAAGAAGACTCCTCAACAAAATGACATTGCTGAGAGGATGAACCGCACCATTGTGGAAAGAACAAGGTGTCTGCTTTTACATGCTAAATTGCCAAGATCCTTTTGAGGTGAGGCAATGAGGACAGTGGTTGACATGGTCGATTTGTCTCCTTCCTGTCCTTTGAATGGTGATGTTCCAGAAAGAGTTTGGACCGGCAACTATGTGTCTTATGAACACTTGAAAGTATTTGACTGCCGAGCTTTTGTTCACATTCCAAAAGATGAGAGGTCCAAGCTTGATAGCAAGTCAAGACAATGTATTTTTCCTGGCTATGTCCGTGATGAATTTGGTTATAGATTGTGAGATCCGGTCGACAAGAAAGTCGTTCGAAGCCGTGATGCTGTGTTTCTCTTGGCGTAGGTAAGAAAATAACTAGATGAATTTTGAGAAATTTTCAAGCTAAAGAAGTAGCTAAGCAAACTCAAATCTTTCATCTCAAATTGGCGATGGAGAAACTTACCCGCGGGGTCATCTCCAGTGATAATCATACCATCCACATAGAGGAGAAAGAGAATAGTACCACGCTCCGTCTTACGTATAAACAAAGCAAAATCATGGGCACTGGAGAAAAAGCCAAAGTCACGAATGGTAGAGTTGAACTTGGCAAACTAGGCACGCAGAGCTTGTTTCAAACCATACAAAGCACGACGAAGTTTGCAGACTTTGTTTGATGGAACAGAAGAACTAAGAGGAGGTTACATATAAACTTCCTCAGTGAGATCACCATTGAGGAATGAATTCTTGACATCCATCTGATAAAGACTCTAGTGGCGAGCAGTAGCCACTGCAAGTAAGCTGCGAACAAAAGTAAGATGAGCAACAGAAGCAAATGTTTCTTCATAATCAATGCTCAATGGAACCGTCAGAATGAGTTTTGAGCTTGTAAACCCATTAGCAACTAACAGTACTTTTGCCAAGAGCAAGATCAACCACATCCCAGGTATGAGTTTTATTGAAAGCCTACAATTCATCAGTCATAGCTTGCTGCCAAAGAGGGTTAGAACAAGCTTCTTGATAGAAAGTAGGTTCATGAGAGGAAAAGGCAGTGGAACCAACAATATAATCACGAAGAAAAATAGAAGGTTGCCTTACCCGTGTGGAATGACGCTTTGGTGGAAAAGGAACGTCAACAGGAGAAGGTGTAGGGCCATCAGCAGACACAAGATTCTCAGGATGGACAACAGGCGTAGGCGGCTATGGAATCATAGAGTCAAAATCTGTATCAAAGTCATCAGAAAACAGGTCTATAGAGAGATCAGTAAAGATCAGTGAGTGGGTGGACTGTGGTAGGGGAAATTGGAAAGATTTAAGAACATTTTGTGTTCCCAGAAGACCACATAACGGGAAATATGAAGTCACTTGGATATAGGATCCCAACAACGATAACCTTTATGTTCTATATCATATCCCAGAAAATAGTAAAGACGAGAGCAAGGTTCTAGTTTAGTGTGTTCATAAGACTGAAGTAGAACAAAATAAGCAGAACCAAAAACTTTAAGAGTGGTTTAGTCAGGAGGAGAACCATACAAGCACTCGTAAAGGGAAGTATTAGCTATGACTAGTGTAGGTACATGATTTATGGTGTGGATGGCAGTGAGGGCAACTTCTCCCAAATCTATTCGGGACAAGAATATGAGATGAGAAGAGCAGTGTCTAGAATATGACGATACTTCATTTTGGCTTGTCCTTTTTGTTGGGATGTGCTTGCACAAGATTGATGAGATAGTGTACCATTAGCCCAAAGGAAAAAAAGAAATTCAAAATCTAAGTACTGTTTAGCATTATCAGAATGAAAGATTTTAATAGTATGAGCAAACTGAGTGTGGACCATGATAGAGAAATCATGATAAATCTGTTTAAGTTCAGATTGATTTTTAAGAAGAAAAAACCAAGTATAACGAGAAAAATCATCAACAAAAATCACAAAATATCTTGACCCCCCCATGGTCGGTGTGGGTGAAGGTCTCCAAATATCTGAATGTACAAGATCAAAACGAGCAATAGACATAGAAGTACTATTATTAAAAAATAAAGTATGTTGTTTAGCAATTTGACAAGATAAACAATCGACATCTTCAAGACGGACACAAGCTAACTGACCACTAGAAACTAAGGTTTTCAAACGACTAAAAGAGACATGTCCTAAGCAACAATGCCAAAGGTGAAATGAAGACATGGGAGAAATACATGCAGTAGAAGAAGCAATGGGAGCAGCAATAGATGATGTGTGGGGAGCAGCAGTAAATTATTTATAGAGAATGCGAAGATGGGTAAGCTCGAACAGACGTCTATGCTTAGGGCCTATCCCAAGAATCTGTCTCGTCTGAGAGTCCTGCACCAAACAACCATTAGTAGAAAAGGTAACAGTTAGACCAAGTTCACATAACTGACCAACAGAGATAAGGTTCAATTAAAAGTAAGAATGTGATAAGCATCAGAAAGAGACACAGTGGAAGTAGAAATTTGACCAATGTGACGAACAGTGTGTATGATGGGGACAAAAGATGATGATGATATAGAAGAAAACATAGTGGAGTCAGAAGTCATATGATTACAGCATGTGGAATCAAAATACCATAGATAATTACCTGAAGTCATTGAAAGAGCAGTAGAGGAAGGCGCACCGGATGTGGCAAGCACCTGTTGGATGATGGATTCAACATCATCCATAGAGAAGGAAGGAGTAGTGGAATCAGTGGAGTGGTGAGTAAAAGAATCCTCAGAAGCAACAGCAGCAGAGTGAGAACGTTGGCCAGATTTGGACTGATACCCAGAATGAAAAAACCCTTTCCTAGATGAAATATTGGAGAGGGCTCAAGGACAATTGTGTTGGAGATAACCGGGAGCAGTCTTGTGGCAAGTAAAGCATTTGCGAAACTGGCACTCAACAAAAGAATGAGTGACTGGCAGGCCACGGTTGTGACAATACTGGCATGAACTAGCGGGTTGTGAAGGTGAGGAACTCTGTGATGATGGCGTAGCAAGAACATAATCGATATTCTGAGATTTGAGAGTTCCAGAACGAATCTTCTCTGATAATAGTTCAGTAATGGCTTGCTATAAAGTGCGCAAGGGAAAACGATGGAGCAATAAAGCACGCACGGGCTCAAAAGTGCTATAAAGAGCCATAAGAAACTGTAATAGTCGCTGATGATTCCAATAAGTAATAAACAGTTGTGCATCCTCAGAATATGCCCATGTGGGCTCAGAAAGAGCTAGCTGGTTCCAAACAGACGACATCTACGACAAGAATTCATTGATATACTGACCGGGTGCCTGGCGCATGTGATGAAAAGTCTGCAACAGTTGATATTGGTGAACATAGCCAGTGGTCTAATAACGGTCCCTCAAGAAATCCCAAATTGCTTTGGCAGGGGAACCAATTTGATCATCATCTTGGAACCGGCCAAGCTGGAGATGAATTGAGGGAATTGAGGTAGCCCGAAACCATGTGATAATTTGATAATTCTTACTTTTCCATTTGTAACACCCCAACCCTTCACATGTCATCGACATTATCCGCTTTGGGCCATGCTCGCATGGATTTGTTCTTCATAGTGGAAAACCCATCTCAGAACTACTCCAGCCTAAGCACACTTAATTGTGGAGTTCTGTTAGGGATTTTACCACCCGGGAAAAGGCCTTAATGCTATATAAGTGTGATAACCCTGTTTCATATTATGCTAATTGATCTTAATTATGATTGTGATTATGTGTTTGATATAATTGTGAGTGCCATTTATATGATTATATGTGGCTTAGAATTTTTATCTGTTCGCTGTAGGAATATCTGTTCAACTTACTATTATGAACTGAAAAATTGAAGGCTTTATCAGCCACAAAAACCAAAATTGACTATGCCATTGTGATTGGCATAATTTTTAGAGCCTATGGTGAAATTTAATTAGAAATTGATTTGGATCAAAATAATTAGATTCAGAACGATTAATTAAGCTCAATACTTAGCTTTAATTGATTTGATTAGCCAAGCCTATAAATAGGCTAATATACACTCAATTTCTCTCTTGGAACTCATTTGGCTAAAATCACACCTTAGAGAAAGAGAGTGAGAGTGCCGAATCTAGAGAGAGAGGGAGCTCAAGATAGAAGATTAATCAAGAAGCTTGGGAATCTTGAAGATTAACTCAAGAATTAGCTATAATTTGGAAGAATTGAAGCTCATAGGTGAGTAATTAAGCAAAGATGTATGAGTTAAGTTTGTAATGTTGTGAATTCAAGTTATATTGGAATCAAGAATGAGGATTGTGTTGAATTGAGTTGAATATGAAGTTAGAATGTGCATGCATGCATATAATTACCATGAATTGCCATGAATTGTATAATCTAACATATAGCTTGTTAATTATGAAAAAAAATTGAGTGTTGGATCATACATGCAAGCATGGTTTTGATGCGTTTCATGTGTGTAAGCATCACTTGAGCCATTTGAAATGGAATTCGGGTAAAAAATTTACATGCATGCTTGATTACTGAAGATATAGAGTTGATATGAAGTTGAATACACATGTTTTGGAACTATGAAGAGAATTCAAAATGATTATGGAAAAAGGTTAGAAAAAGGACCACAAATCTGAACAATTGGTCTCATGTTGCTATTGTCCTCATGTTATGTAATATGTTTCCATGTTTCTGTGTCCAAAACATGAGCCTTGTATCTTTGAATGTCACGTTTGAAGCTCAAACAACTTGCTAGAAATCCCAGAATTCGGCATGTCCGCTCGAGCGGGGTAATGGCCACTCAAGCGTGAAATGTTAGTTCCCAGAACTTTTACAGACATGGATGTCCGCTCGAGTGTGGAGATTCACGCTCGAGCGCCAAGCCATGTAGTTTGACTTTCAGCTCGAGCGTCTGAAGTCACGCTCGAGCGTAAAAGTGAGGCAACCAGTATTTTTGCAGACCATGGGGGTCTGCTCTAGCAGCGAAAGCCACGCTTGAGCGGGGAGCCCTATTTCTGAAATTTTATAAAGTTGACTCAAGTTTTGTTTTCCGTTATCTTTCATTTCTAAGCACTTTTAGGCATGCATGAAACATTATAAATGAGTTAAAATGATAACAAAGAAGCCTAAGGGGAATGTATGAATTAAGAACGGATTGAATCGTTTGTGACCCATTATGTTCATGAAATGTGTAGGGTCAAGAGAGCAAATCCACCGGCAGATCACAATAAGTAATATCTTAGTAAAGATATTTTTAGGTATATTATTTGTCCTATTGCTTATTTCTATATAAGTCTTATAAGCTTGCTAATTTGAATTGTGGACAAATATTTGTTTTGCCGAATGATTGGGCCAAAGGCCGTTTGATACGATTAATCGGGTCAAAAGCCGTTTGATATGAATAATTGGGCCAAAGGCCATTTGATATGAATAATTGGGCCAAAGGCCATTTGATATGAATGATTGGGCCAAAGGCCGTTTGACATGAATGATTGGGCCGGAGGCCGTTTAACATAAATGATTAAGCCAAAGGCCGTTGGACATAAATGATTGGGTCGGAGGCCGTTTGACATGAATGAAATAGGCCAGAGGCCGTTCGATATATTCGGGCTTAAAGCCATCTAATGCACTAGATAAAACGAAAGATGGCCCAAGGTCGTTTGATATATGTATATCTATTTTGAACTTCATTCATGTATTTTCTTTACTTGATATTATTCACTGGGCTTTTGCTCACACCCATTCATGTGTGTGTAGGTGAGCCAAGAGATGTCCAAACCCAGCCTCAGTGAATTATGTGAGAAACAGTCCATGTTTTGAAGAGTCAGCCCAAATGTCTCACGCACGAGACTTGTCTTCGCCTCTTTTGTCCTTTTGTTATAATTTTGCTATATTGGTGAAAGCGTTGGATCACTTTTGTATATAAACTTTGGGTTTGACTGACTTAGACTTGAATGATCCGGTATGTATAGAACTTTGAGTTATTTTCCTTTTGATGTGAGTTATTAACGAATGTATATGAAATGTTATGATGTGCTATATAAGCACGACTTTATGAACAAAATTTTTAAGTTGCTTCTGTTTGGCCCCTTAACTCTGATGGATTATATTTTTATTTGGTTTGAGGATGCAGGTAATCCCTTGATTACTGGCTGGTTATGACCTTAATCCATAGCGGCGAGCTCGGGTCATGACAATAAGAGTCCAGGTTTTTACTTTTATAGCTCAGAAACTCCCCCTCCATTCCCGATGTGGGACATCGGAGCCTTACAATCCACCCCCCATAAGGCTGCATGTCCTCGTAAAGTAGCCTGCCAGCTCACAAGCTCGCCCACATGCACCGAGAGACGTCAGGGGCCCACACTTTGGTACTCCGAAGAGTCAGCTTTAATACCATTTGTAACACCCCAACCCTTCACATGTCATCGATATTGTCCGCTTTGGGCCATGCCCGCACGGATTTGTTCTTCCCAGTGGCTCACCATCCCAAAATTACTCCAGTCTAAGCGCTGAACTGTGGAGTTCTGTTCGGGAATTCACCACCCAGGAAAAGGCCTCGATGCTATATAAGGGTCCAGGTTTTTACTTTTATAGCTCAGGAACTCCCCTTCCATTCCCGATGTGGGACACCGGGGACTTACACCATTTGTCAAGACGGTCATCGAATGCAGAGTCAGTCTCTTCCTCCTTTTACTTAGGTTTAGGAAGAGCACCAATAATGATCCACCAAAGTGTAGACACCCCATTTTGACCGGCCCTAAGACTTGGGCGCTTTCTTTTGATTACCCAATGATGACAATTAGAATGTGTTTCTCACAGAATCGTTAATAAGAGAGATGAAATTTGAATTTTAATCACAACCTTCACCACTATGGCGCAATTGTTTTAAACTACTAAATATTTTATTAGTTTAGTATTTTGTAATTTTGCACAATTTTATGTGTTTGTTCATATTTTTGGCGTTTTTATATAAATTGATATAAATTATATATTTTATATATATAAAAGAAAATAATAAAACAAATTATATTATGTGTTTAATATTATTATATTATATGTTTAGTATTTTATATAAAGTTATATTATTATATTATATGTTTAGTATTTTGATATAAATTATATATTTTATATATTATTATATATTATATTATATATTATAAAAGAAAAATAATAAAAAAAATTTATGTCGGTCAGCCCTTGGCTGCCGACATCCAAGCACATAATGCATATATATATATATATTATATATTATATAATATTTATATTATTATATTATTATATTATACTTTTTTGTTTATAGAAGCGAGAGGCCAGGAAGAAAAGGAAGAGGCTAATCAGGAAAGAAAAAGAAAGGGAGTCTAAAAAGAAAAAGAGAGGAGAGGCTCAGCAAAAGGAAAAGGAGGAAATCAGGGAGAGAAAAAAAAAAGAAGTGGTGCGAGAGAGTTTGAGAAGAGAGAGGTGGAAAATAAAATATTTTCTTTGATATTTTTATTTCCATTTCATCAATACACCATTCAAAAATCAACCACTAAAGCTGTAATTTCAAATTTTGGACTGAGAATTGAGAATACATTCCACAGACTTGAGAGTAATCAAAAGAAAGTTTGTAACTCAGAAAATTCATCATTTCCCCAAAAGGTGAGTTTTCGCAAATTTTCATTTAATTTAAAAATGTGATATAATTTGTTTAAATACTTCATTTACTTCTTTTTATAACTGTTTTTTTTATTGCTTTAATGGGATGGCTACACCACCCATCTGCTGTAATTTAAATATTGTATATAAACTGTTGTAATTTATTACTTTAAATAATTTATCTCGTCGGATGAATAGTAACCTCCGGGGATGAATAGTAAATTTCGGCGGTAAATAGTACATCTGGTGGTGAATAGTAACCCCGACGATGAATAGTACCTCCGGCGTTGAATAGTAACCTCCGACGGTGAATAGTACCTCCGGCTATTAATTTTGCTCGCTTTCTATAGCTTAATTTCACACTATTATATACTATTTAGGGGGTTGTTTAATTTATTTAAATGATTTATGTTTTAAATATCAAATTTATTTGTACTAACCAATTAATCAACTTCGCATAATCATCTCTGCAACCTCCCTTCATTCTTTGCTTATTTCGATTAAAAAGTTGTGAAAAATTAAGATTGTGGTTCAAGTGTATAAGAGAGGAACTCTTCCATGCTTAATGGTTTAATCTCTTAGGAGGTTTATTACCAAAGGTATAAAACATTCTATGCTTAATGGTTTAATCTCTTTGGAGATTCACTACCAAAGGCATAAAACGTTTTATGCTTAAGAGGTTCATTACTAAAAGTATATAACGTTCTATGCTTACTGATTTAATCTCTTAGGGGATTTACTACCAAAAGCATAAAACGTTCTATACTTAATGTTTAAATTCTTTGGAGGTTCACTACCCCAAATGCATACATGTTCTTATACTAAAGCACAATCTTTTATTTTTCATTTCTCTTTATTCATCAGTGTGTTTACTTTTAAGGGACTAATTGACCATTGGAAATCACCAAGGAAAGTGTCATTATCACTCAAGTTTGGATTTTTCTAAGTCATTATCACTCTTTTGAGTTTGACTAGTCCTTGTTGCACATCTTGAGTTTGACTTGGAATCCCTTATCGCTTGAAAGTAAGGTTGACTCTTCTTTTGTAATTTCCCTCGAAGAAAATTTTCTCGGGTTAAGTCGATGCTTGTTTCTCTTTATTGCATTTTGGACTTAGTGGACATAAATATCACTTTTACACAAACAAGAGAAAAGATAAAGAAATGGAGAGGTAATAAAAAAAAGGCTAATAAAATTAGTTAAAATTGGATTACAACCGACATAAAAAACCAATATGATTAATTGAATTCGGTCAGACGTTATATCGAATTTATTGTGTCAAGGCTTGCCTTATATCAATAATTTTAATAAATTAGACAGCCCATTTCATTTATTATTCATTCGGCTTTGTAATAATTATTTGTTCAGACACTTGGACATTCGGACCCTCCTGCGCGAGGGCAAACAAACTTGTAATAATTTGTATGTCTTCCAACCCTACGTCTTTCTCCCTTTTATTTACCAGCTTATGATGGTTAGATTAGGGACATCATGTTTAATTTATCATACTCATGTTTGCATCCACTTATATTGCATGCACCAAGGGCCGGCGCATCATTCTAATTCGCATTGTCATTTAAATACTTCTTTGAATATATGTTTAGACCGCATGCGATCAAATCATTTCATATGCCATATTAGTAGCCGAGTCTAGTAATTACATATCACATGTGTTGCATTTGTCATATTGTACAGTTAGGAATCATGCATATTTTCTAACTTTGTTTTGTAACTTGTTTGTGGGACGTCAGTTGTAGACACCTCATTTTTGACCGACCTTAAGACTCAGACGTCACCAATCGAGCGCTCGGTGATGTTGCATATCGTGCTCGTCCAGAGGTTTCAGAGTCTCGGCCGTGAGCCTTGCCTCCGGACTCTCGGGCTTTTCTGTACTTAGCCTCAGTTTGCGAACCGGGCTCGGTTTTCTCTGTTTCTTTTCCCTGAAGGGAGGGAGAGGTCTAGTAGATCATCTCTCAGTGGCCGTAGGCTACATTTCGTGGTCATAGGCCATTTTGCCCATTTTGGAGCCCGGTTCTCAGTTTTCGGAGCCGTCAGGGCGTGTGCCTCGGTTCGGGACTGCCTAACTACCTCCGTTTGCTCCGATTTTTGGCATGCATCTTATTTACTCCCTTTTGAGGGACACTGTGGTGTAAGAGACCCACTTCGTAGTCGAACACCACTCCCGGTGCCTAACAGTCAGTTTTCGGGGCCTCGGACTGCGCGTTTCGGCCCCCAAACCTTCCTTTTGCATCGGTTTTCGCTCATTTTTGGCAGGGACCTCTGTTTTATCACCAGGAAGGTCATAGAAGGGTGGGAGGCCAGTAATTGTTTCAGCAACCAGTTATATTCCTTCATCGCCCTCCGACGCCTATTTTTCTCACTTCAAAGCCAATGTTGACCACCCTAAGGCCACTTTCTTCAGCTCCAAACCACATATTTGTGTTGTACACATCTGGGAGGATACAAATATCACATGGCCGGCCAGTAATTCCATCTGAACCTTTGAACCCCTTTGAAAAATGGCTTGTTCTCTCTCCTGTTTCACTTCCTCCAATTTTGGACCACAGGGCTGTGTTGAGGGCATCTGGGAGGACACCAATTTGTGGTGGCCGGCCATTAATTCACCTTGGCCTTTTTGACCCCTGGCCGGCTGGCTATGGGGGGGGGAGGGGGGTGGTCGGCCGGCCACCTGCAGCTCCAAAACCTGGCCGGCCTTGCTCCTCAAGGTGAGTACATTACAGCTGTATACTTTTTTCCCCCCAAAAATCTGTATCGGGGGGGGGGGCAACTTTTGGGGGGAAACTTGGCTTGTTTTTTCCCCATTTTATTTCCCTCCTTTTCTCCTCCTCTTTGGTCTATATAACTGGCCTCCAGCATTGGTCCAAGGGTTGAAAAAATTGCCTTGAGCTTGCATATACATACCTCCCTCCATCTCTCTCTTTAACCCTAAAAAACAACCAAGTTCTACCCCTTTTTCACACCACCACCTAGCACTACACTACCACTTCCATTTCCAGTAGCTTGGAGGTCTTCTCAAAGGCTAGGAGGCAACTTTTTTTCAGTCCAAGAAGTAGCCAAGGCTTGGTCTTCAAGGGTAAGCACCATTTCTCCCTTTTCTAGTTCATTTTTGTACCATTTCTTAGCCCTCTTTTCTTACTATTTTGAGCTCCGGCCATAACTGGAAATGTCATTTTTTTGAGCTCATTTTTCTGTTTCATTAAGGGTCTTACCCTGTTTGGGACCCCCTTGTTGCACTTGCTTCATTACCCCTCTTGGATGCCAAATTTTTGCATGATATTTTTAGCCTATGTGTAGTCTGTTTTGAGCTTTGATGTAAATTGTGAATAGGCTTATTTTGAGCCGTTCTTCAACATTGAAGAATGGCTCATCCTTGTTTGGAACCTCCATATGTCACTTGCCATTGAACCCCTCTTTGGTCCCCATTTTTGCATGATTTATTAGCCTATTGTGTCTCTGTTTTTTGACCCTGAACAGAACTGAAAAGGGTCTTATTTTGACCCCCTCTCCATGTCTCAATGAGGGTCTTTGGCTGTTTTATGCATATTTTGTATACTTCATGTTATAGCCCTCTTGGGGCCTCATTTTGCATGAGATCTTTAGCATACTTGTATCTATTTTTGGGACCTGTCATAAACTATAATACATCATATTTTTTGTCCCTCTTCAATATTGTAGAAGGCCCCTTCTCTGTTTGGGGCCAGAATTTGTGACTTCCTTCATTACCTCCCTTGCGGAGCCATTTTTGTATGCTAATTTAACCCTACTTGGGCCCACTGTTTGGCCTCACTCTAAACTGTAAAAATGCTTGTTTTGGGGCTGCCTTGCTTCTGCTTTTACACTTCATGTTCAAATTATGCATGCTCTGTATAGCTGTAGGCCATTGCGTATCCTTGGTTTCATGTTTCGGGAGTGATTCCATGCATCGAGTGTTGTTTTGTCATGATTCGAGGCTGTTTTGCATCATTTATTGCCTCTGATTTTTGCATGTTTGCATACCATATTCCATGTCTTTCCATGTCTTGTTAGAGTGGCATTTCGGTGCCTGAGGGTCGGTCCTCGGTTTGCGTGCACGCATGCGCGCATTTCGAATTGTCTTGTTTTCATCTGATGGCCTCCTATGTGAGTGTGGCTGAGGCTCTCTCATGTTGGTGTAAGCCCATTATGCATTGCGTATGCCATTTCATCCATAGCATTGTGTATGCTCGGTTGTGTATTACCTCGTGCATCGTGTTTGTTATTTCATAGCATTGCGCATGCTAGGTTGTATATTAGTTGCGTTGCATGCATATCATGCATATTGCATTGTGTTCGGGATAGGAGTTAGCCCGGGCATGGGAAACGAGGTGCGTTTCGTACTCCGAGTGACGCAACGTGTCTCAATTCCCCAGTCACCGAAACTCCGGATCATCCATGATGGAGTTAGGTTTTGTTGTAGTTTTCATGTGCATCCATTCCATATCGAGTTGTGCAATTCGGCTCCTCGGCCATCATGCATCGAGATGCGTGATTGGTGGCACAAGGATCGAGGCATGCATACATTTGTGAAAATACATTGCTATGCCCCTTTCCTGCTCTCTGTTGCAGCAAAATCAAAATCAGCAGTCTTCCGAGGCTTGGCGCGCTTTCCAAGAACAATTGCAAAACAGCGGCTAATTGGGGCATCCCAGTGGATTTCCGCGCAAGGTAGCCTAAACATACATCATTCATCAGAATCAAGGCAGTCCCTGGCTTGCATGGCAATTTTATTATTTTCTTAGTTAATTTGTTAATTAATTTGGAATTTGTACATTATTTGGACTGTACTATTCTTTTATTCGGGACTGTACTATTTATTCGGACCCTCTGCGCAGAGGGCATAATTGTAATAAGTGTGCGTGAGTGTGATGTATGTCTTCCAACCCCACGTCTTTCTTCCCTTTTTATTTACCCGCTTATGATGGTTAGATTAGGGCATGTTTCAATTAGCATAACAGTATGACAGCATGTTTGCATCGTTCATCTGTTTTGCACGCACTGGGCTCGGCGCATCATACTAACTGCATTTGTATTTCAATTCCAAGTTGAATACATGTTAGTTGTAGCATCTCATATGCCATGTTTAGAATAGCCGAGCCTGCTATAGTTTGCATCTTCGCATGTGTTGCATTAGACATTTCAGTATGCTTAGGTCCATGCATGGATTTCTAATGAGCTTCTGTTTTGACTTGGCAGTACTCAGTGAGTTTTATGCTTTAGCATCCTTGCATGCGTTGTGAGTGTTGCCATGAATAGCATGCTTACCATGAGGCTAATGTGCTTATGTGATATAACTACCTTGAATGCCTGTGGGTGAATGTTGGGTTATTTGGATTGGGACAATGCATCAAATGTTTGTTTTAAGCCACTAGATAGTGGCAAAATCATATTTTTTTCTAAGCCCACCCGAGGGTGGCAAATCCACGTCTTAGCCTACCTGCGGGTAGCACCATCAAACCATTTTCAAACAAACAAACATGAAGTGTTTTGTTCCAATTCAGGCGACTCAGTCTATACTTGTATGATGTGCGCATCACATAGTAACCTAGGCTAATAACCGGAATAAGAACGCACAATGTTTTCAAAATAAGATATCATGGTTAGTAGAGGCCGGTCTTTGACCGGAGCGAGCGGGGGTGCTCACGAAGTGACCTTCCCTAATCGTACCCAAGTTCCCGAGCCGATGCAACTTTGGTGATGACGGACACGTGGCCTTTGGCACCGAGTCAGGGTTTCCTAAATTTCCCAAAAATAAAATATTTAGGTGGCGACTCTATATCTGGCAAAGCAGTCCATGTTTGGCACTTCTTTCAAAAAATCTGTTTTCAAAATCGATTTGCCAGATTTGGACTCTTTGGTTCAAGATTAAGAACCGTGACATTTGAGTCCTTTGAACTGTAGTAGACCCACAATATCGAACTAGAACGGGGGGACTCGCACTCCTTCCCCGGGATGCGTTCGGGGACGTCTACAGTTTCTGGCGACTCTGCTGGGGATTTAGAGAACTTGACTCGAACTCATGATATCTGGTTTTGACTACACTTGTGTGTTTCTTTGCATTGCATTTGCATTGGTGCGCCTAGGACACCGTGTTTTCCATATGCCATTCTCGAACGATTCGCCGGAGGCTTGTCTTGTCAAGGCATGTCCATAAGGCTGATCAGCTATGGGCTCTGACAGCATGTGGGAACACTAAACCCCCGGTTTTACCGGGGCACCCTTTTTGACCATTCGACCTAGTGCATATTCGGATCCATAGTGACCATTCCAAACTAGGACAGGTTGCTTACCCGTTTATAGGTTGTTTGAAACCGTTGCGTGCATAGTGAAACCCTAGCTGCTGACAAAATAGGACAGGGAAACCCTATCCCAACATAGGGGTGTTTTGGCTCTCACTTATCTGTTATGTGCTTGTTAGAGTGCGTCTCTACAGGGAATGTATGTATCAGTCCATGAGTTTGGGCATCAGGCCTGCGGGCATCGGTTTAGTATTTTGGGATTTAGTTTACCCGAGGGTATCAGTTTACGGGCAAAATTCTGTAGGGGCACAGTCATTCAGCTCGGTTCATATGGGTCATCGTGAAATCAGGCTGAGATGCTCCCTGTTTTCCCTTTTGCTAGGTAGTCTTGGAACCATAGCTTCAGAAGGCTCCGATATCCCCCAGGTTCATTGGACGCGTGTCAATAGACTTTGTCAGGTCAGAGATTCCATTCAAGGGCAAATCAGTGT
The DNA here is from genome assembly GCA_036172215.1 of Camellia granthamiana. Classification (NCBI taxonomy): domain Eukaryota; kingdom Viridiplantae; phylum Streptophyta; class Magnoliopsida; order Ericales; family Theaceae; genus Camellia; species Camellia granthamiana. Next base: position 2,217,847 of record JAXFYN010000023.1, on the reverse strand, counting down.
TCCTTCACCAGAGACAGGGTAAAAGGGGGCAGTCATGCACAGATCACCAGTTTAGCAGTTGCCAGATCAGTGGCCCTTATCCACCCCTCCAGTGAACAGTCAGGCTGAGGTCTCAGTTTCTACTATAGGGATAGATACCAGGCAGTTAGATGGATCAGCAGAACACGTCAGAGATGGAGGCAATGATGTGTCAGATGCAAGAAAGTATGAAACTTATGTAGCAAGACGCTATCCGCCAAGCGGAATTTTCCAAGCAGCAGGCTGCAATCATGGCTCAGCAGGCTGAGCTCATCACCAGGATGCAACAGCAAAGCGGCGCGTCTGCTTCCCAACAAGTTCCTCCTCCAGCAGGAGCTCCCGCACCCGGGAAATGATGAATGTTCAGAATACCCAGGAGGGTACAGACATTCCTACAGGGGCAGCTCCGCCCCCGATCTTACCCCAGCTGTCCAAAACACCTACCAATCTACCAGACTCACCCTTCGAGACTGAGGTCGACCCTACAGCGTTGAAATTGAGCAAGCTTGAGAAGTTGTTCAAGAAATCCCAGGGGGTAAAATCCATCCCGGACATTGAGGATGGGTACACCGATGCAGTTGTGACACTGCCGGACAGGTTCAAGATGCCTCACATCGACCTGTTTTGACAGATCAGGAGATCCCATGGTCCACTTGAGTTTGTTTTCAGATGTTCTGTGCCCGATGGGCTTGACCAAGATTACAGAAGCTCTCCCTTTTTGGCAGGACCCTGTCGGGTATTGCGGCCATCTGGTACGCCAAATTGGAGGATTTAGTGAAACGAAGCTGGGAGGAGATGGCCAAGGCCTTCGTCGCACAATATTCATACAATACCCAAATCGAGGTTACGACCCGTGATCTTGAGACGACCAGGCAAGAGCCGAAAGAAGGCTTCTCTGACTTTGTAACCCGCTGGAGGGCCAAGGCCTCAATGATGACCATTAGGGCCAACGGAAAAGGATCAAATACGGATGGTTGTGCGCAACCTCCAGCCCAAGCTAATGCAGAAAATGATCGTGCTCCCCTTCCCTACCTTTTCTGATTTGCATGAGATGGGGGTACAAATTGAGGATGCTATGAAGCAGGCTTGATTGACAGTGACAGGGAGCAACCCAGGAGGACCTTCAACCGCAATGCAAATACAGGCATAAACAGTGCTGAAAACGCCCGAGCTTCATACGTGGGCATGGTTACCACCACCACACAAAAAACAGCCAACCTCATTCACCAGTGCGTCCAGAGCTAGCTCGCAAATAGCCAAAAACTCACCTCAAGGCCAAAGGATGTTTACTCCACTATACATGCCCTTATCCAAAGCTCTGGGGGTTTTAATCAAGAAAGGGCATCTGAAGCCCTGGAGTCGCAACCACTACCAAAGAACCTCCCTCTCTCACACAACCCAGTCGACTATTGTGCCTTCCATCAGCGAGCTGGCCATGACACTGACATGTGCTTTCGTCTTCGCCACGAAATACAAGATCTGATCGACAACAGAGTCATCCCTGCACCGGGTCCTACAAAGTCTATCGGCACTTGATTAGTGAACTTATGGGGGACAATGTGACCATGGGATCAAGGGATGAACCACCCGCGGATGGCACTCTATTTACTCCAGATATGGTGGACGACATGCACTGTTTTGAGCACATTTGCGAATGTTGTTAATTTGTACTTTCTGACTTGGGTATAGGGTCAGTCTTGTTGTTTGATACAGAGTCAGTCTTTTCTTATCGAGTCAGTTGGGTCTGTCTTGTTATACCGAGTCAGTCCTATTTTGTTAGAGTCGGGTGGTTCCGGGGGTGTTACCTCGGACATCACTATCTTGTTTGGTGTTCGTTTTTTCATTTTGTCTTGAGTCTGTTTCTGCCGGGGAGCCAGTTACACCAAAAGATCTGAATGAAACAGCAGTGATTTATCACACTCTTGTGTTTGCTTCTGCCGTGTGCCAATTGTGCCAGAAATTCTAAATGAGATGCGGCTGTATTTGACTAGAAGCTGTGTCTTTTCTGTGCCTTGAATTCATTGCATCGACTTAAGTTTTCCCAAAACTTTTTTTCGAAACACTGCGGTGAAAACAAAGAGGGAGGAATTCCTCGGGATTTGCAAAACTTTGATCAAACTGAGAGAAAGAGAGGCGTGCTAAGCCCTTAATGAATGAAATCATGCTTGTTAGTAGTGAGTACTGAGAAAGACCCTAGCTTTGATCCAGATTGGTCCTACACTGTCTTCAGCGCGAGCGATTTGTCGCTTTCTTAAAACTTTCAAGAAAAAATGTTTTGCGCAGTCCTGCAAAGACATGTGTGGAATCGCTCTTGAGATTGTGCAGCTTAGTGATCACTCTCAGCCTCGAGACTCGACCCCCCCTTTGCTTTCAAACCTTGAACTGGCAATCAGAATGTTCAACGGTCAACCACAATGTAAGGCCTGTGTGGACCAGATTTGAAGCAGCCCTCGAACAAGAGGCACCAAAGTCAGATCAAGAAGGTCAGACCTCATCTCAAAAGAAGCTTGTAAAGCTAGATTAGAAGCACCCCTCGAACTAGGGGCAAAAAATATCCGATGTGCTCGAAGAGCCAAAGGTGGATTCTTTCTGCAAATCAATACAACAGCCACTCTCCTGGATACAGAGGGCTTCAATCTCAAAATCAGTTGGCATGGACTTGTTACACTTTTACCCTTTGAGAGGCTCGTTGGGACCGAAACCCGGAAGGGACGACCCAGGCAAAAGTTAGAGCGAAGAACAAAGAATGAAAAAAGAAAAAAAGAGAAAAAATGCAAAAGATATAAAAAAAATGCAAAAAGAAAAGAAAAGAAAAATGCAAAGAAAAAGAAAGAAGAAAAGAAATGAAAATAATTGAAAAGAAAAGAAACAAAAAAAGCTCGCAATGTTGAAAACCTGCAACGGGCGCCTTGGAAAAAGTTAGAGCATAAAAGGAGAGGTTAAATACCCGAGTGTACCTTAACCCCGAACTACATAAGGCTTGATTTCCCATCTTTGGGATACGTAGGCAACTTCATCCTGGAGTCCATGCCATAAAACACTCCAAATTCGGACTGTGTCCATGTAATGGTTTTGATCATCTTTGCCTTCTCTGTATCCGAGAGTTCGGTTGTAATCATCGTTCCAAGGACTGATTACAATGCGCTGCGGTGCCATTCAAACAAGGGGCAGCTTTCCATTGCCATTCGATGCGCTGCGGTGCCATTCAAACAAGGGGGCAACTTTCGTTGCCATTCAATGCGCTGCAAGTGCCATTCAAACAAGGGGCAACTTTCCGTTGCTATTCAATGCACTGGCAGGTTGCCATTCAGACAAGGGGCAACTTTCCGTTGCCATGCAGCTCTCTTCAAGCACGGGGCAGTTTTCCCTTGGATTCGAGGTTGCCGCATCTCAGGAGTAGGTTTCATGCTCGTTGAGCAATGGCCGTTTGCAAAATAGTTTTTGAGAATTTTTACTGAGGTTGACTAATTTTCTCGAAAATTGTTCTATCTTTTCCAAAACTGGACCATTTCTTGGACCCAAAAAAGGAAAATTTTCAGTGCTCATAGCCCTGACTTGCGTGATTTCACATCAAAAAGTTGAACAAGCATATTAATCTAACTTTCATGTTGGTCAACCAACATACCAGCGTGGAATAGGCGCGTACACATGCAGAACTGTGCTTCGATACGAAAAGTGTGGGCACATACCAGACCAAGCTCAACATGGAAAGGCGCAAGCCATGGATGGGGGGTGATGCAATGAATGCATGCAAGCTACAATG
>JAXFYN010000023.1:2191947-2213866 GCA_036172215.1 Camellia granthamiana | reverse complement strand
TTCTTGTACCACGACTTCAGCCTCCTTATCCGCTGCAACCTCGGCCTCCTTGTCTGCTGCAACCTCTGCGTCAATTTCGGCCAAAGTCTTCTCCACACTTCTATCAGCCAGAAGAAGGTCTGAAGATAGGTGAACTGGGCCAGTTTCCTTGGGCACCTTCTCAACCTCCTCATCCTCCTCTTGGGTTAAATCCATTATTTGATCGCCCTGGGGAGGTGACTTGGTTTCAGAGGCATCCTTGGATTTCCTCACCAAGGCTTCCGCTTCAGCTTCATCTTCATCGTCATCTTCAGCCTCAGCTTCAGAATCAGCTTCTTCTTCAACCTGAGTTGAAGGTGGAGGAAGAGCAAAGGGAAGACGAATGGCTTTGGTCTTGCGCCAGGGCGAGTCGGCAGGAAGATCAAGCTGTTTGGCCAAAGCGTTCCAACCTAGGGAAAACCCCTTGTTGCATGCCTGCTTGACCTGAAGCCTATAATCTTCTGCAACGTCGGCCATACCCTGATTATAGGCCTTCTTATCGGCAGCCTTTATCTTGGCTTCTTTGGTTGCCAAGGCATCTCTCAGCTCTTTCTCGGCTTGGGCCTTCTTAGCCTCGGCCTCTTTTTTCTCGACTTCGGCGACCTTTCTGATGTCTTCAGCAGCCTCAGCCTTTTGTTGAGCTATTTGTTGGGCCTTTGTGGCCACCTCGGCCTGATCCTCCAGCTTTTTCATCTTTAGTTGATCACTTTTATGGATCTTCTGGAGAGCAGAGAACTCGTTCTTCAGTTGAGATAATTCTTCCCTTGTTTCAAACGCCTTAACAGAGAAGGAGTGAGCGTGTTGAATGGCCTGAAAATTCACAAGGCAAAGGTTACTACAGAATAAAATTTTTACAAGTATGAAGAAAGTGGAATGAAGACAAAATTATCAAAAATCTGAAGACTTACTTGGACGGAGCATTGCAACATAAGGGCATAGTTCTCATATTCACTAATCTTGGCATTTTGCTCAAGATCACCTTCAATGAGAACTGCCGTGCTGAGTGCCACGCCAATGTTGATGTCGGAGGCGCTTTCATTGGCGTAGACAGGCCTGTCCTCCAGTGTAATTTTGGGTTCCCAAGGAATTTTGGGAACTTTGGACCCCGAGGTCGTCCCAGAGGATGATTTTTGTTTTTTCACTGGAGTGGATCCAGAAGGTTGCGCCCCAGCCGACCTCTTAGCAGGTACAGAGGTGGTCTTCACATTTGAGGTGAGTTGGGAGATCGGCAGGGTGTCCTCAACCTCGGCCTCAGTAGATTTGGCCTTTGGCTGGGCCTTCTTGATTCGCTTTGGTTTCTGCGGAGGCGCTGTTTGGGATGGCACCGCATCCACATCGTCTAGAAGATCGGCCAAAAGGTCCAGCACCACTTTTTTCGGGCGCTCCATCTCGGCAGTCTTTACAAGACGTTTTCGGCATTTTCTTTCTGAAATCGGGACCAAGTGTGGTGCCGAAGTTGATGGTAGATTAGCTGGGTCAGATGTTGAATCCTGCTCAGCCTGAGATGTAGAGGCAGCCTGTTCTGTGGAAGCAGTTGACGGAGAGGCGCTCTTCTTCTTCTTCTTCGGAACGTCGGCCAATTTGGATTTGTATGTTGGGATGAAATTCAACAACAATGGAGCTTTGCGTTGCTGAAGTGGAAGGTCCAAGAGTTTCTTCAAACCTTTCCCAGGATAGTAGGACTGGCGGAAGTCCTTGGGAGGCTTGCGAACGTCTGCAAAAGGAAACACAACATCAGAAACAGATAAAATTTTTGGAAAAATTGAAGAAAGCAACAGTTAAGCAGATTAACACAGGGATCTTACCCTTGCCCTCCTTGACCGTTCGAGGTAGAGGGAAGAGGTGAACTTCTTCATCTGGGCCAAATTCCCAGTTTCCAGAAGCGATCAGGTAATCATCTCCAGCCCCCTTGTTGGAGTCTGGAAGGTTGGCTACTATTTTAAATGCAGTGGACCTCGGCTTGAGGTAATACACAAAACCCTTTTCTTTGAGGTCAAGGGCACACATGGTGTAACAATACTGGATGTCGGCAAGAGTGATCCTAACACTCTCCTGCCGAGCTAAGGCTATTATTCCATTGAGCGTCCTATAGGCGTTTATGGTGAGTTGCATGGGGTTGAGGGTGTAGTAATGAAGGACTTCACGGAAAAGGGGATCTAGAGGGAACCGAAGTCCACACTGGACGAAGGCTACTACAGGGAAAGGCATTTTATCATCATCAGGCATAATAGAGTCTTTCTTCCCAGCTAGTCTGAGATGGACATCCTCTGGGATGGAGAACTCTTGTCTAAAAAGTTCTAGTTTGGTTGGGGTGTTGACCCTATCTCTCCACACACCCATGGTTTTGATATAAAAGAGTTGGATAACAGAAAGAAGGAGATCTACAGGGTTCTTGGAACCTCGGCTTGAACCTAGGTATGAATTGGTAAAGTCTGTTTCAGTTTTTCCTAAGGATTGATGGTTCTATAATCAAATCCCAAACCTAAATCTACGAAGAACGAGTATGGAAGGCAGAAATCTGGAAAACAGAAAAGCAAAAACGAAGTCTCAGAGTCAAGAACAGAAAGGGTGGAAGACCAAGAACAAGAGGTGCAACAGTATGAGTGTTCATGACATGTGCAAAAAACTAGAAAATAATACACACAGGTGAATGATTCACAAGTCAAATAGAGAGCAGAACAACAATGGCAAGAAATTTCAGGGATAAATCAAGAGCTGGAGGAGAAAAGCCAGATGCTTACCAGAAAAAGTGAAGGCCGGAATGAGCTTCGCCGAGGTCAGACGATGGAGGCAACAGTGGCGAGAGCTTCAAAGAAATGGCAGATGGAGGCAGTTGCAGATCTTAACGCAAGGAGTAATGGCAGATTCGAAGGAGAGAACTCTTTAGAGAGAGAGAAAGCAAGGAGATTCGAAATGCAAAAGTGAAGAACAAAAGAGGGAGACAGTTGTTTTGTCAAAAAGGTGAAACGGCGGCAAAGGCACTTATTGTGCCTAGGGTAACGCATGCGTCAGACGGCGCGGGCAGAAAAAAGACGGCTTGCAGGCGCGTCACCAGCACGCAGCAATGGGAGTAAAACGCGTCATCGGAACGGTTTGAAAATGGTGCATGACAGCTCATGCGCGAAGAAGAATTGATCTGTATTTTTGAAGACATGTCGACCTGAAGTAAATGATCTCGGCTAGAAAATTCTTGAGCCGAGGTACGAGAAAGAAGTTCAATGTAAGTTCCATCACCACATTATGCCGAGGTAATAGAACTTAGGGGGTAGTTGTGGGGTTATATTTCTGAGTATCAACACGTGGCAAGGTGACGCCGACGTGTCATCCGAGGTGCTACGTGTCACAGTAAAGTTTTGCCAAGGTACTCTAGTAAGTGCCGAGGTGATTTCCAAAGGCATCTTAATTCGGGATAAAGGCCTCCAACCTCGGCTTAACGTGCAAAGGCCGAGCTACCCGCAGAAGAATAAAGCCGAGGTTGATGTTATAAAATATTATCTTGGTTAGGTGGATGTCCAACCATGTGGAGAAAGCCATGAGGCCATTATCTCACAAACTAGCTGGCCTTGAGGCCATGTGAAATAGCCACGAGGCCACTAGCAGCCGTGTGAAGAAATAAAGAGCTTTTACCTGGAAAGCTGCCAAAAGGGCAACAGTGGGCTGGCAAGCCAGCTCAAAAGCTGGTAACCACTCCATCTCTATTCCGGTGTTTATATAGAGATGGAGAACAACAAGTGAAAGGGACACAAAATTGGGGATTCGGACAAAGATTGAGACTCATTGAGAGATAACAAGTTAATTGTAACACTTGCAATTATATGCTCAGAGAGAAAGTGAGTTACAGAGAGTGAATTGTAATTCTTATTATTGTTCATTGTGAATTACCTCGGCCTCCCGTGGACGTAGGCACATTTTGCCGAACCACGTTAAATTCTTTGTGTTATTACTTGTGCCATCTATTCTGCTTGTGTTCTACAGCTGACTCACTAAGACAGGCAGTGTGATCGGAAAATCACTCACACAGTTTGATGTTATTTTAATTGTTATTTTGATGTTTAATCGTTATTTAAAAAATTGATTAATCGTTGTTTTGATGATGTTTTGATGATGATGTTGGATGTTTAATGAATAATCCTGACGTTGTTAATGTTTGATGTTAGATGAATAATTCTAACGTTGTTAATGTTTTCACCGACATTATACGAATAATCCTAACGTTGCTAATGTTTAATGTTTGATAAATAATCCTGACGTTGTAAATGTTTGATATTTGAAAAGAAGGGAAATCATAGAAATGCCTATAATAAGCTTTTTGGAAAATAAGACCTATTAGTCCAACAAAAAACTTTCAGAACTAAATAGATTAACATTTCTAAATTTAGAATTTATTGATGCTTTCTCATTTCGAAATGGATTATAAATATTAAAATTTAATCTATAATTAATAAATAAATCAATGCAAACTAATATTTTAGTATAGGTTTTTTTTATGGCCTTAAAACGAACTCACACCAATCGATGAGCACACATGATAGTGAATGACTTCTTGATTGTTGAATTGATGTTTTTGCCATTTACTTTAAGATGTATAATAAATATTCTAAGCGAGTACCGTGGCATATATTATGGATGGTGCACGTGCTTTGTAACGATCCCACTGCATTTCAACTCTTTGATTGCCATTCTGTCTCTCCAACCAACACACGGAGGGTGTGTTTGATTGGAGGAATAAGAGAGAGGATTATTTATTGTGCAGATTGTAATTTGGAGCGAACATTTAATTTGATGTTTTTTTTTAGTCCGTCGGATATGGAGTCTGGCCGAACTCTTTATCCCCCATATGAGGGACTATTGTATTTTAGGGGGAGGTGGGACAATTTTCAAGGGACTATCCACTGTTGGGATTAGATGGTGAAATGATCATTTTGACCTTCTATTATTTAATTATGCATTTTATTTAGTAAAATTCAATAAAATTTAAATGTCTCAATTTAAAAATAAAATAATTTTATTTAACTTTTTATTAATGTTTTATTTATTTAATTTTTTAAAATAATTTTTTATAGATATTTTATTCATGTTTTATTTTAAAATTTTGTTTATAATTTATTTAATTTCATTATTTAAATTTTAATAGATGTTTTATTTAATTTCATTATTTAATTATTATTATTTTCAAAAATAAATTTATTTAAAATTTTAATTAGAAAAATAACATATATTTTTAATAATATTTTATTTATTTAATTTAAAAAAATTAAATTTATTTAATTGTGTAAAGAATAAAATAAAATAAAATTTTATTTAATCTAACTAAAAATAATTAAAATATTAAAGATATGTTTAATATTACTATTACTTAGTAAATAATTGAAAAATAGTGAAATAGTCTTTTGTTCATTTATCTTATCCAGTCCATTCAACCAAACATTAGATTCACTAAAAATAGTCATTTTCAGACATCTAATCTCATAAAAAAAAAAACACGGGATACACATCCAATCCAACTAAATAGTTCGGGGATTTACAGTCCCAAGATTCAAGTTCAATGGATTCTAATCTCCCTTTATCCAGTCCGTCCAATCAAACACACCCAAAGGATATTATGGCAACCACCTCACATTCTATGTTTGAATTCCAATACATGACCCACATTATGTCTATTTTCATTCCAACCACCTATAATGTGGGGCTTACACATATATGAGTAAACCCCACATACACATCAAAAGTCAAGATCAAATTGAGAGTTATGACACCTCCAAAAAAAGGATCCCAAACATTTCTCGTTTGAATTCTGTGTTCGAAACATTATTGTTCGTGACAGTGATAGGTCCACAAGCGCGGACTAAACAGTAGACCACGTAAAACACAACAAAGCCCAAACCTACACAGCTAAACAAAACCCAAACAAAGCAAGAGATCAAAACATCACATCAGCAACTAGTAGAGATGGTCATTTATCGACTGGGTTACCTAATAAGAGATTTTGTATCTATCTACGTCCGTTTGGTACGAACATCAAGCTTATATAATTATCATAAGATCAGTTTTAATATAAATTATAATTTTCAAATCTGTTTATCCAATCATATACATAAGCTATTAAAATAAAAAACATAATCATTATAATGCCTATTATTTTTTCATAAATAAACAAAGGCCAATTGAATAACTAATAGTTAAATATTTAATATCACATAAATTAAAATATTCTAAAGTTTTTAAACCAAATGCACCCATAATTCTATAAGATCAAAATTTTAAAAACTAAACTGTTAGTAGTTCATTAAACTAAAAAAAAATAAAAAAATCTATGGTTTAAATTTCAAACCTTTTTCCTCTGTTTCATTATCATCTTTTCAAGAGATAGAATCACCAATAACCATTGTTTCCGATGATACTAAGTTTCCTACATTATCAACAAATAAGTTATTAATATCAAATAAATGAAAAATTAAAAATTTAAACAATTATAAGGATATATATATTTTTAACATATTATATAAATAAATAAATTTATTAAATTAAATATGTAACAAGCCAAGCTGGGCTAGACTAAAAGTATAATTTTCAAACCCAATTCATTTATTAATCCGGATAAAAATATCAACTCAGACCAATTTTATGAACAAAAATTATATTCTCAAAATTTAAAATTATAAGGCTGAACTCGACCCGCTAACAAGGGGAGCCGACTCCTAAGAGCTAGTCTTTCATGCCTCGTTTTCTGGGACCGAGAGAGGCACTAACTACGATCAACCAAACATCCATCACCAAAGCAGAACCATTACAACTCACGATGATTCATAGTTCTAAATTTAAAATTTTAATATTAGCATTAATGATATGGTATAAAAAAAAAAAAAAAAAACACATACATCAAATAACAATGATTCATATCAATAAAAAAAAATTATTAATAACACTAATATATTGAAAATGTCCAAAACATAAAAAAAAAACATAAAAAAAACAAGGCATAGGCAATAATGGTGCTATTAGAGCATCACTTTTGGTGCTCTTAATTATTTTTCTAAATCAAATTATTTATGAATGGGACCTACTATGGCATAAATAGAATGCTCATTAGAGTTCTATTTTAGTATCCTTAAATATTTTTGTACAACAACAAACAACTAGTAACCCATTCTACTAGCATTATCATTGAGAGACTGCACACCCCCCATTCCATCCCAAAGAGTAGATGAAGTCGTCATCAAAAATGGTTACAAATATTAGGATAAATTAAAAATACATTTTTGAGATTTGTTTAAAATATAAATTATTTTTTCTAATTTAAAAAATTATAAATATTTTCTTTTTTTAGAATTTTTTATTTAACAGAATTAACTAAAAAAATAAAATTCTTAACTATTCTCCTACACATTAATAAAATTATTTGAATTTTTAATTGAAATAAATTTCTAACATTATTAAAAAACTGTTAATTGATTTAGTAATTGAAAAATGTTAGAAATACTAACAATTTTACTAACACACTCACAAGTTGATGCGGGTCCCATACTAAGTGATGGTTGATCTTATCAAAATTTGTGAGTGTATTAGTAAGATTGTTAGTAAATTTGTAAGTATCTCTAGCATTGTTGTTAATAATTTATTAATAAAATGAGTTATTTTTCATGAAATTAAAAATTTCAAAAGGCAAGATGCAATTTTCTAAACGAAATAGAACAATTCAAACGAAGTATGAATTGTTGGTTATTTTGGTCAAGGAATTGTTGAATCTTTACATTGAAATATAAAAATAAAAATAAAAAATGGATTGATTATATTGTTGTGATTTGATCGATTACCAGAGGTTGTTTCGAATCAAATTTCCCCCGCCCCGCCCTGCCCCAAAAAAATATACAAAGTAGAGGATTTCACTTTGTTGATTCTTAGGAAATTTCAAATCAAATTATTAGAAATTAGACAAAGTAGAGGATTTCACTTCGTTGATTCTTAGGAAATCTCAAATCAAATTATTAGAAAATTAGACACTAATTTCTCAATCACTTAAATATATTGAACATACTATTTTCTCTCAACCCTAACCCCAACCCCAACCCCAAATATACGAAGTAGAGGATTTCACTTCATTGGTTCTTAGGAAATCTCAAATCAAATTATTTCTCAATCACTTGAATAGATTGAACATGTCACGCCCCAAAATTTGAGATCGCAAGAGAAATATATAAAGTACAACTCAAACAAAATAGATAACCACAATACGTTAATATACACATACAAGCAGAGTTATAACATAGATAACTGATTTGAGTTCCACTAGAGGTTTACAAATATTGTCAAACCAAAAGGTAAAAGAAGAGAGAACACAAAAAAACAAACTACTAGTCTAAATTTTCAAGTGAACCACGGCTCTAAAACTTCATCTTGATTGTCTTCGGGATAACCTTCCTCGTCGTAAGCTGCTTCTTCACCTGGCATGACACGCTATGAGCTTGGAATACCCAGTAGAAACACATACACCCCCATATCTTCTATCAATCAATCATATACAAAACAAATCAAGTAACATAACATACTTACATTAAGGTTTTATAAATTAGTAGTTAGACTAAGCATTTAGAATCCCCCAAAGAGATCCTTCTATCCAACCACAAGAATTGAACACCAGACTATTCAGAACTTTCCCTTTTGCTGCTTTGCAGACCTTACCACCCATGCCCACCTCCCGGTTATTTACCTGTCAGTGGCATTGATGGACCTCAAAAGGGACGGCCAACAAGTGGGCTCGCTTACACCCAAATTGTGCCTCGGGCTCGCTTAAACCCTGCACATACCATACCAATTCGTGCCTAGGGCTCGCTTACACCCTGCACATACCATACCAAAGAGCTCGCTTACACCCTGAAACCACGGCATAGAGTCTGAATACATTCGGGTCAACCTAGGGCTCGCTTAAACTGCTTACGCAAGACTTAACTCATTTGGTATTAACCTCATCATAATTCATGTCATGCATATGTATAAAATTGTTCTAAAACACTAAGATAAACGTCACCCATTGCCAACCCCTTATCATTTCCCGTTTACTAGATCTTTTGCTAGGTAAGTTAATCACATTCGGTAATTTGGTCAATTAAACGAGTATGGGAAAAAAAACATACTAGGGGAAATATAGTCCATGATCATCATACATAAGTATAGTTAAGCAAGAAAATAACATTAAAAAGGCCTGAAACACTTAGAGACAAATCACATAGTAGAACACAATTTCCAGCACCGGTCGGTCCTGCAGGGCTAACAAGAACGCTTTGGTAAAAATACCATGGTGACACCAGAGTATCTTAAGAAGGGGAATTGTCTTCCCTCGCAAGTTCTTTTCTTGTCTGTCTATAATTGCTACAGGTCCCTCTTCAAAGGTAGCGTCCTCATTGAGTTGGATTTCTTCCCAGTTGATGATGTGAGAAGGGTGCATTATGTACTTTCGCAGCATAGATACATGGAAAACATCATGTACTCCAGCCAACTGTGGGGGTAAAGCCAACTTGTACGTAATCTCTCCGATTTTCTGAAGTATCTCGAAGGGTCCAATATATCGAGGTGATAATTTTCCTTTCTTTCCAAAACGAATGATCCCTCGGCAGGGCTGAATTTTCAGGAAAACATAATCACCGGCAGTGAAGGTTAGTGGTCTTCTCCTTTTATCTGCATAACTCTTCTAACGATCTTGAGCTGCCACTAATCTTTGTCGAATAAGTTTCACCTTTTCTGTAGTTTCTTGCACGATCTCTGGGCCCAATAGACTCACTTCTCCAACTTCAGTCCAACAAACTGGTGATCTGCAAGGTCGACCGTACAGTGCTTCAAATGGAGCCATGCCAATGTTAGCCTGGAAACTGTTGTTGTATGTGAACCCTACTAGCGGTAGGTGTCGCTCCCAGCTCTCTTTAAAATCCATCACACAAGCTCTTAACATGTCCTCCAATGTCTGAATGGTACGTTCCGACTGTCCATCAGTTTGAGGATGAAATGCCGTACTGAAACATAATTCGGTCCCTAACGCTTCCTGTAAGCTTCCCCAGAATCGGGAGGTGAAACGCGGGTCCCGGTCGGACACAATTGATACAGGAATTCCGTGTAATCGGATAATTTCTTTAATGTAGAGATGACTCAACGATGTCAAAGTGTCGGAGATTTTATATGGAAAAAAGTGCGCAATTTTCGTCAAACGATCAACTATAACCCATATAGCATCATATCCTCTCGGTGACCTGGGTAGTCCAGTGACGAAGTCCATTGTTACATGCTCCCATTTCCATTCTGATATCGGCAAGGGCTGAAGCATCCCTCTAGGTCGCTGGTGTTCTGCCTTTACTTGCTGACACGTAAGGCATCTGGCTATGAATTGAGCCACATCTTTCTTTATTCCCCTCCACCAATATTGACGTTTTAAGTTTTGGTACATTTTCGTCCCTCTTGGGTGCACTGCGAACACTGAATGGTGGAACTCCTTTAGAACTTTTTCTCTAAGCGACTCATCTTGTGGTACTAACACTCTACCCTAATGTCTCAAACTTCCATCTGAATGAATCGTTCAATCAGGTATAGGATCGCCGGATGCTATTCGCATTTTTAAGAACGCCACCTCCTGGTCATACTTCTGTGACTCTATTACCTCGTTCAGTAATTTGGGTGTAGGGATTTGAGCGCCAAGGTATACCTTCTCGTCCTGAGCTTTCATCTGTACTCCAAACTCATTAAGCATTCTGACCATGTTCCATTCCTTGAGTGCCAAGCTAGCAATAATTCCCCGGTTCTTACGACTCAGGGCATCCGCCACCACGTTAGCTTTGCCAGGATGATAGGATAGAGTAAAATGGTAATCTTCGAGGTACCCTAACCACCGTCTTTGTCTCATGTTCAAGTCCTTCTACGTGAACAAATACTTCAAGCTCTTATGGTCCGTGAAAATCTCAAATTGTTCACCATACAAATAATGACGCCACTGCTTTAACGCAAAAACCATTGCTGCCAACTCCAGATCGTGTGTCGGATAATTCTTTTCATGCGGTTTCAGTTGCCTGGAGCCGTAAGCCACCATCTTCTCTTTTTGCATTAGCACACAGCCTAGCCCATCCTTGGACGCGTCGCAATATACCATATATCCTATGTTTTGCTCCGGAATGATGAGTATTGGGGCACTAGTCAATCTCCTCTTGAGTTCTTGAAAGGATTGTTCACATGCTTCGTTCCAATCTTATTTTACTGCTTTTTGCGTTAGACGAGTCATCGGCTTAGCTAGTTTAGAAAAGTCTTGAATAAACCGTCGGTAATAGCCGGCCAACCCTAAGAAACTACGAACTTCGAATATTGAGGTTGGCTGCTTCCAATCTAATACTGCTTCCACCTTGGCCGGGTCTACAGCGATTCCATGCTCCGACACGACGTGTCCCAAAAATGTGACTTCCTTCAACCAGAACTCGCATTTACTTGCTTTTGCGTACAACTGGTTGTCTCTTAAAACTTGGAGAACTACTCTCAAGTGTTGCTTATGTTCCTCTTCCGACGGTGAATAGACTAGAATATCGTCGATAAACACCACCACGAACTGGTCCAAGTACGGAGTAAAAATCTTATTCATCAAGCTCATAAACACGGCTGGTGCATTGGTTAATCCAAAGGGGATTACCACAAATTCGTAATGGCCATATCGGGTTCGGAAAGCAGTTTTTGGTATGTCATCATCAGTGACCCGCAATTGATGATAGCCAGATCTAAGATCAATCTTTGAATAACACTTTGAACCTCGAAGTTGGTCAAAAAGGTCATCAATCCGTGGAAGTGGATATCGGTTCTTGATCGTCACCCGATTGAGTTGCCGATAATCTATGCACAATCTTAGTGTTCCGTCCTTTTTTTTTTTTTTGCAAATAGAACTGGTGCGCCCCATGGTGAGGTACTTGGTCGGATAAATCCTTTGTCCAGTAATTCTTGCAGTTGCGTCTTCAACTCTCGAAGTTCAGCAGGAGCCATACGGTGGGGTGTCAGGGATATTGGTGCAGTACCCGCTTGTAACTCGATACTAAAATCTACTTCACGATGTGGCGGTAATCCTGGCAACTCCTCAAGAAAAACATCAGCGTATTCACAAACTACACGCGGAAGATTTAATTCCGATTGAGCTTCTTCATTAATGATCAAACTTGCTAACCATCCAGCAAATTGTCGATGCCACTGCATTTTACGATTTGTTGTGCTCAGAGAATCCTCTCTATCCCCCTTAAATTGGAAACACGTTCCACTAGGTGTGCAAACCGTCACCCTCTTGCGGTAGCAATCAATCACTACTTGGTGGGCGGATAACCAATCCATTCCCAAGATTATGTCAAAATCGGACATGTTCATGACCTGAAGGTCACAACTCAAGTGTAACCCTGATACTTCTAATTCACACCCTCGACAGATTAATCCTACCCTAATACTTCTTCCCAAGGGTGATGCAACACATAAAGTAGTTTCTAAAGGTTCACATCTAAGACCTAATGATTTAACACATGAGGTTGATATAAAAGAATGTGATGCGCCAGAATCGAATAGAACGTGAACCCAGGAATTATAGAGTACAACGTTACCTCTAATTACTGATGGATCTTCATTATCTTCCTCTTGGAGAGCAAAAACTCTGCTTGTGCCTTTTTGATTACCGGTTGGTCCAACCTTTCGGTTTCCTCCTGACTTGTTCGTCCATGGCCTTTGCCCGCCAATAACTTGAGCATTCGCGCTTGAACCCCCTGCTTGATTTCCCATCCCAGAAAGTTGGGGACATTCCGACTTCTTGTGCCCTATCTGGTGATAGTGAAAACATTGGATTTGTGTAATAGGCTTGGTTTGTAAACTTCCTTTCTGGCTTTGCTGTTGCAGCTGTTGCAACGATCTGGTGTATGGTGTCCGTACCACATTCCTTCGGTCATTTCTTCTTGGCCCTACAAAGGACTGACCCCCTTTCTTCGTTTTCATCATCCAAATCCTTTTTGAGTCTGCCCACTCTCTTTCTGCATCTAATGCCGTATCCACCACATTAGCAAAAGTAGGGAGGTGCAAGGGTAACACTTTACCTCTAATAATAAGGTCTAAACCCCACTCGAATTTTCGTGCTTTCTCTCCCTCATCTGCGACGTATTGGGCTGCGTATCGCGCTAGCTCTTCAAACTTGGCTACATGCTGAGTCACTAACATCTCACCCTATTTCAAAGTTTGAAATTGCCAAATCCGCTCTTGTCTAACTATGTTTGGGAAATATTTTCTTAGAAACAATTCTTTGAACTGAGCCCAAGTCATGCTTGTCATGTCCCGAGAATTTTTCATCAAGGACCACTAATGATCTGCTTCTCCTTCTAGCTGATAACTTGCCAGGGCGATCTTGTCTGTATGCACAATAATACCCATGGTTTCCAACATCTTTTCTATTTGACGAATCCAACTCTCAGCGACTTTCGGGTCAAGCTCACCTGTGAACACTGGCGGTCTTCGCTTTCTGAACTCAGATAACAAATATATCCGCTCATTTGGTTGCGTTCTTCTAAGCCTTCCTAACTCTTCAAGAATCTGGTTTTCGACTGGTCTTGGCAACTCCTCCGCAGGTATAGGTCTACCGCAATTAACGCCTTGATTGCGAGCTGGACGTCCTCGTCGGCGTCTGACTTGATCGTTTGCTTCCACATTGTCCGCCATCTGCCAAGTTTGTGGGTAATATAAGCTTAGGGTTGTTGTGAAGGCGAAGAGGTGTTCAATAAATAGTCTAATTTAATGTGGTCCGAGGTGTATGAAATTTATGTATTTTTTCTAAATGGATAATGCAATTAAACCAAGCAAAATAAAATAAAATACATACAATACACTAGATTAACCAACTAGATATTTTATATATACGCATATAACTTCTTACAAAAGGATACACTATTTAGGTTAGCGTATAGCGTGTATACACCAAAACAAAACACGCTTCAACCACACAAAACACTATTTACAAAGGTACACAAAAGGGTTTGTCCCACAACTACTACAGCCCTAAGTCAAATGATTCCTCTGGGTCTTCTTCGGGATCCTCTGGTGGTAAAAGAGCATATGTCGGGGAGGCCGGAAACTGCTGAGCCGGTGTAGGGGTGTACTCTGACGACACCTCTATAGGGAATGCAGGGGAAGCTCCAGGAAGTACTGAGACAAACGGAACCTCTAACTCAGGATGATGGGAGCCACAGCTCTGGGTCCAATACGACACATCACTGGACGCGGATCCTCAGTCAATACCTCTTGCCTAAGCTCAGCAAAAGTCTGATCATTCCGCTCTATCAGAAGAGAGAACCTAAGCTCCCTGTATTTGCACTAGAGGCGTCGACGTACCAACACTCGTCTTGCTTGTGCGGTGTAGTATGCAAAATCCTCTTCTGTTTTCCGAATAGCTTTCTTTATCACGCGCTCCGCTTCTAATTGACACCGTCGGTTAAGTCTTTGTGGGCTAACAGCTACTGCCCGTCTGTTCTGGAACCGAAAAACTCCCCAGTTATCAACACTTTCTGATGTAGAATCCATCCTATGGTAGGTAAACAATTTTTTTTTTTTTTTTTTAGTCCACCCTTAATATGATATAGTATAATGGTAGTAGAAAATAGTAATGTGAAAGGCAAGGATATCTAAAATCCCAAGTCAACACGCGTGGGTTAAAGGTTGAACCTAGGGCTCTGATACCAATTTGTCACGCCCCAAAATTTGAGACCGCAAGAGAAATATATAAAGTACAACTCAAACAAAATAGATAACCACAATACGTTAATATACACATATAAGCAGAGTTATAACATAGATAACTGATTTGAGTTCCACTAGAGGTTTACAAATATTGTCAAACCAAAAGGTAAAAGAAGAGAGAACACAAAAAAACAAACTACTAGTCTAAATTTTCAAGTGAACCACGGCTCTAAAACTTCATCTTGATTGTCTTCGGGATAACCTTCCCCGTCGTAAGCTGCTTCTTCACCTGGCATGACACGCCATGAGCTTGGAATGCCCAGTAAAAACACACACACCCCCATATCTTCTATCAATCAATCATACACAAAACAAATCAAGTAACATAACATACTTACATTAAGGTTTTATAAATTAGTAGTTAGACTAAGCATTTAGAATCCCCCAAAGAGATCCTTCTACCCAACCATAAAAATTGAACACCAGACTATTCAGAACTTCCCCTTTTGCTGCTTTGCAGACCTTACTACTCATGCCCACCTCCCGGTTATTTACCTGTCAGTGGCATTGATGGACCTCAAAAGGGACGGCCAACAAGTGGGCTCGCTTACACCCAAATTGTGCCTCGGGCTCGCTTACACCCTGCACATACCATACCAATTCGTGCCTAGGGCTCGCTTACACCCTGCACATACCATACCAAAGGGCTCGCTTACACCCTGAAACCACGGCATAGAGTCTAAATACATCCGGGTCAACCTAGGGCTCGCTTAAACTGCTTACGCAAGACTTAACTCATTTGGTATTAACCCCATCATAATTCATGTCATGCATATGTATAAAATTGTTCTAAAACACTAAGATAAACGTCACCCATTGCCAACCCCTTATCATTTCCCGTTTACTAGATCTTTTGCTAGGTAAGTTAATCACATTCGGTAATTTGGTCAATTAAACGAGTATGGGAAAAAAAAACATACTAGGGGAAATATAGTCCATGATCATCATACATAAGTATAGTTAAGCAAGAAAATAACATTAAAAAGGCCTGAAACACTTAGAGACAAATCACATAGTAGAACACAATTTCCAGCACTGGTCGGCCCTGCAGGGCTAACAAGAATGCTTTGGTAAAAATACTTCTAGGTCAAATTAGGGGCTGAAATTGCACAGAAATAATAATTAACCTGTCTAGTTTCAATTCCAATTCACAGAATGTGCATAGCATCTCCAGAAATTCATCCACAAGCTATATTCAAAAACCTGTCCTGATTTGTCACGCATTGGGAAAACTAGCGTTTCTCTCAATCTACCCGATGGTTTTCACTCAAATAAAATCTGTTGGAAAGAGGACTTAGAGTTATAAATTTTGAAAAAAGAACCAACACGAGATGATTTTTCTAGAATTTTATAAAATTACTAAAAGTAGACTGTTTTTCAGAGATTCAGGACCAGATTTTTCAACAAATTATCCAAGCCCTAAAAACACACAATTAGGGGCTAATAAAATTGTCACAAGCTCTAAACACACCAAATATCTTACAATAAATTCAGATTTGAGAAATAAACAGGTTTGATATTTCTTTTAAATATTAGAAATTGCAGCAGTGCATATATTGAATAAAATTGTAAGACAATGTCACCAATTCACACCCACACATGCATACACACCAAAAACTCAATTTACCATTAATACATAACCCAAGGGAGCATCTAAACAATAGGATGAGATGGGTAAAAAAAATTTGAGAAGACAAGGGAGAGGTGTATTTTTACCTTCAAGAAGTCTTTTTTTTTTTTCTTCTTCTCACTTCTCTACTCCCCTTGACTTCCCTTGAGCAAACTCTCCCTCTCTCACCCTCTCCTTGAGCTGATGAAAAACGTGGGTGTGGATTTGGACCAACTCTCAATTTATATAATATAGGTAGCTTAATGGCTAAGGGACGAAATATCTAGATATTTATTTATTTATTTATTTTATTTACTTCTTTGTTGTTATCAACCCACTCTTCCACCAATATTATATATATATATAAACTATGTATATATTCAAGTACACAATAGTATTCCATTCAAATAAATAATTAATGAAAGAACAATAATAAAAAAAAATTAGAAATAAGAATAAAATGTGTGAATTAATTTAGAAATTATGAGGTAAATAAATAAAACCAAGTTTTAGGATAGTTCCAATCATAAAGTGGTGTTCTATGATTTAATTATGGTAACACACGGAGAAATTATTCTTTACTTGGGCCCTTACACAGATTTTTACGGAACTAGGGTTAAAATGCTATTAATCTAAGGCTCAGGGTTTCAAGTGTAATTAAAAAAATTTAGGGTCTCTACAGAACATACTATTTTCTCACTTTTTCTCTCCCCTCCCCTTCCCCACCCCCACCCCCACCCAAACCCAAACCCAATCACTTGAATACCCCCCCTCCCAACCCACCCCCAACCCCAAATATACAAAGTAGAGGATTGAATAGATTGAACATACTATTTTCTCTCTTCCCCTCCCCCTACCCCCAACCCACCCCACCCCAACCCAAATATACAAAGTAGAGGATTTCACTTTGGTGATTCTTAGGAAATCTCAAATCAAATTATTAGAAATTAGACACTAATTTCTCAATCACTTAAATAGATTGAACATACTATTTCCCTACTACCCCCTCCCCCCCTCCCCTTTTCTAATATACAAAGTAGAGGATTTCACTTCGTTGATTCTTAGGAAATCTCAAATCAAATTATTAGAAATTAGACACTAATTTCTCAATCATTTAAATAGATTGAACATACTATTTTCTTAATTGATTACAGACAGGCCGTCTTTGGGCATAAGCTGATGAAGCCGCCACTTTGGGCCCCAGAAAATTGAATAAAAAAAAGGTTTCAAAATTTTATTAATTATTATATTAGTATCACAATCCGAACCCGTCCTTATAGGCTTAGGTGATGACCGGCCAACAATTCCAAATTACCTTCGGGCTCAGTGACAAAACAATCATAATATAATAACAGGATTTAGTGGAAGCAATAAAAAATATAACTGAGTCCGTTGAGCAATACATACATGTTAAAATCATAAATATTAAAAACTTTAAACTTCATTCAAACTTATATACAATGCACCAAAGTTGGACTTCTCATATATCATCATTCATAACAAGTTCCAAAACATCAAAAGAAACAAAACAAAATAAAAGGTGGATTAACAAAACTTGACTCCTCTTGAGTCCAAGCACGCCCATTTACGGAGGCAATTCAAAAACAGCTTCATAAGGGTAGACACTGAAGCTGCCTTAAACTTGACGTTTTGCTTGCTCACCTACATATATATAAGGAATAGGGGTGGGCTGAAACCCAATGAGTAATAACAATATAAAGGTTTTATATGATTGAAGTTCAGTATGGCACAAAGCACATCTTTCGTTTCCGAACAATTCATGTCAATATGCAAACCATTAAAATAAACAATCATATCAATCTGTTTGCGATAATAATCATTCATTCAATTTGTGTGGTACATCCAATAGAGTATCAATGAGATAATGTGTCGAAGCCAATAAGACCACAAAGGTCAATCCAATGGGACCACAACAGATTAATCAATAATCCATAAATCAATGTGGACCATTAAGGTCTAATATCAGAGATCTTTGTGTTCCAATTAATCTAATGAGCCATGGTATTATTTCTCCCAAGCAAGGGCCTATTAATCAATAGGCCATGATATTATTTCCCTCAGGCGAGGGCCTCACTAATGGATGCCACGATTACAATTTATTAACAAAATAGAATTCAAAATACCAATTTTGAACAATTTCAAAATATATTTCGAACATAGCTATATAAAGACATTACTCACAGTGGGTTATATCGATATTAGGCCTCAAGCATCTACTTACACAATACACATATTGAAACACAAATCTTAATCAAATGTTCTATAATTCAATTCCCTACTAAGGATGCCTAAACAATGTCCAAGGATGAAAGCATGCACATGAGAGTGTGTTTCAAAAATGCTGAAACTAGGACAGTTCACTCAAGCGCACCTTTGGTCGCCCGAGTAGTGTGGTCTGTTTGCAAAAAGTACTGGATACCTGAAATATGCTTTCGATGGTCGCTCGAGCCATGTAGAATAAAAGGGTGAGTTCGCTCGAGCGGTAATTATGTCACTCGAGCCATGTGCAACTGCAAAAATACTAAATGCATGCAAAGTGCGCTCGAACGACAACTTTATCACTTGAGCGAAGTGCACAAATTCTAGGTTTTTCAGAATTGAATTTGAAGTTCAAAACACCAATTCAAAGCCCAAAAGCTTGCATGGCTAGACTAAGGAGATGAAAACTCTTTGAATTACATGTAAACATAATCAATTTCAAACCAATTGCTCAAAATCATTGTCAATTTTCAAAATCAATCTCAAAACTCCATACTTTAGCCATGCATGTAATGAATTCAATTATTTTCTTTTCAAAACATGTTCATATGATATGTTTAGTGTGAAGTCATGAAGAACCTTCAAAGATAGCTAGTAAAACACCATGTATGTAAGAATTTTGTTAAGAATTAAGCTTGAAAATGATGAATTATACATCCATATACTCAATTAGCTCAAACTCACTAAATTCATGGTGATTCTAACTCTTTCCTTTCAAATACATGCAAATGGTTCTACAAACTTCCAAATGGATAATTTACAAGAATTGTAGGTGATAATCTTACCTAGAGCTTGAATTTGGTGATAATTTAGTTTAATCCCTTCAATCTCCCTTCAATTCTCTAGAATTCTCCCTTTCTCTCTCTAAAAGTTGATGTCCTCACTCTCACTCTAAAATTTCAGCTCAAGAGTTGTAGAAAATGAGTTAATTAAGTTGCATTACACATAAATAGCTGGATTAAGTTAAACTAATTAAGTAGGATTAAGGCTAAGCAATTAAGCTTAATTATAATCAAGTCTAATTAATTTATTCTAATTATTTTGATCCGAATCAAGTTTTAATTAAATTTGTCATATGGTTCTAAATATTTTAATTAGCCTATTGAACTAGTCGATTTTAGTTTCTGAATCCATTTCGGCTTCCAATTTCTAATTCAAAGTAAGCACTTAGACAGATTTTTCATAAACAAACAGATAAGAACAAATTAAATACATAATTATGCAAATATGTTCAATGAAATAATATATAAAAATAATATGCAAGTTGGGGGTCGTCACAATTAGCCTATAAAAAAAATCTCATTAGAATTTAAAGGGTCTCAACAAAATTCAATTATGATTTAAAACTAATAGATGGTTGATATGATAAATTATTTAAAAATTATATATTATTTTTTCTATCAAAAGAAACAAAATATATATATATATTAATGTGGTAAATTGTTTGAAATTATTGAATGGTTATTTTTCAAATTTATGGATTATATATAGAATACGATTAATTATACTACTTGTAGTTACTCTTTTGAAATTAAAATTAATTAAATCTTACATTCACTCAACTATGTCAAGTGAAAGATTAAATGTATTAGCAATTTTATTCATAAAAAAATAATTTAGGTTATAGGTTGGGTTATGTGAACTAGATTATTAATTTTACAGCTAAAAATGCCAGAAAAATGATGTTTAAGTCATTTTTGTTATAGTTTGTTTACTTTTTATTTGATTCTTCTGTTTAGATTAGTTTGATTATTTTTTTTATTGTAAACTTTAATGTATATTTAAGTAAATTATTGTCAAATACCAAAAAAAAAAAAAAAAAAGACACATAATTATTTTTAATATATATATATATATATGAAGGCCCCATACTGAAAGTTCGCTTTGGGCCTTAAAAAAGTTAGAGCCAACCCTAATTGCAATATAATTATGAAGATCAAATCATCAGAGGAGAAAAACTAGACTGATTACAAGTATAATTGATCGCATATAATAATACTAGTGTATGCTCGTATTTAAATGCACAGTGTAAATAAAATAAGTAAACAAGAAGGAGAATTTTTTTTTAAAAATAAAGAAATAAGGAGGAAAATAAAAAAAATAAAAAGGAAAGAGGTAGGAAAGTGAGCAGAAGAAAGAGAATGCATGAGTGAGCAAGGAGGAAGATCCCCGTCATTGTTTTGGACTTGATGGGCCTGTTTTGGCTCCTAGGGTCCATCACGGACCCTATTTTGATAATTCAAACAGTTCATTTTATTAGATATTTCATGTAATTGGGTTCTGTCAGATATTCAAACAGCTAGACTCTCGTTCCTATTCTATTCTGGAATAAAAAGAGGGCTTAGTCTCATGGTTAGGTTAATTGGGTTCTGTCTAGATCAGTACTACGGATAGCATTTCCTATTCCAGATACATACTATATTTATCAATAAATAATTAATAAACTTTTGTAAAAGAAACTGATTTCTTTTTTAGGTCAACTTTTTTTTTGTTTTTTTTTTTTTTTGGTGGGTATTGAACTTATCACATCGTATGAGTCAATTTTCGAATATATATCAGGTTACACCAATATGTACCAAGATAATTACTTTTTAATTAATTATGTTATTTTTAAAAAGAAAAACAAAGGTAATTAAAGTTTTAAAAAAATGTTTTTTGACATTTTTAATAAATTATTTTAGTATTTTAGTTGACCTTTCAATCAAAATGGAAGAAGTCAAATAGATTTTAATTTAATTTTAAAGATAAATTGGCTTTTAGAAAAGGCAGCTTATAAGAGCTGCCCAAATCATACCTGTTCATCCACGATTCATTTGGGCAAAAGACTCGCGCTTTAGAAGTGAATCACTTTGTGTATCAATGGAGGGTTTTGTTGGAAATGGAGCTTTGAAGAGAGTGATTCCAAAGCTCATAGAAGAAGGTTGGGATGATGTACCAACCTTGAAGCTTATGAAATCAGAGAGTATGGATTTAATCAACATGACTCAGCAACAAAAGGTTGTTTTACAATTACTATCACACCCCCCCCCCCCCCCCCCCCCCCCCCCATATAATATTCTAATACATAACTCTACTTTACTCTAAATGCGTCATTTATTTGTCTTTATTATACATAGTTATATTAATATTCTTTTATACAAAATATACTCTCTAGAATAATTAAAATTTTAAAAGCATTAATGTAACTATATATAGTGCCTGTTTGGCACAGCTTAAAATCAGCTTATTCCAGCTTTCAGC
>JAXFYN010000023.1:2002091-2191747 GCA_036172215.1 Camellia granthamiana | reverse complement strand
TTCATCTCGGCTCAACGGAGGCCGACGTTCGGTGGACTCCGGGGTGAATTCTGCCACAAAGTCGGCCAAAACTTGGCCCTTGATTGATGTTCTGGGCCTGAATTCCAGGTCATACTGGCCTAGGGCCACTGTCCACCTTGCAATTCTTCCTGTTAAGTCTCCTTGTTGTAACAGGGATTTCAATGGATGCTCTGTTAGCACCACAATCTTGTGTGCTTGGAAGTAGTGGTTCAACTTCTTTGAGGCCATGACTAAGGCCAGCATTAACTTCTCCAATGGTAAGTACCTTGTTTCAGTGCTGGCCAGGGTTTTACTTACATAATAGACAGCCTTTTGCTCGCCCTGCTCTTCTCGGATTAGTACTGCGCTTACAGCGTGCTCGAACACGGCTAAGTACAAAAACAACTCCTTCCCAGGCTCAGGTGTTGAGAGGACTGGAGCAGTGATCAGATACTTTTTTAGATCGGCCAAAGCGGCCTCACACTCTTCAGTCCATAGGAAGTCTGCCGTCTTTTTCACCAGGTTGAAGAAGGGTTTACACTTGTTTGAACTTCGGCTTATGAACCTGTTTAAGGCTACGGCCCTGCCAGTGAGCATTTGAACCTGTTTTGCCGAGGTTGGACTCTGTAGATCCAGAAAGGCCCTGATCTGATCTGGGCTGGCCTCTATTCCCCTCCTTGTTACCAAGTACCCCAGAAACTTACCAGATCCAACCCCAAACGCGCACTTTGAGGCGTTGAGTCGGAGCCGATATGTTTTCAGTATGTCGAATACCTCGGCTAGGTCGGCGAGGTGATTCTCTGGCTCCTTGGTCTTTACGACCATGTCGTCGATGTAGACTTCCACTGTTTGGCCTATCTGGTGTTTGAACATTTTGGTCACCAGCCTTTGGTAGGTTGCCCCTGCGTTCTTTAGTCCAAAAGGCATCACCCTGTAACAGTACAGGCCTTTTTGGGTGATGAACGCTGTCTTCTCCTCGTCTGGGGGGTACATGGCTATCTGGTGATAACCCCTGTAAGCGTCCAGGAAGCTCATCCTTCCATGTCCCGATGTAGCATCCACCAGCTGGTCAATTTTTGGCAGAGGGAAGTTGTCTTTGGGACAGGCTTTATTTAGGCTTGTAAAGTCTACGCAAACCCTCCATTTTCCGTTTTTCTTCTTTACCACCACAGTGTTTGATAGCCATGTTGGATAATTGACTTCTCTGATGGCCCTGGCTTCTAGAAGTTTGTCAACTTCTTCCTCCACTGCTTCGACGTGTACCAACGTCGGTCTTCTAGCTCGCTGTATCGCAGGTTTTGCCGACCTGTCGACGTTAAGTCTGTGACAAGTGACCTCGGGGTCAATGCCAGGCATTTCATAAGGTGTCCAGGCGAACACTTCTATGTTTTTCCTCAAAAATGCTTCCAGTTCTTTTTCCTCTTCTTCGGCTAAGCCTGAGCCGAGAAGAAAAAAGCGCTCCTCATCGCCCTCCTGGACGAGGATTTTCTTTAGTGATTCCTCACTCTTCTCGGCCGGTTCCTTGCCGACATCATCCAGGACTTCCATGTCCTCATCTTCAATCTCGGCCTTGGCTGGTTCTCGAACATTGCAGGTAGCCTTCATTGCTGCCATGGAGCAATTCTTCGCCTGCAGTTGATCTCCTCTGATTTCTTCAATCCCGCGCTCTGTTGGGAACCGCAGTAGTTGGTGCAATGTTGAGGGAACTGCCCCCATTGCATGCAACCACGGCCTACCCATGATGATGTTGTATGGTGAGGGTGTATCAATCACAATAAACTCGATTGTGATCTTCTTGGTGCCTGCTTGCACTTCCAAGCTTGTTGCACCCAGTGGCCACGTCGGCGTTCCATTGAAGCCGACCATCGGGCCAGTCGACTGCTCCAGGTCGTCGGGGTGAAGGCCCAGCTCCTTGTAACATCTAACGTACATGATGTCACAAGAGCTGCCTGGATCTATCAGGATGCGTTTTACTTGGCACTCCCCAACCTGGAGGGATACTACCAAGGCATCATTATGTGGGTGCTGGACCATCTCTAGGTCGGCCTTGGTGAAGGTTATCATCTGACCTTGGCAGTCTTCTGGCCGAGGTCTTTTCAATCCGACCTGGTTCGCGTACTGAAGGTGTTTTACTCTTTGGGTCTCCCCTCGAATGTCGTTTGCATTCACCTTGGAGTGAATTACATTTACGACCCGAGGTCTGTCTGCTCGGGGTTGCGGTGGTGGTGGGGCTACTTCCGCCTGAGACAGTCTTGCCTGTTCTTCCCTTGTTCTGGTTTCATCAACAAGGTCTCTCAGGTGGCCTTGCCTCACCAGATCTTCCAAATGAGCTTTTAGGGCTCTACAACCCTGTGTTGTATGTCCGTTTTCATTGTGATACGAACAATGTCTGTCCGTGTTTCTTCCCATAAATTCCCCTGGTTCCCTTGCTACTGTTCTGAAGTAAGGCTGGCTCCTTATTCTTCCTATGATCTTTTGAATTGGAATGCGGAACACGGTTGTTACTGCTTGTTTAGCCCTCAGCTCTATCTCTGTCTTGCTGAAGGCGTTGTTACCTCGGCTTCGCTTCGGCGAGTCATTCTGTTGCTCCTGTTTGACCTGCTTTGATGCCAATGTATCTTCCTCGGCTCTGGCATATTTTTCAATCCTTGCCATGAGTTCCTCCATGTTCTTTGGCAATGTTTTTGCCAAAGATTTCCGTAGTGAACAGTCTTCCTTCAGGCCGTTCTTGAATGATACGACTGCTACCTCCTGGTTGCATTCGGGTATTCTGTTGAACACCTCGTAGTATCTCTTTGCATAGGCCCTGAGGCCCTCATCATTGCCGATCTTTAAAGCCATTAATGCGTCCACCCTCAATGGCTGAAGCTTGTTCGTCACGAACCTGGCCACAAACATCTCGGCCAGGCCTTCCCAAGTCTTCACACTTCCCTTTGGTAACTTGTGGAACCAATCTGATGCAATTTCTCCAAAGGATGATGGGAATACTTTGCAGAGCAAAGGCTCGTTTCCACTGTATAACGCCATTGAGTTCAAAAATAACCCAACATGGAAGTTAGGGTCTGACTTACCGTCATAGATTTGAAACCTCGGCATGCTGAATCTCTTCGGTGCTTCAAGTTTGCCCAGCTCTACCGAGAATGGTGTCCTCGGCTTGACGAATGAGGTTACCTCGGCTTCAGCGTTCTGTTCCCTCCTCTTGAGGTAGTTTCTCAAGTCTTCTTTACTCCTCCCCGGAGCTCGGCTCTCTTTCGATTTGAGTCCCTTTGGAACACTACTCTCGGCCTCGTGGCAAGCCCATTTCGATCTTTCTCCACGAATTGTGTCGAAGCAGAGAGCCTGCTTTTGTACGTGCCGATGTTCTCTTGGTTCCTGATCCTCTGTATTATTCGTCCTCTGGGATTTACCGACCTCCCTGGAGGACGGGTGAGAGTGCCTCTTGTTCCTGGAGCGTTGTGGTGCTTCAGGAGTTACTGTCCTTCCTTCATTCCGAGCTTTAACTGCTGGGATTGGCGTATCCTGCAGTGGGTATGGAGGCTGCATGACCTTGTTTTGCATCATGAAGTTGACGACCGATTGCAGGTCTGCCAGCTTGTTTGCCAGGTCCTTGACTTCCTTATCCCTTCGTATGCACCTATCCCTCCATATCTGGAGGTTATCCTCCTTGTAGTAGCTGCCCTGGTCCGTCTTTTTGGAGGTGTCGTCCTCCTGGACGACGTTTTTTCCCCCGTGCCCCTGGCCACGGGTTTTGTCATTATGGTTGCCTCCTTCGATGTCAAGGTCAATAGGCCTGCCACTCTCAGAGGGAGTGTCATCCCCCAACCTTCTCGTTCTGTGCGTTACTGGCCATCTATTCGTCTTTCTTTCCCACAGACGACGCCAAATTGTGTGAGTGATTTTCCGATCACACTGCCTGTCTTAGTGAGTCAGCTGTAGAACACAAGCAGAATAGATGACACAAGTAATAACACAAAGAATTTAACGTGGTTCGGCAAAATGTGCCTACGTCCACGGGAGGCCGAGGTAATTCACTATGAACAATAATAAGAATTACAATTCACTCTCTGTAACTCACTTTCTCTCTGAGCATATAATTGTAAGTGTTACAATTAACTTGTTATCTCTCAATGAGTCTCAATCTTTGTCTGAATCCCCAATTTTGTGTCCCTTTCACTTGTTGTTCTCCATCTCTATATAAACACCGGAATAGAGATGGAGTGGTTACCAGCTTTTGAGCTGGCTTGCCAGCCCACTGTTGCACTTTTGGCAGCTTTCCAGGTAAAAGCTCTTTATTCCTTCACACGGCTGCTAGTGGCCTCGTGGCTATTTCACATGGCCTCAAGGCCAGCTAGTTTGTGAGATAATGGCCTCATGGCTTTCTCCACATGGTTGGACATCCACCTAACCAAGATAATATTTTATAACATCAACCTCGGCTTTATTCTTCTGCGGGTAGCTCGGCCTTTGCACATTAAGCCGATGTTGGAGGCCTTTATCCCGAATTAAGATGCCTTCGGAAATCACCTCGGCACTTACTAGAGTACCTTGGCAAAACTTTACTGTGACACGTAGTACCTCGGATGACACGTCGGCGTCACCTTGCCACGTGTTGATACTCAGAAATATAACCCCGTCATTAACAACGTCAGGATTATTCATTAAACATCCAACATCATCATCAAAACAACATCAAAATAACGATTAATCAATTTTTTAAATAACGATTAAACATCAAAATAACAATTAAAATAACATCAAACATTAAAATAACGATTAAACAATTTTTTCTGATCAAACATCATCATCATAACAATTTTTTTTGATCAAACACCATCACCCAGTTCAGTAAAAAAATCCAAGTACGATCCAAACCCGCTACTAACATTCTGCCCTAAATCAGCGTTAAACGCATTCCATTGCATCTCCTTAACACCTGAACCTCCAGATCCATTACTCTTGCTTATAGATGAATCCGAATTCACCTCCGTAGCAATAGCCACACCACTAGATTCAACCCCACTATCCAATTCAAACCCAATTGAATTGGATGACACTAGTGAGCCACTACTCTCTTCAACATTCCCATCCACCGACACCACATTAACATCACCGCGAATTTCTTCTTCATTAACTTGGGTCTCAGCTTCACTAGCTGAATCTTCAGACCCAGAAGCAACATCAGCAATACTCAAATTGGCAAATGCTTTCGCCTCATCAGAATCATTCATAATGTCGGTACGCTGAACCGACGACGATGAAGTGGCCTTGAAGACAACATCATCATTATCATCAACTAATTTGTCAAAGAAAGCCTCATCCGTCTGATCCTCCAACTGAAATGGAGGATTCGAAGCCATCGACCAAACCTTAACCCCTCTTAGATGGTAATGTTGTGATGGTTGATGTTGTTTTGATGATGATGTTTGATATTATTTTGATGATGATGTTGTGATGTAAAAAAGGACTAAATGGTTTATAAAAAAAACACTCAGGACTAGATAGTGTAACATTTTCTAATATGGGATTTATGAGTAATTTTTCCTTTCGAAATCACTCCGTTTTATTATAATTAATGTATATAATTTTTTAATTTTTAATAAAATATAAAAATAAAAATAAGTGTGAGAGATTTAAATATAAAATTTGTTACAAATTAATAATTATATATGAAAAATATTATGGCTTCGTTTGTAGAGTTTAGCCGGGACTAAAATAGTCTCTAAAAAACAAAAGAGGTTAAAAAGTCAATTATACAAAATATTATGTCCAAACTATAATCATTTCGTTTTTTCTTTTACAAAAATTAAAAAAGTCGAAAAAGCTGATTTAAAAAAACTTTTTAGTCCTAAGTCCTCATTTGGTAAATATTTTGGAGCTAAAAAAGCACAAAAAAGAAAAATAGGCTATATGAGCAAATAAAATAAAATGTTACATCAAAATCATAATTATTATACTTTTACTTTCATAAAAGTCAAAAAAATCCAAAAAACAAAAACCAAATTAGAGTAAAAAAGTCCAGCAAAAAAAATCCTAACATAAAAAAATTGGCTACCATAGCAAATGCCAAACGAAGTTTAAATTAAAATAATCAAAAGATCAAAAGACTAACTAAAAAAATTAATTGCCAAATGACGACTATATAAAACTAGTTTGCTTGTTGGTTGGAGAGACAAAATGCCAATCACAGAGTTGAAATTAGAGATGGCCACATGACGGATTTGAGGAGAGTTTATCATCCCTACCCTACCCTTGCTTTCAAACCTCACCCCTGCTCCAACCTCGTTGCGGGTGAAATTTTTCAATTCCATCATCGTCCTCACGGATACCCAATACCCGCAGATATTCGATTACATTTTAAATAGTCAAAAAATTTGAGAACCCTTTAAACCCTTAATATACTAAATAATTTCTCTTGTTTCTATATATATACACAGTGAAACTTTTAGAATTATTATTTATTTATATTTAAACAAAATTACAAATTTTTAATATTCATTTCTTATATATAATTATATTATGGCTTCGTTTGGAAAGTTGCTATTTTAGTAGGCTATTTTAATTTTTGGCTATTTTAGTAGGCTAAAATTTTTGTGTTTGGGAAGATGATTGGATTTTTTGTCGTTGGATGTGATGTTTGTGAGAGAAAAAGTGAAATGATTATGAGTTTGATGTGATATTTTGTCTTATTAGCTATTTTAGCCTATTTTGTCTTTTTGTGAATTTTAGCCTAAACTAGGCTATTTTTTTTTCTTGCCAAACACCCCCTATATATATATATATGCGAACAATGCTACAGAGCCCGAAAGGGTTTCGAGCCAAATTTGGCTCGAATTTGAGAAGGAAGGAGGAGGAAGAAGAAGAAGAAGAGAAGGAGGAAGAAGAAGAAGAGAAGGAGAAGCAGAACTGGAGGGGGCCCTAAAAATGGGGCTGGAGGCGGAGGCGGAGGCAGAGGTAGAGGCAGAGGCGGAGTAGGGCGGAGGCGGAGGCGGAGGCAGAGGCAACGATCGGCCGACAACCGACGAGCTGCGACGATCGGCCGACGAGCCCTCTTCTCTCTCTTGCCTCTGCTTCTCAGGTTCAAAATGAAGAAGAAGAAAAGAAAAAAGAGGAAGAAAAAGAAAAGAAAAAAAAAATTTTAAGCCCAAAACGACGTCGTTTTGGACTTCGAGCCACGTTTCGAGCCTCACATTCGGGTCCTCAAACATTTTCCTATATATGCTGATCGAACTAAAATGAACCTTTCTAGTGATACTCGCCTCCGCCCTAGCTCCCATTAAAGTATAATTCGCTCCTATCCTACATAAATATTGAATCGTGTATGAATCCACCCTCTCCGGATGTGTATGAACAAGTCCGGCGGAGCGAACTAAAATGAACCTTCCTAGTTGAAATGCATTGAATCGTTGCATAGCACGTGCACCATCCATAATACATGCCACGTGATGGTACTTGCATGGAATATTTATTACCCATCTTAAAATAAATAATGAAAAAAAAAAAAATCAATTCAACAAACAAGAAGTCATTCACCATCATGATCATGTGTGCTTATTGATTGGTGTGAGTTTATTTTAAGGCGGTAAAAAAAATTATTTAATCTATTAAAATCGTATTAATTCAATTAGTTCATATCGATTTATTTATTAATTACGGATTAAATTTTAAAATTATTATTTGTCTTTAAAATCTCTCCGTTTTGTTATAATTAATGCATATATTATTTTTAATTTCTAATAAAATATCAAAATAAAAATAATTATAAGAAAAATTTAAAATGTAAAATTTATTATAAATTAATAATTACATATAAAAAATATTATGTCATCATTTGGTAAACATTTTGAGGTTAAAAAAGTACAAAAAGAAAAAATAGACTATGCCTCCGTTTGTGAAGTGGGTTGGTTTGTTGATTTTTTGATTTTTTGACTATTTTAGCCTGAGGCTAAAAAGCCTGGTTTGGGAAGGACTTTTTAGCTTTTTGACTTTTTTGACTTTTTTTGTGAGAGAGAAATGTAATAATTATGGGTTGAATTTGATATTTTATTTTTTGTGGCTAAAATATCCTGTTTTGTTTTTTGTGGCTATTTTAGTCCATAACCCACCAAAACCAACTTCCCAAACTATGCCTACATAAGTTGAGGGTCGTTTGGCTAAAGATTTTTGGCTAAAAAAATATAAAAAGATAAAATAAGCTATATAAGTTAATAAAACAAAATATTACTTTTTACCTATAATCATTACACTTTTTCTTTTACAAAAGTCAAAAAAGTTAAACCAAACGAGATTAAAAAAGTCAGATTAAAAAAGTTCTAACACAAAAAGCTAGCTAAAAAAATCAATGCCAAACGAAGGCTTAAAAGATAAAATATCACATCTAAATCATAATTATTACATTTTTTTTTCTTGTAAAAGTCAAAAAATTCCAAAAATAAAAACTAAACGAGATAAAAGAAATCAAACTACAAAAATCTCAACACAAAAAATTGTCTACTGTAATCAATACCAAACGAAACTTATATAAAACTAATTTTGTGTGTTGGTTGGAGAGACGGAATGCCAATCAAAGAGTTGAAATGCAGTGGATCGTTGCAAAGCACGTGCACCATCGACACTATATGTCATGTGATGGTACTTGCTTAGAGTATTTATTACACACCTTAGACCATCTCCAACTGTTCATCAAACGCAGCATCAAATTTGAAATTTGGTGAAAAAGTTACTGTTTGGTGCTTCAACGGTTGCACCAAATCGATATCAAATCGACAATTCACCAAACATTTCACCAGACTGAGAACAGAAGAAATGTTTCACCAAATCACTGTTCCGGACCGTTGGGGAGACGAAGCCGATTGACCATCCGAGTGACCAACCGGTCGCCCCGGAAAAAGTTTAGACCGTTCACTGAAAAGGTTCAAACCAGTCCAAAAAAAAAATTTTTTGCCTAGGTGGTCGACCACCCGATCGACCGGCTGGTTGACCACCCGGTCGACCACCAAAAGTTCAAAAAGTTCAAAAAAAAAGATTCAAACCGGTAAAAAAAAAAAAAAAAAAAAAAATTTTTGCCATTACCGGTTGACCGGCCGGTCAACCAACCGGTTGCCCGGCGTAAATTTGATGAAACGGATTTGATGCTGAACCATTGGAGCGTGAAGTATTAAATTAAGGAAATGACCCATTTTTGACTCAGATTTGGTGAAACATTTGGTACACCGTTGGAGATGCTCTTAAAATAAAGGATGATACTATATATATTAATTAGTATATCAATTGATGACATGATATAATTTAAAAAGTTTTTAGTACTTGTAATTTTCTTAATGAGTGTGGTTAATAATAATATTATAATTAGTGTTGATACTCTAATTGATGCATATAATACCACCGTAAAATATATAATTAAAAAAAATCAATTCAACAAACGAGCAATCATTCACTATCTATGTGTTCATTGGCCCTATTTGGTATAGCTTTTTTTCAACTTATTTCAGTTTTTAATTTAATTTAAGCTATTTTGATGTGTTTGGTTTAGTTTAATAATGCAGCTTATAGTTTTTTGTAAGTCAGAAATCAGCTTATTCTTTGAGTGGGGCAGAAGAAACTTAATTTATAAGTCAGAAATTAGCTTATGTTCATAGTTATAAGCTATAAGCTGTTAAGGCATAAACTATAAGCACTTTCCCATAACTCTACCAAATAGGGCCATTGATTGGTGTGAGTTTATTTTAAGGCTGTAAAAACATATCATTTAATCTATTAAAATTATATTGATTTGTATTAATTCGTATCGATTTATCTACCAATTAAGGATTAAATTTTAAAATTTATAATTTATTTTTGAAATTATTCCTCTTTATTATAATTAATACATATTTTTTTTACTTCTAATAAAATATCAAAATAAAAATAATGGTAAAAAAATTTAGGGAGACTTATTTATAAGTCATTTTTCAGACACTTATGGTAGGCTAAGTCTTGTATAATTTCTTATAGAGTCTCAAGTCCTATTTAGATAGGAATGTATTCCACAAGATCCTACATAAACGTAACGTGACGTGACACTTATATAAACGTAACGTAACGTGACACCTACATAAACGTAACGTAACGTGATACCTACATAAACGTAACGTAACGTCTACATAAATATAGCGTAATGTGTCACGTTACGTTTCACAAATTTAATGAATTTTTATTTTTTTAAATTGAATGTAAAAATATTACTTATTTATGTTGATGTCACGTTACGTTTTATATAAATATAATCTATGGTAATATTACGTTTATGTAGGTGCCACGTTACATTACGTTTATGTAGATATAGGAAATTGCATGTTACCATACATCATAAGTGTCATGTTACGTTTATGTAGGTGTCATGTTACGTTACCTTTATATAGATATGATTTATGGTAATATTCAATTTCTTATATATAATTTTACTATTATTTATGATATTAACAACTAATATTGAGGGTAAATGTGTCAACAAACTTCCCACAGAACTTATGAAAACTTAAGTTTTTTAGTAGAACTATATGTAGTGTAAGTCTCCCTAATAGGACTTATAAATAATTTTTTAAAAAATTTAAGATATAAAATTTATTATAAACTAATAATTATATACAAAAAAATATTATTTAAAATTAATTTGCGTGTTGGTTGGAGAGACAGAATTGCAGTGGATCGTTGCAAAGCACGTGCACCATCCATAATATATGCCATGTGATGGTACTTCCTTAGAATATTTGTTACACATCTTAAAATAAATAATTAAAAAAAATCAATTCAACAATCAAGAAGCCATTCACTATCATGCGTGCTCATTAATTGGTGTGAGTTTATTTTTAATCTATTAAAAACGTATTGATTCGAAATTGTATTGATTTATTTGTTAACTATAGTATGTCTGTGTTTGAAGACACGATATAAATAATATTAGTATATATATTTAAAAAAATTAATTAACATAAATTATTAATATTGTTATCACATTCTTTACAAAAAAAATCAATTCAAAATGATAATAATTTTACTGTTATAGAAATCAATTATAATAAATCAGTTTAAGATATCGTACAATGGCGGTTTGTTTAAGTTAAAATATAATTTATCAAATTCATTAGTAAAAGTTTAAATTAAAATATTAGTTTGTATTTCAAATTTTTATTAAATTTTTTATAGAATTTCCCCATCTAAAAAAGTATAGTATTTAAAATACTCATTCTCTGTGTGTGTGTGTGTAACGTCTCTCTTTCTCATTTCCTCCTCTCATTCTCTCTCATCTCTTAACAAATACTACATCTCCTCTTAACAAACCCTTTATTTTCTTTGTTCGATCTTCCTCTCTCTGTATTTTTTTTTCACTTTATTTTATCTTAAATTTGTGATTTGATTTTGTTAAATAAAAAAAAATCAACATCCATTTCAAAAACTTTGTTCAAAACCATAAAAAAACCAGCACTCATTTTCCATTAAGAAATTAAATCTATTTCATAAATCAAACTGAAAATAAAAATATATTTCTAAAATCAAAACATATTTTATAAAGATCAACCATTATTTCAAACCTAAAACTTTTTAAAAAATTAAATCCAAATCCATAAGCTACATTAAAAATAAATAAAAAATAAAAAAATCTATATAAATAAAAAAACAAACAGGACACAGACATCAAAAAAAAAAAAAAAATCAATTAAATGGTTAGAAACACAAAACCCACACCTTGTCCATCAATTCCCCACTCATTCTCTCTTTTCCATCTTCCACCACTCATTCTCTTTCGTCTATTTGACACATTTTACCTACGAATGAACATTTCAACATTTCAACATTAGTAGATTTTCTTTCAATTTTTATAAACTCAAAGCTCTTCAAATCGAAAATCATTTTTTTTCCCTCTCCAATTTTCTGCTTTGTGTGCTCCAGATCTACTCTTTCATAAGATACGTTCAAGTTTCTTAGTATTTTTATATGTGTGTATATCAGACTATTAAAATAAGGAACCCATTAAAATTTAGTGAATCCTAAAGACAAATCATTTAAAATATTTCAGTACACCAATCTATAAGAGAGGTCATAAAAAAGTAATTCGGAATTGGATTCTTGTACATGTTCTTATGATATCAAATTTAGAAATGCAAACAACAAACAATCTAGAACAACATGCATACGCTAGTATATACATATAATAGAAACAAAAGAACGGAGTAATAGAGGGGAGACCATGCCCTCGCATTTCTCATGTGCAACCTATTTCTCAACAAACAAACACTTATCACAGAGGAACTACGGATATGGTCTATTAATATGTAAATTATGAGATACATTCCACTGTTCCTCAATCTTTTTCTCCATCCTAAAATGAGAATTTTGAATAAAAAGAAAGTGCATTCCTACATCATTTTTAAACAAAAATGTCACAAAAACTATGCACCGGTAATAACCAAACATGGACAATCCTTGAAGCTAATTATAGGATCCCATATACAATTCAAAAACCCTAATCAATCGAAGACTGAGTAATGAAGAGAGGACGTTCGCTTCCATCGTCGGCAATCAGCATTGTGGACGTTCATGGGGAACTCGATATCGATTTAAGAGATGTTTAGACGTGTATCCGAGCAGTTTACGGTGATGTTTAAGAGGAAGGCTTTCTTGCATTGGTATACAGGAGAGGGAATGGATGAGATGGAGTTTATCGAGGTCGAGAGCAATATGAATGATTTGGTTTCGGAGTATCAGCAGTATCAAGAGGCTGTGGCTGATGGTGATGAAGAAGAAGAAGAAGAGTCAGGACAATGAAGGACAATGAAGTTACAATACTGACTCTTTACTTTCTCAAATTTGACTCTATGAAGTATGTACCAGAGTAAGACCAAGGATTGGGCCAGTAGATGAGGTGCTCCCTTGCCAAGGGTGATGTTTGGGTTCAAGTCTTACTTG
Source organism: Camellia granthamiana (assembly GCA_036172215.1). Lineage (NCBI taxonomy): Eukaryota > Viridiplantae > Streptophyta > Magnoliopsida > Ericales > Theaceae > Camellia > Camellia granthamiana. The sequence goes on along the minus strand of JAXFYN010000023.1, from coordinate 2,178,805 downwards.
TTGCGTGATGCAACTTCCCCTTGCCTCTTCCCCCTTCTACTGATTATTAAAAAAAAAAATTAAAAAAATTGAAAAGGGTACATACCAGAGTGGATCATTGTCAAAGAAAAATTAATATTTAAAATTTGAATTAGTATGATGTGAATTTAAACTTGATCCGTATATTAGTATGATGTGAATTTAAACTTCAATTAGTATGATGTGAATTTAAATTTGAATTAGTGTGATGTGAATTAATAACAATGGTGTTTACAAAAATGCAGAGCAGTACAAAGAGAGTAAATAAAAGAAGCAGAGAAGCCATGAAATCACTTACAGTTTACAAAAGAAAGAAAAAAAAATTCCAAATTTGGATCAATCTGAGCACCAACTATATCCTTTTTAGAGGATCGATCACCTCCGCTAGCAGATTCCTTCGTGTCACCCTGTCAAAAAATTACAACTTATTGCCTGAATCAGTAATGAACAAAATAAGGAACAATAGTAATTCTGGCAAGAAATTAGCTAAAATACCTCCAACTGAGAAACCACAATTATTCCCCAAAATCAACCGGGAAAAATAGAAAAGAAAAAAAAAATGGTGTCAGTTTAAATTCATAATGATTATGCAAAGTAACAGAAAATCAGACAGTGGCTATTACAATAAATGGCTTCAGAGAATTGAGTTCTTAAATTGTTTAGAAATCGTGATTCTAAACATATGCAGAACCAATACAAAATCAAAGATAGAAGAACAGATCTGGAGAGCAGAGAGATAAAGGAACATTTAATCAGTTTGTGAATGAAACTATGATCGCAAGAACAATTGAATCAGTTTACAATTGAATCAGTTTACAATTGAAAGCAATTGAAATTAGAAAATACTAGAGTGATACAATCTCTGTCAATTTATTTTTCTAGCGTCGGTAGGAAAGCTTGGCACACTGGGTATGGAAGAAGAAGAACGAACATTTAATCAGTTTGTGAATGAAACTATACAATCTCTATCAATTTATTTTTCTAGGTTTTCTTTCTCAAAACCCCCAAAAAGAGAATTGAAATCAAAAAATACCAGAGTGATACAATCTCTGTCAATTTATTTTTCTAGGTTTTCTTTCTCAAAACCTTCAAAAAGAGAAAAAAAATCGGAGGAAATGGTGGGGCAAAAAAAGGCAAAAGGGATGTAAGGGAAAGGAAAGAAGAATTGAAATCAAAGAGCGAGAAGGGAAGAGGTAGAAAAAGGGAGAACTTACCTTGCGATGAAGAGGAGCGTCGGTAGCAAAACTTGGCACACTGGATATGGAAGAAGAAGAACGAACATTTAATCAGTTTGTGAATGAAACTATACAATCTCTATCAATTTATTTTTCTAGGTTTTCTTTCTCAAAACCCCCAAAAAGAGAAAAGAAATCGGAAAGAAGAATTGAAATCAAAGAGCGAGAAGGGAAGAGGTAGAAAAAGGGAGAACTTACCTTGCGATAAAGAAGAGCGTCGGGCGTCGGTAGCAAAACTTGGCACACTGGGTATGGAGGAAGAAGAAGAACAGGCGGGAGAGAGAGATAAAGAGAGAATGGGGTGGGTGAGAATAGAGAAGGGAGATGGATAAAGATAGAAGGGAGGGGAGACGTAGGCAAGTGGAAAGGTGAGAAGAGAGAGTTAAATATAGAATAGAGGGGAGACGTGGGTAAGTAGGAAGCTCATTCTTTGGGCGGGAAGTAAGTGTAGATATATATTGATATATATTTAAGGGGGTCATCATAGCCATCTATCTAAATAGACAAATGAATCATAACCATTGAAATGTCCTAGTAGGACAATTGTCTCTAGGATATTTTCAAAAACCTTTCTCCCTTATTATATAGATTGTAGATTAAATTTTTAAATTTATAATCTATCTTAGAAATCGTTTCATTCTGCTATAGTTAATAAATAAAATTTTTGTAACTTCTAATAAAATATCAAAATAAAAATGAGTTAAAGAGATTTAAGATGTAAAATTTGGACCATTCGGATCAAAAGTCCAAATTTCAATTTTGTTTGGCTAAAAGTCCAGAAGCTGAAACACTTTATCTGTAAGGACATGACTAAACAAAATGACAAAAATACCCCTTATACATACAAAATTGTATCTCTCCTCTAAAAGCAAAAGTGCTCTCTCTCTACAACTCCTTCGCCGTTGCGGTCTCGCCATCACCATTACGGTCTTGCCGTCGCAGTCTCGCCATCTCGTACCAAACGCTCTCTCTCTCTCTCTTTCCACTGTGTATCTCTGCGGGTTCCAAATTGTACATGATTGGGGATCAGAGAGAGCAGTGGATCAGCCCGATGTTGTTAATGATGATGGTGATTATAAGATTACTAGGATTGAGATTGATTGTCTTCCCAATCTAGATGTATATGCGTTAGTATTTGATCATTGTGGCTGAGATTGAACAGAATAAGGAAAAGGCGATTAAACACCTTTGAGATCTACTGTCACGACCCAAACCCGCCCCTATGGGTTTAGCACCGTAACCGGCCAATAATTCGTGATTACCGAAGGCCTGCTTAGCAGTAATAACAGTAACACAGAGTACAGGGGCTGGCGAAAGCCAAAACAGTAAATGAAAGATGTCCAATGAGTTGTGACAGTCAGTATGCAAAAAGACTTTTCATAACACATTCACATTCGGAACAAAAGCAGTATGTCCATACATCATATACAAGCATCCAGGTTAGGAGCCAAATCCCTACCATAACAGTACAATACATGTGACACTCTGAACGTTTAATCAAGTCCACATAAATATTTAGAATTATATATACTTATAGTGGCATGTGATGATAGACTATTAAATAAATAAATATATAAATCTAATTTGGCGTTGGATTATAGGATTAATTGAAAATTATTATTTGGGAACAAATTAACACATTTATGGAATTGTAATATTAATTGGGTCAACCTAAAGATAGTAATAAATAATAATTTAACACTAAAACAAATAAATAAATGAATACAAAGAAATAAGTTAGTTGCCTAGCAAGGATTGTAAGCTTCGGCCCAAAAGAAAGAAAAAAAAAAGAAAAAGAAAAAGAAAAAGGCCCAAGTATGTAACAAGGCCCAAGCATAAGATTTATACTTATCTCAAATCTCATCTTAAATTTGCAATTAAGAACTCCACCTCTAGCCTCATTATGCCTGCTGAGAGAGAGAGAGGGGGGAGGGTACGTGGCACTCCAAGTGAGGCTTGGCTCACAGTATAAAAAGGAGGCAAGGGTGTGATGAACTATTGAAGGAAAAAACGAAAGAACAAAAAGAAAGAGTGGAAACCGAGAAAGAGAGAGGTACATAAGTGAGAGTAAGGAATTGATAGTAGGGAAGTTTTGATAGTACAGTAAGGCTAAGGGTTATAATTTAGGTGAGTTATATTATACCTTGATTTACCATTATATGTTTTACAAATGTTTTGAGTTACCATAAGCTTATTTTATATAATTTATATTTTATTAAGTTATATAAATAAAAGTTATGTTTATAAATATTTCAGTTACGTGGGTTACTTTCTGAACTCTATTTACTTAAAAGGAAATCCATGGATATGTTTGTTTAAATTTTAGTATATATTTGACTATAACCTTATCAACAATTGTGTTTTGTAAGTACCACCACGGGAGTCCCACGCCTTGGGGGACTTAAATAACCACTGGCCTCTATTTGACCACTTTGTGGTCATCTGTTTGTCATAGATCCATTGACCTCTGTTCTGACTGTCACTTCTGTGACCTCTGTTCTGTTCTGTTTTATACCGTGGTTATGATTATTTATTTACATGATTTTTGTATTCTGCCACTTTAAATAAATTGTCATTTTAAATTAAATTATGCAAATGTTTTAGCCTAACTAATTATCCATGGATATTTTGTATTCCCTACACTCTTGGCATAATATTTCTCACCTTGCTATGTGCTTATAGATGTTACCCTTTTAGGTGACGAGATGTAAGGGAAATCCATAACCCCACAAAATGGAACCTGCTCATGGACTGATGTTGAATCACTATTTTATCTTTCTTTTTTTTTTTTTTTACTCCCTTCTATTTCTATTCGGGGCTGGTCACTAAATAATAAAATAATGAAAGCCCTAGAAATGTATTTCTTTTTTTTTAAATAGTAGCATGAAGTAAAATTTATGTTTAATTATATTTTTATTTTCGCTTGTGCAGCTTAATTTGTTTTGAATAAGAATAAGTTAGTAAGTCACGATTTCAACTCTAAGCCCCTAGGATTGGGTCATGACAGTACAAGTCTATACAGTATTACAAAACAAAGACAGAAGGGTGAACCGAGACACCCCAAAAAGCCTAAGCTTGAACACACTTGGAACCTCGCAGTGAGGCATGTTGGTTGGCTTGACAAAAAGGGGGGTTTAGCCCAACACTCCTAGCTCCGATCCGGTGCCTGGACACCTACATATATATATATATATAAACAGTGAGCTAAAGCCCAGTGAATAACATATGCGTAAAGAGGTTAGGAATGAATGTCCTTTCAGTATTTAAAACAGTCATTTGAACAGTATATCAGTTATTCGATCATAGCAGTCATAAGTGGTACATCCAACAGCAAATAGTACAGTAGGTCTTAACAGACCGAACAGTCAGTTGATGGCCATCATAACAGTAAACAGTAGTGGTTCCAAACACAGGAACCGACAGAGATCTCTGTGACAGTAGTAGTAACAGAACAGTAACAGTAAATTGTTATGGATGCCATGAGTACAGCTCGCAAATAGGACAAGCATTCATTCAGTAAGAAATATCATTTCAGAAAGCAGTACAATTGATCATTCAGAAAATATTCATGCTTGAATAAATCTTTACAACATTGTTACTCACAGAGCACTGGGCTATAGATAGGCTCGTGCGCGTCCTCGGATGCTAACCCTACATAGTTACAGAATGAACACACACTAAGTTACACACTTGGGAATCAATGACTTAGTCCCTAACTTGACTTGGTGTGGTTCTACATCAATATCCTACTTAAGATGCCTTAAACTAGGCCTAGGAATGCTTAGGATGAAATGAGGATGCAAAAATGCACTTAAAAACACTTTTCAGAATTTTCAGAAAACAGGGGTCTCGCTCGAGCGTGGCTTTCTACGCTCGAGCGGACATGCAGATAAAGGAGCTCCGCTCGAGCGGACTGCAAACTCAGGCAAAAGTACTGGATGCATGCAATTCACGCTCGATGGGTGCTCGACCTCCGTTCGAGCGTGAGACACAAGTCCTCGCTCGAGCGTACATTTCCTCGCTCGAGCGGACTGTAAATATATGAAAAGTACTGGATACACGCATTTCACGCTCGAGCGTTACTTTCCCCGCTCGAGCAGAATGTATGTACTTAGAGTGTACGCTCGAGCGTGAAGTTCTACGCTCGAGCGTGGGTCCAAAATTTGGAATTTCCAGATTGAACTTCCAAGCTCAAAACCAACTTTTAATGCATCAAATTCGATCCTTTTGGGCTAATTTTTTGGAAAACACTTTAAAACTCATAACATAACATGTTTCAAAGATCAATTTGCAAAATCAAAGCCCAAAGGTAGTTCAATTAAACACAAATCCAAACAAAACTTCAAGAACATGATGAACATATGACATGCAAGTGTTCAATTGAAATCAAAGCTTCCAATACATAATCAATTGAGTCAAAACTTCTAAAACATGATGAATTCATGGACCATAGCTAGAACATAGACATGTATGTAAGGATTTCCATGAAATCAACTCAAAACTCAACAATGTAAACATGCATGCATGGATTACAACTCAATTCAACATTTTGAACCAAAACTTGACTCTAAACTCTAATTTACCATGAACCATGCAAGAAATAACTCAAATTCACAATGGAGAAGATGAATTCTTTACCTTGGGTCCTTAATTTCAAAGGTAAAAGCTCAAATATGCAATGAATTCTTCAAATCTTCCAAGTCTCAAGCAAATTTTGATGAATTCAAGCTTACTTCTAACTCTCTAGCTCTCTCACATTTTTGGTCTCTAGAGGAAATGAATGGCATATAAAAAATGAGGGAAGTAGAAAAGAAGGGTCTAGGATTGTCCATTAAGTGGCAATTTGGTAATAAAGCCAAACTAATGTAATTTAACCTTATTTAATCCAATTTAATCATACAAAATCAAATTTCAATTAAACGTACCATAAAATCACATAAATTCTAATTAACATGAAACACTAATCAATTTCAGATTCGGCCGCCGATAAGGCCTTCAATTCACAGTTCGACACTTAAAACATGAACAGATCAATTAACAGTCAAATAGATAGAAATGCGCTTTAACTAATACACTCAATCAATCAGTTCAGAATGTTGGTCAAATCAGTTACTTAATCACGTTTAGTTACAGTTTAGTAGTAATCAGTGGTATTATCAGTAAACAGTGGTGAGGGTTGTCACATCTACTTTGCTTAAGTTGAATTGATTCAACCATTTTTATTTTAGATCCTAATATTTTAATTTGAATAGATCATATTATATATATTTTTTGATCTTTTTTTTTTGGTAGCTTCTTTTTGTATAGATAATGAATCATCTGTGTTGTTATGTGCATGTGGTGGTGAAATTGATAAATACATTTTTTTTAATATGGAGGAAATAATATTGCAGATGATTTTAGGAGTTTTGTTGTTATTGTTGTCATTGCAAAATAGATTGTAAATGAACAGATCTCATTTCCTGGAAAGAGAAAAATAATAAAATTTGAACAAACAATAAAATATGTTCAAAATTTGAACATATAAAAAAATTTATACAGATAAAATATTGAACATATAGTTTTAAATAGATAAGTAAAAATTGAATAGATAATAAAATTTGGACAGATATTTAAATAGATAAGGGTAACAAATTTGAACAAATAGGGAAAAATTTTCAATAGATAGGGAAATTTTTTGAAAAGATAAGAAAAAATTTCAACAAATAGGAAATTTTTTTAAACAGATGGGAAATTTTTTGAACAGATAGTCAATGAAAGTCAACAGATTAAAAAAATTAACAGATAAATTAAGAGGTAAAATTGAAAACAAAATATCCTTCAAAACTAACAAAAGAACTTCTCACCAGACTATTTTACAAATGGTGGACCTGTCACCAACAAAAAAAAAAAAAAATTCATTGGACCTAATACCTTTGACACTCTCTAAATTGGATTTGTCACCAATTTACTCTAAAATTTGTTGCAAATTAATAGTTATATATAAAACATATTATCTTTGTTTGGCAAGTTTAGTCGGGACTAAAATAGTCATTAAAAGAAAAAATAGATAAAAAAAAAGTTAGTAAGACAAAATATCACATTTAAATTATAATCATTATCATTTCACTTTTTTCTTACAAAATAAAAAAAAATAAAAAAATCAACCCCAATAAACTTTTTAATCTTAAATTAAAATAGTGAAAAAAAAAATTAAAAAACCAATTAGAAAATCAAATTGCCAAACGACGATAGGGATGGCAATTTGAACCCGACCCGACCCGACCCGACGGGGACTTGATCCCCCAACCCCGATTATGATGATTGTTTCCCGAAAAATACCCCTGTGGGGACGGGGATGGTATTCGAAATTAAATCCCCGACCAGTTTCGGGCCGGGGACGGTGATCAGTGTTCAAGCCCAGGCTCGCCCCCGTCCTCGGCCCGAAAATTTTTCGAAGTAAAATTACTATTTTACCCCCGCTTTATATAGACATATAAACCCCTTTTTCCCTTACAACATTGTGCACCTCCTCACATACTCATCACTGCACTGTCTCTCATCTCTCTCTCGCAAACCCTCCTCCTCTTCCTCCTCTCCGATCGCCCTCCTCCGTCGATCGCCCTCCTCCTCTCCCTCCTCCACCGATCTCTCTCATGTCCCTCGTCCGCCGATCGCCCTCCTCTTCCCCCTCCGCCGATCGCCCTCTCCCTCGTCCGCCGGTCGCCCTACTCTCCCTCCTCTGCCGATCGCCCTCTTCTCCCTCCTCCGCCGATCTCCCTCCTCCGCCGATTGAGCCACCACAACTCCACCACTGTTTGCGGCAGTCTGGCAGCTCCACCACTGTTTTCCTCTCTCTCTCTCTCTCTCTATTTGTTATATATATATATGTTAGATCTGATTTTTTTTAGCTTATCAGATTGTTGTTGTTGTTGTTAATGTTAGGTTTGATTTTTTTTTTTAAGCTCATCAGATTGTTGTTAATGTTAGATCTGATTGTTGTTGTTGAAGAAATTATGGAACTGTTTTTTTTTTCTTTTGGTTGGGGACTTTTCGGGGTCGGGGAAACCCGATCCCCATTAAAGGGCGAGGGCGGGGGCAGTGATGAGCTCCCCGTCGGGGTCGGGGTCGGGATCGGGGACGAGGGAGTTTGCACCATCAGGGATCGGGGACGGGGAGGGTAATCCCCGGTCCCGTCCCGCCCCGTTGCCATTCTTAAACGACAACCATGCAAAACTATTTTGCTTGTTAGTTGGAGAGACGGAATGCCAATCAAATAGTTGAAATGCATTGGATCGTTGCAAAGTATGTGCATGAACCATCCATAATATATGCCACCTGATGGTATTTGTTTAGAATATTTATTACACAGCTTAAAATAAATACTCACTTTATCTCAAAATAATGATTCTTTTTCGGGAATTCAATTTTTTTTAAATAGTACAATTATTGCACTTTAAAAAAATTAATTTTTTAAAATTACGCTTTTGATAGTATATGTTTTTGGAATATCAATGTCATAATTGTACTTTTTATATTGTTTATTAATTTAAAAGAAGGGATTTTTTATTGATAAATCCATTTTAGAGTTGTTATAACCCATTAAGTCCACCAAGAAATACTATAACCTGATTAGTCCCATATAATTATCTTTTTATTCCATAAAGTCCATTTTTCTAATTTTATATTTATACATGGACTATTATGCCCTTATATATGTATGTACACTATGTTAATATGTAACACACGTTCCTGTGATTTCGTGATTCAGTTTTGGCAGTTTCTATATTTCTAATTCAAATCGATGCATTTCTATCTTGCATGTTGTCGTTCTATCGTTCTGAGGCTTTGATGTTCTAGGGTTCGATTGTTGCTGTTGTAGTCTGGTTCGGTGATTTTCCAGTGAAGACGACGATTTTGAAGGTGTTCGGTTCTGTCATTTTCTGGAGTGTAACTGCCTCAAAGTAGTTGTTTTTGAGTTTCTGGACGACTTTAGGATTGCATGATTAAGGTTAGTATCATTTTGGTTATGAATACATGTTCACTTTATGTTTTGATTTGTAGGATGGATCAGATGCTTTGTTCTTGGATTCGGATGCTCTGTTTTTTCAATTACATGCATCATACGTGGTCATTGGAGGGGAGGTCATTCAGATATATGTTGAATGTTATAATATTCCGTTTACTTTGATGTATGCATAATGAGGCTATGTGTGAGTGATATAATTCAGAGTATACTGAACAATGTGAATGTTTACATCATGTTAGTATTACATGAATAATGTGGAAGTTTGCATTTTACTTTGATGTTTGCTTAATGAGGCTCTGTCTGAGTGATATAATTGTGAGTATATGGATCAATGTAAATGTTTACATTGTGGTCTTGGGGAGGGGAGGTCATCAGATTAGTGATAAATGTGGATCCTCTATAATTCAGAATATGTGGAACAATGTGAATGTTTACATCCTGTTAGTATTACGTGAAGGATGTCGATGTTTGCATTTTACTTTAAGTGTTGCTTAATGAGGCTCTGTGTGACTGATATAATTGAGAGTATATGGATCAATGTGAATGTTTACATCGTGGTCCTGTGGAGGGGAGGTGATCAGATTAGTGATGAATGTAGATCTTTTATAATTCAGAGTGTGTGGGACAATGTGAATGTTTATATCCTGTTAGTATTACGTCAAGGATGTTGATGTTTGCATTTTACTTTAATTGTTGCTTAATGAGGCTCTGTGTGAGTGATATAAGTGAGAGCATATGGATCAATGTGAATGTTTACATTGTGGTGCTGTGGAGGAGAGGGCATCATATTAGTGATGAATGTGGATCTTCTATAAGTCAGAGTATATTTGTCAATGTAAATGTTTACATCGTGTTCATATCATGTGAAGAATGTGAATGTTCTCACTTTACTTTGATGTTTGCTTAATGAGGCTTTGTGTGGGTGACATAATTCAGCGTATATGTATCAATGTGAATATTCACATCTTGTTTAATGTGAATTATGGATTTAACACTTGAACTGTACTTGTATGCTTCTAATTTGCGCACCATGTGAATATTCATATCGGTTTGGATTATTGTTAATTGTTGTATTGTTTTGTTTTTACAGGAGATGGATAGCTTTATGATGTTGGTGTGTACATATGGTTGCAGCACCACTGTAATAAATGCTGCCCGCGGATTGTGTTATTCGCGTTTGGTGGACTGTTTGTGTGAAAAATGGGGGGAGTTGTCTGCTGGTTCTATTTCATTGTTTTGTAAATTACCTGGGATTAATAGGTGTGATTTGGAGAATGAGGAAGAATTTCAGAACATGTTACTGCTTGCTAAATCAATGGGGGTACAACATGTAGAAGTTGTGGTTGAGTTGAAAAGTAATATTGGTCAGTCAAATAGCTCGGGATTGCTGCGTATGGGGGTTGAGGAAGATATTGATGCACTACAGAGATTTTGCCACCATAAGGAGAAGGTGTTGTTGTCTGCCCCTTGGGCAAATGGTATTACGCATGTGGGGCAATGGTTTGTTGGAGGTGCGCAAGAATTTCGTGATGTTTTATGTAAGTATGCCATCCAATGTGGGTTTCAGTTTACGTACATCAAGAACGAGACAACAAGAGTTACAGCTGTGTGTGCGATGCGTGAGGAGAGAGGCTGCTTGTGGGCTATACATTGTAGAGCACAACGAGCAAATGGTTTTTTCTACATCAAGAGGTTTAGTGATGTGCATAGTTGTGGTACGGATGTCCGAACATCGAAGAATCCACGAGTTAGTTCAGATTTGGTGTCGAATACCATATCTGAAATTGTGAGGGACAAGCCGTTGACTCGGCCGTGTGAGGTGGTGACTATTTTGAAGAGGGATTATGGGCTAGATGTGAGTTACCATGTCGTATGGTTGGGTGTGGAGAAAGCAAAGGCTGGTATTCATGGAGATCACTCGTTATCGTTTGACCAGCTGCGGTGGTATTCGGATGCCGTGATGCGGTACAATCCGGGCAGTTATGTGAATATTGACTATGATGTGAGTAGTCAACAATTTTGCCGCTTCTTTGTGTCATTCGCTACGTGTATTTCTGGTTTCAATGCTTGTCGGCTTTTATTATTCCTGGATGGAACATTCCTCAAAGGAAAGTACAAAGGTCAGCTACTTGCGGCAATGGCGAAAGACGGAAACAATGGTTAGTAGTTTTTTTTAGCTGTCTATTCATGTCAATATTCACTCTAAGCAGCATAGTCTGGACAAATGAATGATTGGTAAATTATAAGTAATGTGAACATTGACATTAATGTGAACATTCACATTATTACACACTGATGTGAATGTGCACATCAGTGTATACTAATGTTAGTTGATCCATTAATGAACAGTACTGTGAATGTTAACATTGTCCATGACTCAACAATCAACAATGAATTATTAATGGTCGTTAACGTGAATGTTCACATCGTTGATGTTTACGAACCTGAATCCAAAAATAACAATAGTAAATAGGGCAATGTAGATATGAACATTCACATGACCTGTTCTGTTTAAACTCTTTTCTATTTACTTTGGAATATTGTGAACAGTTGTGTATCGGTGTTGTGTTGTAGGTCTGTTTCCTGTTGCATTTGCGATTGTTGATTCAGAGACCACGGCCAATTGGTCGTGGTTCTTGCATGAACTTGGGAAGGTTGTTGATGGTAAGCGCCAGATTACTTTTATTTTGGATCGTAATCTTGGTCTGTTAGAAGCTATGCCAAAAGTATTCCCATCGGCTCATCACAGTTATTGCTTACAACACTTGAAGAGCAATTTAAGAGACCGGATGAAAGGAATTGATAATGGATTCAGGGATCACCTAGTAAGTAGTTTGGGTGACTGTGCGTACTAGCCAACTGTGGTAGGGTTCCATGAAAAGCTTGCAAAATTAAAAGAGGAGGGTAAACAACGAGCTCATAATTTTTTCAAGGACTTGGCACCTGAGCACTGGGCAAATTCATACTTCAGGTAATAATAGTTTCATAAGGTGTTCCATTTGTGAAGTTTAGAATGATAGCGATGTGAATTTTCAGTTTATAATGGTAACAATCTTCAAATTGTGTTTCATGTTCAATGTAAATGATGTAAATGTTCACATCTGCTATTGATGACTAATGTGAATGTTCACATCTGTTAATTGTCAAACAGTCATGCAATGTATTACAGATTTGAATGTTGACACGTGTCATATTTTGTTGTTGTTGTCGTTAACATTCACATCTGTCTTCATTTAAGTTGACAACATAATAAGCGTATAATGTGAACATTCACATTATTATAAACTGGTAGCAGATGTGAACATTCACATTATTATACCCTCATGTGAATGTTCACATCAAGGTATAATAATGTCAGTACTGTGAATGTTCGCAGCTGTCAACGTGAATGTTCAGGCCTGTTAAATTTCGTATTGTACAATGTTTGTGATATTGTGCAGGGGCATGCGTTATGGGGAGATGACATCCAATGCGGCGGAGTCATTTAATAACTAGATTAAAGAAGCACGTAATCTTCCTATCACTCAAATGGTGGACACAATTCGTACTCAGTTGATGCGGCAAATGTCTGCACGGCGTGACCAAGCAAACAAATGGAATGAAGTTATTTGTCCAACATTCAAAACAAGGCTTATGGATTCGTTCAATGACAGCAGGTCTTGGCAAGTTAGCAAAGCCAACGAGGATGTGTTTGAAGTTCATTCGATACCATCTGTTATAGTTGATGTTGCGAGGCGTACATGTTCTTGCTTCAAATGGCAAATCAACGGATTCCCATGTGACCATGCTGTTATTGCCATTCAGAAGAGCCGCTACAATCTCAACGATTGTGTGGAACATTACTTTCATATAGAGACATATCGTGCAGCTTATTCGGGTGCCATATTCCCTATACCATCGGTGGAGAAGCCGCCTTTTGATCCCATGGACTTCACTATATACCCGCCATCTGTGAAAAGACCACCCGGAAGGCCGAAAAAAAATAGGATCCCATCAAGGGGTGAGAAATTGAAGAAAATAAGGTGCGGGAGATGTGATAAGTTGGGGAGCCATAATCGGAAATCATGCACGGAGCCGATATAGGATGTACCTTTTTCATTTCAACATTGTATTTTACATTGGATTCTTATATTCATTTTTTAAATAAACTTGTGTTGTGTTGGCAAACATTGGGTTGCAATAAGATTACGTTGCGTTGGCAAACATGATAATGCATTAGTATTTGATTTGTGTTTTATTTTCACTTTTGTAAGGTACCAATCTGACATTTATGTTGGTTGTGTTTTGGATGAATGCATGATGTTAACATTCACACATGATGTGAATGTTCACATTGTTGAACTGTCAAACATTTCTGTGGTGGGATTGTTTACATTGTTGTTACTGTTAACAGCATCAAAGTAGATGACATGAATGTTTACATCAATGTAACCAGTCACATCATCAACTCATAAGATGTGAATATTCATGACATCATTGTTGCCATACACATAAATCAGAAGTTATGATGTGAATATTCACATCATCAAATTATTATATGTGAATATTGACTTGTGTTAAGAAATATCATACGCACACCTGTCATATTGTGTTATATGAACACTTTAAGCAATATTCACATCCATGAGTATGGTTTAAAACAGAAGAAAGTGTACGATCATTCTGTGATGTGAACATTCACATTATGTCATGTGAATCCAAAAAAAAAAAAAAAAATACAATCTCAATGTGCATGACCAATGCAAAATAGGCCTGGAAATGCATTTACATATATTGACTGGAAAATATTTGTACAAGCAGTGATATAGACTTGATTACAATTAAGCTAGTCTGCTCCAATATGAAAAAACTATTGACACTAAATTGTCTTAAATGTGGATAACAGATTTGGGTAACAGTGATAGGTGGACAACCCCCACCTATAGGTTTTCACATTGCACTGTCTTTCTGTGGTTCAGAAAAAGGTGTACTAATGAGTCTCTTATTTGACACCATTCATAGCGAGGTAGGCTGGCAACAATGTCTTCACGGTATACATGCGCTCTCATGATGTAACAAACTGCAGGCCCGCAATCCACCCTAAAAATGCAAACTTATTGTTAGCTTTTGAAATGCAGGTGGGTAATGGTTGTGGAACATGTATATAAATCGATTTCAGGCTTACGAATTTGATGCTTACTGAGGACAGATGTCCACTGATATGATTGTTTCCGAAGTATTTTGGCTTGATAAGTTGTTCCATAATGGTGATGATGGTCCAATGTTGTGCACCAAAGTTGTGATGTACTCTCTCTGCTAACAATGAAATTTCATATTATGCACCAACCAACATAGGGCATACGTCCAAGTTCAAATAGTACACATCAAGACAAGTATTATTTTTATCAGCCAATTACCACTATTTGTGCTTTGTCAATATGTGGGTCATGTATGCCTTCTCTTGGGCGCAGTGAGTTATAATGCCTCCATACATTCTCTTTCACATCATACACAACAATTGTCCAGTGGAAGTTGTCATGTATTGGGAAGAGTAAGAATCTTTGGCCTTGATACTCTTTGATGTGTACATCAATCAGTTTATTCCTCTTGTGGGGGGGTACTCTTGGATGATTTTCTGCACACAAAGGGCATACAATGATGTACCAAGTATTTATATCAATGTTTGATGTTACTGATGTGAATGTTCACATCTGCTAATGTGGAGTCATGTTACTGATGTGAATGTTCACATCTAGTAATATGAGTGATACTAATGATGTGAATGTTCATAGCTGTTAATGTGAGTGATACTACTGATGTGAATGTTCGCATCTGTTAATGTCATTGTTATTACTGATGTGAATGTTCACATCTGTTAATGTCAGTGCTATTACTGATGTGAATGTTCCCATTAGCTACTGGTGAGTGATGTTTTTGATGTGAATGTTCACATCTGTTAATGTGAGTGATATCACTGATGTGAATGTTCACATCTGTTAATGTCAGTGATACTACTGATGTGAATGTTCACATGTGTGTATCATTTAAGTTTAACAACATAATAAGCATATAATCTTCAATGCGAATGATGTTAATGTTCACATTTGTCAATGTGAATCTTCTCATTCACATTCACATCTGCCCATTATTTAAGTTAACAATATAAGCATATACTGCTGAGATGAACATTCACATCTATTGAAACATAAACAAAATTAAAGTCTAGTGGTTACCAAAGATGTGCTTGTAAAGATGAATGATGAATCCTCCAAACTTGGGTTGACTAGCCCTTGTAGTTCAAGTAGAATTTCACCATATGCATCTATCACCTGCAAAACCAGAAGGGTGGCAGCACATTATTTTGCAGTGTCTTTACTATGTGTGTGTGTGTGTTTTGTACAGATTTACAGTTGGCATACGTTGTTGGTTATTGATTCTTCCTTGATGATGTGTATGATGTCATCAAAATACACATCTTTATTCTTTGAGTCCCCTCGCCACACTAGCAACCTGTGCATTATGATTACAGAAAACATTAATGTCAACATTGCACATTTATGAAATGATCTAATTTATTAAGTATGTATGTGAACTTACTCATCACCGCCATTCTTGTGCAAATTTTGGACTTTTTGCTTGTTGAGTTTGTTCATGTTAGCCCAGACCTTCAGTTTGTTGCTTAAGTTTAACTTCTTGGACTTTGTTGGCTGCTTTTTTGGTGGTTGATTGTCTAAATCTTGTGCAATTTGGACTACATGTGATTGCTCTTTGGCTCCCTCTTTCCCTTTCTTCTGACCAGGTAGGTTGGGGTATTCAAACTCATCCAACCGGTGTTCTTTCCTTTCCTTCTGCTTTATGCGCTTTACCCTAGATGGGGGGCTGATAATGTGTTCCAATGCTGCAGTGGGATGCTTGTTAAGGCTGTCATGAGCCTTTTGTGCTTCAATTTGAGTGATGATGTGGACGGACTGATCGTCAAACAGGTCTTCAAGTACTGTTTTTTCACATTCCAAGTTGATGACCAACTTTGTCAGCCGCTGAATTTCAGTATCCTTCCACTCCATGCAAGTCTTCATGTCCATGTCCACATTGGATGGCCCCTATTGGTCAAACAGTTTGGCTTCAAGGGTAGCAATCACCCTTGCCCTCAACTCCTATGATTCTTCCAAATGTTTGTATTTCGCTTCCCATTGCCGTACAAGACCCCAAGCTTTTTGGTTTTCTTTTATGAGTACTTCCACAAGGTCGGGCTCAGTTGGTTGTGCTATGATATTCCTCTCTTAACATTGGGTGTGCTACAGCTGGGGTTGATATCATGTCCAACATCATTCAGGTCCATTGCATCGACAGAAAATCCATCCCTGTCATCACTGCATTGACTGTCTTTGCTTTGATCCTCATTGCTTTCATCTTGCTTTGATGCTACACTTGCCAAAATTTCAAGTTTGGGCTCCACATTCAATTTTGTATGACGGTACATCTTCGCTTCAGTTGGTGATGCCATTAGCTCGCCGCCATATACCTGCACTTGGAGACAGTATGTTAGTGAGATAGTTCCTCGTCTCACTATGTGAATAGGCACAATATATTCGGTTGTACTTTTACCTCATTTAAACCTAGCTTAGCCAAAGATATGGACTTCATGTTGCTATGTAAGGCTATTAGGTCCCACTTTACGCATCGCGGAATGGCATTGGGGTTGCGGGGTTGTAAGATTGTTGTATGCTCACACAGCCAGTACTGAAACAAGTAACAAATATCAGTAATGTGAATGTTCACATCAATTAAAATTGATGTGAATGTTTACACCACTGGGGCAGTAATGTGAATGTTTACATCAATTAACACTGATGTAAATGTTCACATCTGTTGATGTGAATGTTCACATCCGCCAATGGGGAGTCATGTTACTGATGTGAATGTTCACATCTCCTACTGGTGAGTGATACTACTGATGTTAATGTTCACATCTGTTAATGTGAGTGATATTACTGATGTGAATGTTCACATCTGTTAATGGCAGTGCTATTACTGATGTGAATGTTCACATTTGTTAAATAATGTGTGTTTGTACCTTACTGAAACAGTAATGTGAATGTTTACATCACTGTTGTCAACTTCCACACCAATGCTGAGCAATGTGAACATTCACATCAGAGTGGCAATAGCCTGTAAATGTTCATAATAAACATAAAATAAGTTTTATGAGATTTACCATTAACAACATCACACATCCGGTAACTCGTCCTGGTTGTCCACAGTTTTGGCCCAAAGAACCCATTAAGGTTGCCCGGATGCTCTCAGCCCAATCATACTCAATCATCTTCTCTAATGGGTCCATGTATGAGTAGAAAGCCCATCCAATTGTTTCTCCGGATGTAGAAAAGAATAGCTTGACGCATGCATACATGCAAACTAATCTTGCGACCTCCTCATTGTCATGTTTCTTTGTGCCCTTCAATGCTTCGCTTAGAATTTCTCGCCATAAGAGAGGTCCATCGACTTGGTGCCGCACTCCACCCCAAAAATCAGTGATACGTCGCTTCTAAAAAGCTGGATGTTCTTATCCCCAATGTAAAACCTCCCACTAGATTGCTTGAATGTCTGTACTATACGTACAATGACATCATTATATTTCATGCAGTGGTTGAGGTCAATTTCGTTACTGATCAAGCAATCAAATAATGGCCAGAATGGTGTTTTTCTGAGGCACTTCAATTGGCCACTTGTAAACTTTGTATCCTTTAACAGTTTGACCAATCCTGTTAGGTTTGACCGGTAGTTAACTTTTTTCATGTTCACTTCTTCAGGAAGTGCGGTTTGATCAGGCTTGGTTTTGGCATCGGATTCCCCTCGCCTTCGCTTGTCACATACTTTATGGGGAAGACTTGTGTGTTCAAATAAGCACATATAATTGGCTGAAACATAGAGGATGGAACCAGAAGCACAAAACAACATTCAACAACCAACATTGACAGTAATGTGAACATTCACATCATTGTACATTGATGTGAATGTTCACATCAGTGTATACTACTGTAAGTGTACCAAGTAATCAACACTAATGTGAATGTTCACATCGTCCATGTTTGCAAAATAAATTCTGAAAACAACAACAGTTATAGGGCAAGGTAAATGTTTACATGGGTGATCACATTATGTTATAATGTGCTAAAAATCAAAGGCGGGAACCAACAACACCAAACAACACCCAATAACACAAACAACTTGGACATTGATGTGACAATGTGAATATTTACATCATATTCCATCACAGAGTTGAGTGAAGTTTGGGGGTTCAGACATTAATGTGAATGTTCACATCAGTGTCTACTGCTGTAATTTACCTAGTAATCAACACTAATGTGAACGTTCACATCATCCATGGTTGCAAAATAATTTCTGAAAATGACAACAGTTATCGGGCAATGTGAATGTTTACATGGGTGATCACATTATGTTATTATTTGCTAAAAATCATAGGGGGGAACAAACAACACCCAACAACACAAACAAGTTCAATATTTGATATCACAATGTGAATATTTACATCACATTCCGTCACATTGTTGAGTGAATATCAACATTGATAGTAATGTGAACATTCGCATCGTTATACACTGATGTGAATGTTCACATCATTATACACTGCTGTGAAGATGAACATCAGTGTCTACTACTGTAAGTTTACCCAGTAATCAACACTTATGTGAATGTTCACATCATCTATTTTTACAAAATCAATTCCGAAAATATCTATGTTTACAAATTCAAATCCGAAAACCAGAAAGGTGGATGTATACATCGGTGATGACATTATGATTAAAAAGCAGAAGGTGGAAAGATATTCCTTACTTTTGTTCGTCATGGTTGGTGGGTATGGATCACACTCAGTGGGTGAAATATACTAAATGAGACGACAGGAATTTTCGAACGACAAACCACGCTCCTTCTGATGTGAACCTTCACAGTGCTAAGATGAAGAGGAAACTGGGGTCGACGGTCGACGGTGGACGACGAGGACGGTGGACGACGAGGACGTTGGTGAGGCGATGTGAATCTAGGGTTTTTGGAGGCGATGTGAGTATCAGTTCGTGGATTGTGTTTTTGTTTTGGAAATTTTGTGGATTGAATAGTTGGAATAGGAATGGGTTTGCAGAATCGGTTACGCGAGAGAGGCGGAGAGGGTTGTTTCGTCTTTTTATAATTAATGGACCTAATGGAATACTCAGAAATAGTTTGGGTTTTATGGAACTAAACAGTTATAAATGGGATTTATCAAAAAAATGCCCTTAAAAGAAAGATAAAATAGGAAATTTATATTATTTTTGTACTTGATTTTTGAAGAGAGACCAATATTTTTGGACAATAAAAAATGTAATAAGGGACTAATATTTTGGGACGAATGGAGCAATTAAAAAAAAAATCAATTCAACAAATAAGAAGTGATTCACTATCATGTCAGCTCATTCATTGATGTGAGTTTATTTTAAGACCATAAACAATATCATTTAATCTATTAAAATTGTATAATTTGCATTAATTTGTATTGATTTATTTGTTAATTATGGGAAAATATATTTGAAAAAATCAATTTAATACAAATCAATGATAAAGTAAAACACAAGAAATTTCTTACAAAAATTCTGTAAATTTAATACAGATTGTGACCGAGGTCAGTGTTTGAATACTGTGTCTTTAAGGCAAAATTTTGCCATCGCCTCTGGCATTTGTGATTAATGAATGTCATGTCTTTATGATACAATGATCACCCCACACAAAAATTGCACAATTTTCTATGTGTACAACAAACATACACTTTCTCTTATATACTCAATTAGTGTAACGAGTTGAATCAAATTGAATTTATACTTTAATCTCAGTTGGGGATTTATTTTAAATTATTAAAGTCCATTCATTTTGAACTCAATTGATTGAATTGTGATCCGTTAGTTACCATGTAATAGTGTTGTGATTTTATTATTATTATTTCATTACCATAAAAAGAGTTGTGAATATTTATAGTGTGTATCATTAAACGAAATATATTTTGTGGTGAGAAAATATTATATTTACTTTTGTCATTAAAAATGTTGAAATGTATTTTTAATTTGTATATATATATAGGTGTATATATATAGTTAGAGATTTGGTTAGATATTTGCTTATACTATATATATATATATAAAAGTGACCAAATATGATTTTTCTTTCAACTTTTGGGTTCTTGCCGTGAGAAAGAAAAGGAAAAGGGTTCCAATGTTGCTTTTTCATGGGTTTGATCTAGTATAAGTCATTTTTGATCCCTAGTGTTTTGGATCAAAATGTAGAGGGCGGAAAAGGCGTCGTTTGGCTCCAAGCAGATTTAATTTCTGTTGCCAAAAAATTTGAAAGCTTCTTGGCTTGAGGTAGAGATTTTTCCTACACTTCTTTATGCACTTTTACTTGATTATATGGAGCTTAGAGTTATATATAATTTAATTAGAAGTTTTGGAAAATTTGTGATTTATTTTGCTTAAAAGAGAAATTTTGAGAAAAATAGAGAGTTGATGTCCAAATTGCGAAAGTGTAAACTTGGAATATGTTTGTAAGGTTATGAAAGAGCTATGTTTTAAATTTGAACAAAAACGGACTTCGATTCGATCAGTTTTAAAATTTTTACCGATTAGCGACCAAAAGAGCATTTTTAAAGAAAATAAAGGAATTATGTTTAAGTTTTGGGGATTTTGATCAAAATAGGATATCATAGTTGAATAATGCTTGGAGAATGAGTTTGGAAAGAAAATGATATTTTCTTGGGCATTAATGGTATTATTTTGTTTAATGTATTTGTTGGAATAAAATCGACGCGGCTAGAAATGGACCTTGAGAGGTTACCGGACGTGATTGTGATATGAAAACTAGTGTAGTTGTTTATATTTGATGAGATGTGGAATAGATTGTATTTATCGAAATTTTTGAAATTTAATTATTTAAATATCTATTCAGAAATATTTGTTTTGGGCTATCGGTGGAGGATAACCATGATTGTTGTAAAAATGCATGACACTTAGGTAAATTGAACCACATTCCTCATTTGTTGCATTGGACATTGCATTACATTCATTTCATTGGAAATGTTTCTATTTTTGGGAAATGTTTGGAAATGTATATGTTTGCGAAGAGATGAATACTTGGTGAATCTGGGTAGGGGGTGTGGAACTGTGCAGTTAGATGTCGAGCCTTCTAGTTTATTGGTAAAAATGACAGTGGTAGTGCATTAGGGCCTACTTGCAAACACTTACCTAGAGATTCACAGAGCTTGTATTCATGTAACAGATATGGTTTAAAATGGAAATAGTTTTATATCTGTTGTTGCATCTCAGCATTGCATGCTTTATAAAAAGAAAGATAAACTGTTTTATCATGAGCATGGCATGAGCATACTCATCTTTGGTCATGTTATGGTCTATATGTTATGTAATATATCTCTACTGGGCTATGGCTCACCCTATAAGGGAAAATCATTTCAGGTACAGGTGATATGTCTCCGCCAAGGCACTGACTTGGGAGGACTCGAAACTGAGGCTCCATTTTTGTTTTATGATTATTCATTAAATGTAAGCCTAGGGCTGTGTTTGTGTTGAGTTGAAACTCTATTTTGTGTAACCCAGAATGTTTTTGGATAAATTTGTAAGTCCGTAGGGCACTTATTATCTGTTTGGCTTCCATTTCATACTTGTTTTAAAATGCATGCTTGTGATTAGAACTGTGGCATTGAGATGTGAACAACATGTATTTGGCATTTGGGATTAAATAGAAATGGATGTATGAAATAGTTAGTTATAAATATGTGTTTGTCTATCAGGTGAATTTGTTGTATAAATAGATATACCCTACCCAAATTTTTGGGGCGTTACAATTAGACATAATGTATGAATCCTAAAACAAACCTTAACTTATGCATGAATGTCATGGGATGGGATGGTATTTATAGAAATACTTATGACCTTTAGAATGGTCATGTCTCTTGGGTTCATACCATTTCATATGAATAGACACTATGAAGGGTTGCACCATTTCATTCAAATGGAGTCAAATTCCATTCACTTTTAAATTTTTTAACAATCTTCTACATTAATGAAATTGACGACATAATGCAAATAAAAATGCAAACACTGATAAAGAGAGTACAAAATGGAAATATCCTGCATCTGGATAGGTAGTTTTTGGTCTTGATCCTTTCTTAGTGAAAGACTATCAGACTTACTACCTAATTAGTGGACATGATGTCTTGAACTGTTCGGCCGTTTATGTAAGCCAAGACAATAGAATTCACACAAAATATCTCCAAACACAGCTTGATACTTTCGGTTGTGTCTAACTTGACATTTTTTGAGTTGAAGATTAAATGGGCAAAATTAAAATATCGTGAACCAAAATGACCTATAATGTATACTTTGAAGACCAACACTATATTTAGTACTATTAATTTTTTAACATCTTTTAACTTTTGTTATTTGAGAAATGATTGGACTTCTCCCAAGTTCAAATCTAAGCTAGACCGTTATGTCTAAACTCATGAGGCTCACTACAAGTCCAATTTTAATAATTTAAAATATTTATATAAAATTCTTCATATATATTATTAAAAATAAATAAAAAGAACAAACTTAGCGAGTTTTGGAAGTAAGGAGTTACAAAAAGCGAAAAGAACTGTTGTAAGGGAAGATATGCAAAGCAAAAGTGAAATGTGTTAGTACGGAAAAAGAGAAAAAGATGAGGCAGAGAGACAAAAACTATATATATACACTTCCGGAATATTAAAAAATTTGGTTTGGATTTGTAGAGTGATTTTGGAAAATTTTTTTTTAAAAAAATTGTTTGGTTTGTAAATTTTTCAAAATAATTTTCTCTTTCTTACCTATCAATCAATCACTTTTTCTCTCTCCTCTTTCATTCTCAATCACTCACTTTTTCTCTCTCCTCTTTCATTCTCAATCACTTTTTCTCTATCACACATATTTACTCAATTATAACAAAATATCAAATCATTCCAAACTCCTAAACCCTAAAGCTACTTTCAAAATACACAACCAAACAAATTAAAAAAATTTCTAAACTCTCTCCCCAAAACAATTTTTAAAAACTATTCTCCCAAAACCAAACCAAACATGCCCTAAGTATTTATCTTCTTTCACTAGTCATATTATCATATCTTATAATTTTTAATCATAAAATCGTAATACCGCATTTTCTCCTCAAATCATAGTACTATAAAGTACCATGTGGCCGTCAGTGGCGGAGTCAAGAAATTAAATCAGAAATGGCACTTATTAATTACAACATTGAAATTTTTTACGATTGACTTCAAAAAAGATATATATATATATATATTATTTGTAACTTGTGTATCATGAATAATATATATATAAAAGTTATAGATATAAGTTTTAAAATAAATTATATAATGATAAAATAATTCTTTATACAAAATTTCAGTAAAATTGCAATATAATAGTAATACTACGTCATCATTGACATATGATATCACCAACCAATAGTAAAGAAACACATAGTGGATGAACCCCACATGTCAAATGCAACTAATAATTCAATAAATTCTATATCTTCATTGAGATTAATTATATTTGCATGTCAATAATGATAGACGTCATCATTGTATTGAAATTTTCATAAATAATAATATGACTTATCGTAATATCTTTATTTTCAATAAAAAACAACCATTATTATTTTCATAATTTAAAAAATGTCATTCAATATGTTTGTTTCCAATTTTTTTAAAAAACTTTTAAGAGAATTCTATTATCTTGTTTTTCGTATTTTTGTTTGTTTTTACTGAATTTTTTTAATTTTTAGACACATCTAACATAAATACACTTAAAAAGTATAATTTTCGTGAAAAAATCTTTAAAACGTTTACTAAATACCAAAAATACAAAAAAAAAAAATAAAAATTCAATATTTTTTTTTGTATTATTGTGTATTTCTTAATTTTTAAAATATTTTTTCACAAATATTTTACTTTTTAGATACATCTAAGTAAGGTGCATCTAAAAAAGTAAAAAAAAAATACTTAAAATTTTAAAAACATTCACTAAAAACAAAAAAAAACACAAAAAAAATAAAAAACTCAGTTTTTAAAAAACTAAATTCAGAAAACTAAAACCAGACGCATTGATTGACATTTCACTTTAAATAATATTTTTTATTTTTTATTTAAATTATTTTTTTTTATGTTTACAACAAAAAAAAAAAAAAAAAAAAGGAAAAAGAAAAAAAAATCCACACCCCAAGGAAGGCACATGACTCCCTAGACCCTCTATGCCTCCCCCGCTGGTGGTCGTTCTCTTGGAATACTTAATAATCGCACATTTAGTTTTATTTATGTTTAAAATTAAAGAAAATATATTTAAGAGGAAAGGTACACCTGTCAAGTATAAATTTGAATATAGTGAACAAAAATGAAATGTGTGTGTTAATTTTACAAAAAATGTCACTTTATTTAATTTTGAGTTTTTAAACACAATTTTTGAGTTTTTGAGATTTTTATTTTTATTTTTGATATTTTGTTGTCTACATAAGTTTATTGGGTAGGCTTAAAATTAATTGAATAGCAATATGTAAAATAAAGGCCGTGTTTGGTTGTGTTTCCAAACAATGATTCTACACTTATATTCAGATATGATGTTTGGTTGTAATTCTCAAATTACGTTTTCAAAACTCTGCAGAAAACTCTGTCTCAGGCACGTTTTTCATTTTTTTTTTTTCAAATTTGGCTTAACCGGTCGTCCCACCGGTTGACTAGCTGGTTAACCAGAACAGTGAATTTTTTTTATTTTTTATTTTTATTTTTTTTGCAATTCACATATGTTAATTTTTATATATTCAAAAAAAATATTTTTTGAATTTTTAAATTTTTTTATGTGCTTTAATAGAATTTTGAGTTGTATGTGTGGTTATGAGTTGTAAATTTTTGTATCAAATATCATATGTCACATCAATAATTCCTCATTCAATTCAAAACTCTTTTCAAAACTTTTTCACCAAATAAATTTTTCACGGTCAAATCATAATTCCAAAATTTACAAACTTGTTGGCTTTTTGGCTTTTCGAAGGGTAGTTTTGTAAATGCGAGCGTGCCAGCAAGGATCAATCAGTCCTTACAGAAATTATAATTGCCAACCAATTATCAGACGATTATGTTTAGTTCTTTCAGTCTCAATGAAGAGGACTTTTACTGGTGGCTTGACTTAGGAGAAATTAAGAGAAATAACAGTTAATATGAAGAACAATCGAAGTATTTCATTAACAATGAAAACTTACAATGGTCCAAACTCAGCCTCGTAGAGGTTTACAGCAACAATCTACTTGAATCTACTTGAAACTATTCCTATGAAGGAAGTGCAGTGCAGGTATTGAAAGTGCAAGAATGTAAAGAACACGTATTAAAGTGCGGGTATTTAAAGACTGGAAGTGTAAAAACTGGAGAAGAAAATATGTAAAGTAAGACTGGTTTTGTATTATATGAGTCTAGGGGCTTTTTTCTGGGAGCTTCCCTTCTATTTATACTTCTCAAGAGTGACCATCGAACTGTACTTCAAACCGTCGAACTGCTCCTCCATGATCGCTGATCATGCTGACTTAGAAATAGTTACACTACGCCATCACTTGCAGTTGGGCTTCCCTCCTGTATTTTGAATTTGAATCTGGGTAACCGTTGAAGCCATGTCATCTTGTACCTCTTCAATGATCCAGTGTGACTTAGACCATGTGAGAACCAATACTAACTGCCACATGTACGATCAGGATCGAAGACCTGAATAGTCTTCCTATATTACCCTTATTCTGCCACGTGTTGAATTGTAACTGGATTTTACAAAATATGTAGCCAACATTACCCCCCGCACTAATATATCCAATACTTGGTGATATTAGTGGATCGCAGCTTGTAACGCCCTCAAAAATAAACCCATTAAATATAAAACATTGACATGCATTATTAAAAGAAAACAGTACTTTGTCTCATTCATCAGAGTATTATTAAAAGACATTACATGTAACATTAATATAAATGCCCTACGAGCTTACATCTTGCCAAGCCAACACTTGGACACAAAATAATGAGTTCTTACTCAATTACAAATAAAGCCCTAGGCTTGAATGTTTACATGTAATTCAAATAAAGACGAATAACTAAAGATAAAGCTTCCAAGTCTGCTCCCTTCCAAGCTAAGTCCTTGGAGGTAGCTTATCACCTGAACCTGAAAATGTTGTTCCCATATAGGGTGAGCCACAGCCCAGTAGAAAAATACTAAACCAAATATAAGCATCGAATAAAGCAATAGCATTCAATAGTTGGTTAACCAAATATTCAATTATGTCTCTATACAGTTTCATGACATTAATGTCTATGACACTTTTCAATTTCTATTATTATCAATATGGCTCAGAACCTGGCCAAACTTACAACTGTGAACTATATAGCATATTCACATTACTTCCAATATCAACAATATAAATGAGAATTAGGCTCATATCAAAACACTTCATACTTCCAGAATGATACACATTTTAGTGCTGTATCAATAAAACACTTCAATATAAATAAGCACACATAAAAGTGATGCTAATGGAGTCCATCTCCTATCTCATCCCAAACAAAATCCGATTTAGAGGTCCTTCCCCTATCTTCCCCTAAACCGTGGAGTACATCCCCTATCTCCTCCCACACAATATGCATATGCAAATGCTCAATCAATACATGTAATTTTTCTGTATTAATTCAATAGTCAAATGAAATGACTTAACCAATGTGATTAGTTCCAGTTATCCCTAATCCACATGCAATGTCTACAACAATCATGACTATCCTCCACCGATAGCCCAAAACAGTTATCTCTAAACAGACAATAACTAAATTAACAATTCGATAGGCATATGATTTAAATTAACCAACTATCCCATTTAATCAATAAATTCCTCAATCTCATGAATTTAACTAATTTCCCCAATGTTTCTTAAATTAAATATACAATTCAATTTACTTAAACAACTAGGGTTTTTCCCAAAATTACCAAAATACCCCCAACATATTAAATGCCAGAACTTAGAACAAAACATATACATTGGAGTAGGAAATCCCTACCTCGAAGAAATAGCCCAAAAAGAGAAGATGGAGATGAAGACCCAAACTCCAAAGTGCTCCAAACCACCAAAAGTTCAGATTAAAACAAAGCCCTCGACTCACACTCTCTTTTTAACAAAGGATCTAGGGTAGAAACACACCCTAAAGAGATCAAACCTAAGAAAAAGGTGAGTAGGGAAAGAGAGAACTCGGAACTAGGGTTTTTGGATCAAAAAGATGTGAAAAGACGCTTTAAAAACCGCTGCTGCGTATTTAAACTGGACAGGCTCGCTCGAGCGAAGACTTGGTCGCTCGAGCGACCAGACACAAGAAAACCTTGCTTGAGCGAAGAAAAGCTCGCTCGAGCCAAAAACTCAATGCTTCAGGTCTGCAACCCAGAAGCTCGCTCGAGCGAAAGAATGCTCGCTCGAGCGAAGAATACGAAAACATACACCTCGCTCGCTCGAGCGAAGGAAACTCGCTCGAGCCAAGAAACACAACTCTCAGGTCCTAGGCCCAGACGTAGACTCTCGCTCGAGCGACCAAACCCTGGCTCGAGCGAAGGACAAAAACAACAGCTCGCTCGAGCGACCAACTCCTCACTCGAGCGAAGGTCCAAAAATCTGGACAGCAACACTTGGTTTCTAAACCCAACCAACCTGAAACAAACCTGCCCAAAGACATCCTATAACTCAAAAATAAAGAATTAAAGGACGATAACAACAATTATACAATGACAGGACCTACGGAACTTAAGTCCGGATACAATAATCAAATGGGAAAAGACCGGGGTCGCTATACAGCTCTTCTCCCGTGATTTTTAGAACGTGCATAGGCTTTGCACTCCCCTAGGAATGCAACTGTCATTCATCATCTGCATTAAACTCTCCTTCAATCTTTTGAATACCTCCACCACCTTAGTATTCGAACAGACTGATGCATTTTCTATGGCAAAACCAACTTTCCTCTCCATTGATCGAGCACACGAAGAGTCATACGATGATGTTGTCCTTCCTCGAAAGAACTTCCATGCATTAATTAACCATCGCTATCCACCTTTTTATATTCAGGTCATGGAAGCCTTTGCAAATTACCAACCTTTGGATTACGAACGCATTGCTCTTAATCTTTCGATTCGAAAAATTGCAGATATAGATACAAGAACTTCTTCCTCACAGTCTCCCTTGTATCTCGAACAAACTGCCCTCAAACCTGTGATTTGGAAAATTGCAAACATGGATTTGGGAAACTCTTCTTCGCAGAACTCTGTATGGGACGAAACTGCAACTTCTTCCTATTCTGGGAACTTTGACTGGACAAACTGGTCAACATCTGAGACCTATGATCTGAGGGAACGAATCAACCATCATTTTGTTAAGTTCACTGATCCCTTAGAATTTCCTTCCTATGCTCGAAGCTCAGTGGTCTATCCCTACGTGCCCATTGATCATCGTCGTAGTTTGGAGGAGAATCTGCTTGTAGCATGGTACACATCCTCCATGCCTACAAAGATAGTGAACGTCGCTCGGCGCCTTGAAGAGGCACAAGGGTATAGTCCGTCATTCTTGGCCAAGAAAGCGAAGATTTGTTCTTCTGACTGGCTAGAATATATTAATGCCTTTGTTCCTTCCGCTCCCGTGCCATCTCCAAACGTAGAAACATCCGCATCTTCTTCTTCATCCTCCGAAACAGAAGCATCTACACTTTCTCCTTCGCCAACTCTCAGTTGGACAGAGAAACTAAGGCTTGCCCTTCCTATGGATAAAGTTTTTCCACCTTACAAACCTCCACCTTCTCCTACTCCAACTGAGTGGAAACAAGCTCTACTTCTGCTTGCAGCTTTCTCTCACTTGCCCTTTAATGTTCTTGAGGACGAAACCCCTTTCAAGAACCTTCAATGGGCTTGTGATATTCTGACTAGGAGCCATGTCCTTAATCCCCTTGCTCAAGTGGAACTTCATATGTTTCTGGATCAGCTTCCATTGCTCCTCCACTGGCACCGAAATTCTATGGTCATTCTACAATCTTTACACCAACTTTCGTCTCTTCGAATCCAGGCCCAATACGAAGCAGAGAACTTCATCAAAGATTTCGATGACTTCAAGAACAAGGATTCTGCGTATTGGGATGACTTGATCATAGACGAATTGGAACAGAGATTAAGAGAGGAAGCTTTCGAAATAAAGGCTGAAAAGCTCTATTATGAAGTAAGAGCGCATTAGCTCATGCAGCCAACGTTAGAGGAAATGGAAGAGATAATAAAGAAAGAGCAACAATTCATTGATCACTGTTGGATTAAATTCCATGACCTTGTTATTTATTCCATTCCTTATTTTTATGAACTTGAATTTGTACCCAAATAAGGTCATTCGATGTAATTGCTTTTCTTTAATACAAGTAAGATTGTGTTAGCGTTGTTTGTCTCCATCTCAGTTTCAAAAGTAATTTTCAGAATTTCTTTCTGAACAAACTCATCTTTCGAACCTGGACACAATTGTTAAGACACTAAAATCAGCATGAATTATTCCAAATTTTGGAATATAAATTGACAATTTTTGCTGATTTTTATTTAGAATCAATGCTTCGAATTTAACAATCTTATCCTTCGAACATAGATCCAATCAATTCCAATAAGGATGCTGGGACGAATTTTCCAATTTATGGACTTTGGTTACCAACTCTTGTTGAATTTTGTTTAGAGTTGGTGCTTCGAATTTAACAATCTTCCCCCACAAAGCCCATTCTAATCATAACCAGAATCCAGTCATGGTTAGTACTAATTAGCTTTGCAATAGTCCAAACTCACAACAATATGGAAACTGCTCTTGGGATACACTATTTTAATCGAACAAACAATTCTCTGTACATATATAAACTAACTATTGGTTTAGATGTTTCGAACAACTATTCACTTCCTCAAAAGGTCTTCAAATTTTGCCTCAAGGGCCTTACTTCTGTTTAAGAAACCTATTACAGGTTCCTAATCTCTTCGAAGTGAATCTACCTTTGAGTATCTTTAGAACTTTGGACGTGTAGTATGCTTCGAAGCCGGCTTCTGTATTTCGAAGCCGTTTGTTGTTTGATTTTTGGCGCCAACATCTGGTCTCGAAGCCAATCATCTTGTTTCGAAGCTGACATCACCATTAGAAATGTGCTCTTCCCTCCAAAAATTATCAATATCGGAAGAGATTCCTCGTATTCGTACTTTTAGTACTTAACGACCTATGGGATATATTTTCCAGACACAAAGGCTTTTTAAAACCCTTTTGTCTTGCGTTCTGACATTACTTGCGCTAACCCTCATCAGTCTTCTACTTTTCTCTACTTTCTTCTTCCCTTTCTGAAAGGACGCGTTATCAATGGATTCTTCTTCACCAAAATTGCCAGTCATAGAGCGTGTGAGCTCATCTGTGGCTTTGAAAAGGCTCATCGATGCAGAATGTGAGAAGTACAAGGCTGGGGAAAAAAGTGCCATTGATGGGCGTATTTTTGTCCCTCGTCGCCATGCGCAGCAAGATTACGTGCTCGTGCCCATATTTAAAGAGATCCTTAATGAGCTCCCAGCCCTATATCCTCGTCTGGAGAACCAATGTCTCCTGTACAAAGGTGGTCTCGATTGGGGGAACTGGAGGATCAATCGCCCTCACCGATGCTGGCCCACAGTGAGACCGGAGTGGCAAGAATGGTATGACCGGGTCATCCCTGCTAGGACACTGGTCATTCAAGAGCTCTGCCTCCTCGACGCTCTCCGGTTATCTAGGGTAACTATCCCAGAGGACCCTTTCTTAGTTCCTTCTGCCTTATGTTTTTGGAACCCTATCTTTAATTTCTTTCAATTTAGATGCGGGATGATGGCCCCTACTGTTCTTGATATCTGCTATCTACTAGGAGTGTCCCCTATTGGTACCCCTATTACACCAGATTTCTCTAACTTAGCAGTCCCCTTCTCCCTCCCCTCTCTTAACTCATCTTATAGTGATTTTGTTAAAGCTGAGAATAAAAGAGAGGGCTTGGTAACTGATAGGGAATTCTTTTCATTCTTGCTGTACTGGTTTTGCAAATTCCTTTTTTGCACCTCTTCCCAAAGAATCATGCCTGAATTTGTCCCTCTTGCCAAAGCCTTTGTTTTGCAGCAAAAGGTAGCCCTGGCCCCATATATTCTAGGCCATGTATATAGAGTTTGCTCTCTCTCTTTTGCGCGAAACCTTTAGATGCTAATCAAGGGGGGCCATTCTGGATCCTTCAGCTTTGGCTTTTTGCCTATTTTACTGAATTGCAATCCAAGTGCCTTAAATTCTCTGGGCTACACTCCCTTACTCATGGCATAAGACTGGCCAATGCTTCGCTTTCTCCTTCTACTTTTGCCTTTTATTTCACCTTCTTTCATCATCTACCAGCTGCCCCTCTTACTCACTTTTTCCGCCCCTTCGAACCCAGAATTGGTCCAACTTGGTTGAATAATTTCCTAAGTGACAGGCTTTGTGCCTCACCTACTCACAAGGACATATGGGCTTCGCTTCTTCTTCCCAGAGAGCTATTCATCGGGACTATGAATCCTAGAGCTTATAAATGCATAGCTGAGCCTTATTGTCCTGCTCAATTTGCTAGACAATTTGGCTTCACACAAGGGGTCCCAATACCCCTCTGTAGCAACACCAATTTAAGCCTTACTAAGAGAGATCTGAGGGTTCGGAGGTCGAGGTTAGAAGAGGCAACCTTCAAATTTCTGGATGACTTGGCCAATTTTGAGTATACCCCCTTCATTCCTCAAGGCACTGTACTAAAAAGATACCAAGATTGGTGGGTGCACAATATGGAAATCTATTTGGCCATTTCACCTCAAAACCTACTAAAGGTGTTGGATGTGCCCAAACCCAAGGGAGCTGAAACTGGTATTTCTTCCATTGTGCCTCTCACAATCCAGTCTATTCCTGCTGCCACAACTCCTCCCAAAGTTACCTGAGCTGCTTCGAAGAAAGGTATATACCTTTGTTTTCTTTCCTTTGACTTCCCCTATTATGATGGTTACCTTATTCTTGATTCTTCTTCTGTGAAGGTGGTCAAAAGCAAAAGAAGAGGAGACTCCTTGAGCTAGAAGAGGAGATACCTGAAGTTCAGGTAGAAGAAAAAGAAGAAGAAGAAGAAGAAGAAGAAAGAAAAGAAGATCAAGGGCCAGAGTCTCCTTTGAAAAGAAGGAAAGAAGTGCTTGACTTTCCTCACCAGAAGACAGCTGCTAAAGGAGAAGGGAAGTTCTTTTCTAGGGCATCCGGATCTCAAACTGATGAAATTGAAAAGGAAATTGAGAAGGAACCAACAAAACCAATACAGAGAAGAAAGAGAAGAAAGATAACTGTCTTTCCTTCTGATTTCATTGAAGACTCTGATTCCGAAACTATTGCCGAAGCAATAGGCAAAAGAAGGAAAGCGGCTGCTTCAGCTACTAACTTGGTTGAAAATCCCTTCCACAAAGCAGCTGCTAAAGCCGTAGAACAAGAATATTCTAAGGCGATAATCGTCTTTGAAAGGGCTGAGGAGCGGCGGCAGCAACGATTTCTGAGAGAGGAAGCTACTGCTGCTGACATACCACCAAGGGAAGCTGCAAGACAGCAACAGGCTGCCGAACAATACCCTCTTCGAAGCTCTCTTACTAGTGCCAGCGCTTCTGGGCCAAGTAATTTCTTTCATGCCTCTATCATTTTCTTGTTGAATCTTTAATATTGAGACTTGACCTTACTGCATATTTCTTTGCAGCAATAACTACTGAGCTCATCTCTCAATTTACTTCTCCTTCGAGTTTTGCTCCTCCTTGTAGACACCCCATTTTTGACCGACCTTAAGACTCGGACGTCACCGGTTGAGCGCTCGGTGATGTTGCATACTGTGCTCGTTCAAAAGTCTCAGAGTCGCGGCCGCGCGCCCTGCCTCCGGACCTCCGAACCATCTTCTCTACCTTGTCTCGGTTTGCGAACCAGGCTCGGTTTTCTCTGTTTTCTTTCCTAAGGGAAGGGAGTGGTCCCGCAGATTATCTCCCGGTGGCCGTGAGCTACTTTTCGTGGCCGTAGGCCATTTTGCCCATTTCGGAGCCCGGTTCCCGGTTTTCGGGGCCGTTAGGCCGTGTGCCTCGGCTCGGGACCGCCCAACCATCTCCGCTTTCTCTGATTTTTGGCGGAGACCTCTGTTTTAATGTTCCGAGGAACACTGGGGCCCCTGATGCCCACTTCGCAGCCGAACACCACTTCCGGTGCCCGGCGACCCATTTTCGGGACCCCGAACTGCGTGATTTGGGCCCCGAGCATTCATTTTGCATCAGCCTTCTCCGGTTTTTGGCGGAGACCTCTGTTTTAATATTCCGAGGAACCCTGGGGCCCCTGATGCCCACTTCATGGTCGTGTGCCACTTCCGGTACCTGTAGCCGGTTTTCGGGACCCCAAACTGCGCGGTTTTGGTCCCGAGCATTCATTTCGCATCCATTTTCTCTGGTTTTTGGCAGGTATCTCTGTTTCGTCATTCCAGAGGACACTGGGGTCGCAGATACCCACTTCGCTCCTGAACACCACTTCCGGCACCCGCAGCTCATTTTCGGGATCCCGAATTGCTCGGTTTTGGCTCCGAGCGTTCATTTCTCATTAGTTTTTGTTCAAACTTGGCAGGTGCCTCTGTTTCAACATCAGGAAGATCACTGGGGGGGGGGGGGAGGCCAGCAATTATCCCAGATAACCAGTTTCGCTCCTCCGGAGCCCGTTTTGCTCACTTCCGGGCCAATGTTGAACACCCTAGGGGTATTTTCTTCCAACCAAAGCTACATATCTGTGATGAGGGCATCTAGGAGGACCCTAAGGGTTGGTGGTCGGCCAGAAATTCAGGGTTTCATTTTTGGGCCTCTCCTTCAAGCTCTATGTTGTGGCTCCTGCTTCAGAGTTGCCAGATTTCAACCATGGGGTCTTGTTCTACACATCTTGGAGGACACTTTGGTATGGTGGTCGGCCAGAAATTATTTTGTTCATTTTTTGGGGGTGGCCGGCCGGCCATGGTGAGTGGCTGGCCGACCAGGTGGGGTGGCCGGCCGGCCACCTCCCACAAATTTACCTGGCCGGCCAGCTTCCTGCTTTCCAGCCTGTCCCAGCTGTCCGGATATCTTCCAGCATATCCCGGGGCATCCGGGGGATATTTCGGGAGGGAAAGATTGGGTGCTTTCCCTCCCCTTTTACACCCCATTTCTTGTCTATTTGAAGGGCCCTCCCTCTCCTTCTTCAAGGTTGGAAAAAATTGTCTCAAGTGATCATCTTCAAATTCCTCCATTTTCATAGCTCAAAACCTCAAAAAAGCTTCTAAGTCCCTAGGTCTTCTCTTTATCAACACCTAGCCTCACCATCCCTACTACCACTCCAGCAGCTAGGAAGTGAATTTCAGAGGTTGAGAAGCTACAAATCAAAGCCAAGAATCAAAGAAAGACAAGTCTTCAAGGGTAAGTCTTCAAAACCAATTTTTAGGGCTTTTTCTTGGTTCATTTTTATACTCTAATTGGTTGAGAATTGGGGCTCCGACCCCTACTGCTTTTGTGCTTGTTTTGAGCCCCTCTACAACTTTGTAGAAGGGCTCAACTTCATTTGATGCTCCTATGATATACTTGTTTCAATACCTAGCTTTTATGCCATTATCTTGCATGCTAGTTTAGGCCTATTTCCTTTTGTTTTTAGGGGTCCGACCCATACTGGTTTTGTGCTCATTTTGAGCCCCTCTACAACATTGTAGAAGGGCTCAAACTCATTTGGCCATTGTATATACCACCTCCTTCAAATTTCATCAAGTGTGCCATTTTTGCATGCAATTTTTGACCTATTTGTGTTTGTTTTTGGGACTTCGACCCCTACTGGTTTTAGTCTCTTTTTGACCCCCTTTACATATTTCATGAAGGAAGTTTGGTCATTTGATGTATAGATAGCATGTCTCATGATATAGCATGTTTGGAGCCTATTTTGCATGGATTTTATAGCATGTTTGTATTCTGATTTTGAGGATGTCATCTTCTGAAATTGTGCTTATTTTTATCTCATCTTCAATGTTGTAGAAGAAAGTTTATCCATTTGGGGTTTGCATATGTCACTTGTCTCAATACTCCTCTTTTGGCCACTAACTTTGCATGCTATTGTTGATCTATCTATGCTTGCATCTTGGCCAAGTTTGTTACTGAAATATGCCATATTTGGGACTGCCTTGCTACTGTTCTTGCTGCCATGATCATATTTTGCATGTATAGCATGGCTATAGGCCATTTCGGGGCTTAATTTCGCATTTTCGGGATGAATGCATGCTTCGAGTGTCATTTCGAATTGTTTCGGGGCTGTTTTCCCCTTTGTTTAAGTGCTGAAATTCCATTGCCATGCTTGCATATCATTTCCCATGCCATTTGTATCATTTTTGCATTGCCTCGGTTTGCGTGCCAATGGGCACGCACTTCGAGGCACCTCATTTTTATCATTCCGGCAGCCTATGTGAGCGTGGCTGAGGCTATCTCATGTTGGCGTAAGCCCAATTTGCATTTTCATGTTTCTACATCATTGCCTCGATTTGCGTGTCCGCGGACACGCGTTTCGAGGCAGCTTTGTTTTTATCCGACGGCCTCCTATGTGAGTGAGCTGAGGCTCTCCCATGTTGGTGTAAGCCCATCGTTGCATTCGGTATGCCATTTCGTCTCATTTTATCATTGCCTCGGTTTGCGTGCCTGTGGGCGCGCATTTCGAGGCACTTCGGTTTTATCCGATTTTGCATCGCATATCATCGCCTCGGTTTGCGTGCTTGGGGGCGCGCATTTCGAGGCACTTCGGTTTTATCTGATTTTCTCATTTTATCATCGCCTCGGTTTGCGTGCCCGTGTGCACGCATTTCGAGACACTCTGTTTTATCCGCTTGGCATTGTGTATGCCTCTGTCTCGATTTGCGTGCCCGTGTGTACGCATTTCGAGACACTCTATTTTATCCGCTTGGCATTGCGTATGCCTCCGCCTCGATTTGCGTGCTCGTGTGCACGCATTTCGAGGCACTCTGTTTTATCCGCTTGGCATTGCGTATGCCTCCGCTTCGGTTTGCGTGCCCGTGTGCATGCATTTTGAGACATTCTATTTTATCCGATTTGCATTTCATCATTGCCTCGGTTTGCGTGCCAGTGGGCACGCATTTCGAGGCACCTCATTCTTATCATTCCGGCATCCTATGTGAGTGTGGCTGAGGCCCCTTTCACGTTGGTATAAGCCCATCGTTACATTTCGCATGTCATTCCGGCATCCCGTGTGAGTGTGGCTGAGGCCCCTTTCACGTTGGTGTAAGCCCATCATTGCATTTCGTGCCTTTATGTCATCGCCTCGGTTTGCGTGCCAGTGGGCACGTATATCGAGGCATCTCATTTTCATAGCATTGCGCATGCTAGGATTGTATGTTAGTTGCATTTCATGCATATCATGCATATTGCACGGGAAACGAGGCGCATTCTGTACTCCGAGTACCGGAACGTGCCTCAATTCCCAAGTCACCGACACTCCGGATTACCCATGATGGAGTTAGGTTTTGTTGTAGCATTCACATGCATTCATCCTATATTGAGTTGTGCAATCCGACTCCTCGGCCATCATGCATCGATATGCGTGATTGGTGGTGCGAGGATCGAGGCATGCATACATTTGTGAAATACACTGCTGTGCCCTTTTCCTGCTCTCTGTTGCAGCAAAATCAGGAATCAGCAGCTTTTCAGAGCTTGGCACGCAATTCGAGGTAAATTATAAACAGAGGCTAATTGGGGCATCTCAGTGGATTTCCGCGCCAGGCAGCTACAACATACATCATCCTTCAGAAGCGAGGCAGTCCCTGGCTTGCATGCCAGTTTTACTTTTCTGTAATTAATTTGTTAATTAATTAGAAATCTGTATATTTCGGACTGTACTATTCTTTCATTTTGGGACTGTATTATTATTTATTCGGACCCTCTGTGCGAGGGCAATGTTGTAATAAGGGTGTGTGAGTGTGATGTATGTCTTCCAACCCCCATTTCTTTCTCCTTTTTATTTACCCGCTTTGGATGGTTAGATATAGGGCATATTTCAATTAGCATACAGTATGACAGCATGTTTGCATCATTCATCTGTTTTGCACGCACCGGGCTCGGCGCATCATACAAACTGCATTTGTATTTCAATTCCAAATTGAATACTTGTTAGCTGTAGCATTCCATATGCCATGTCTAGAATAGCCGAGCCTGCTATAGTTGCATTTTGCATGTGTTGCATTAGGCATTACAGTATACTTAGGATCATGCATTGATTTCTAATCAGTTTCCTGTTTTGGCTTGGAGTACTCGGTAAGTTTTATGCTTTAGCATTCTTGCATGCGTGTGAGTGTTGCCATGATAGCATGCTTACCATGAGGCTATGTGCTTATGTGATATAACTGCCTTGAATGCCTGTGGGTGGAGGTTGAGTTATCTGAAGTGGAACAAATCATTGACTGTTTGCTAAGCCCACTAGATAGTGGCAAAATCACTGTTTTTCTAAGCCCACCTGAGGGTGGCAAATCCGCATTTTAGCCTACCTGCGGGTAGCACCATCAAACCATTTTCAAACAAACAAACATGAAATATTTTGTTCCAATTCAGACGGCCCAGTCTATATTGTTCCAATTCAGACGGCCCAGTCTATACTTGTTTGCTGCGAGCATCACATAGTAACCTAGGCTAATAACCGGAATAAGAACATACAATGTTTTCAAAATAAGATATCATGGTTAGTAGAGGCCGGTCTTTGACCGGGCGAGCGGGGGTGCTCACGACGTGACCTTCCCCAATCGTACCCAAGTTCCCGAGCCAACTTTGGTGATGACGGACACGTGGCCTTTTGGCACCGAGTCAGGGTTTCCTAAATTTCCCATTTTAAAAATATTTAGGTGGCGACTCTGTTATCTGGCAAAGCAGTCCATGTTTGGCACTTCTTTCAAAAAATTTGTTTTTCTCAAAACGATTTGCCGGATTTGGACTCTTTGGTTCAGATTTAGAACCACAACAAAGATCGAGTCCGAACTGTAGCGAGGCCCCCCGCGGGCGTTGTTACAGTTTCTGGCGACTCTGCTGGGGAATTAGAGAACTTGACTCGAACTCGTGATATCTGGTTTTGACTACGCTTGTGTGTTTCTTTGCATTGCATTTGCATTGGTGCGCCTAGGACACCGTGTTTGCCATATGCCATTCCCGAACGATTTGCCGGAGGCTTGTCTTGTCAAGTCATGTCCGTAAGGCTGATCGGCTCTGGGCTCTGACAGCATGGGAGCACAAACCCCGGTTTTACCGGGGCACCCTTTTTGACCATTCGACCTAGTGCATATTCGGATCCATAGTGACCATTCCAAACTAGGACAGGTTGCTTACCCGTTTATAGGTTGTTTGAAGCCGCTGCGTGCGTAGTGAAACCCTAGCTCCTAACGAAATAGGACAGGGAAACCCTACCCCAACATAGGGGTGTTTTGGCTCTCACTTATCTGTTATGTGCTTGTTAGAGTGTGCCTCTACAGGGAATGCATGTATCAGTATGAGTTTGAGCATCAGGCCTGCGGGCATCAGTTTTTGAATTTGGGAATCAGGCCTGCGGGCATTATCCAGTATTTGGGAATCAGTTGTCCGCGGATATCAGATTCAGTTTATCAGAACAGTGATACAGGAATATTGACCAGTATTTGAGGACAGTGTATAGCCAGCTTACCAACTGTGTGTTGTTGTATACCCGACTGTGTGTGGTGTATTCAATTTAAGCCGTTATGCTGCCCGTTTTATTTCTGGTTATTTATTTCTTTTTCGCTTTATTTATCTTTTTGCTAGGGGACCGTTTGTAGCACAATTGCTTCCGAACCCGTCGATACCCCCCAAGCAATCTGGACACGAGGTCGCCGACTCAACCGATCCGAGGATCTAGTTGACGGACATCCAGTGTTTCACTCACTACCCCCTGTTATCAGAAGGAGACCGAGAAGGCACAGTATATCAGAGCACAGATCACCAGAACAGCAGTCTACTATAGTGTCAGATAGTCGGGTTGAGCTTCCTGTTTCTGCTATAGAGATACGCCTGCCGGTCCTTCAAATGGAACAACAGAATACAGCTATGGAGGCGATGATGCGCCAGATGACTGAAAGCATGAAGCAAATGCAAGATGATGCTATTCGCCAGGCGGAATTTTCCAGACAACAGGCCGCTGTCATGGCCCAACAGTCTGAGTTGATCACCAGATTACAACAGCAGAACGCAGCGTCTGCCTCAAATCAGGCTCCGCCTCCACCCGGGGCCCCATTACCTGAACAACTACCTGCTGGCCAGAATGCCCTTCCAAACCCGCAAAATGCCCAGGCTGCCCAGAATACCCTCCCGAATCAACAGAACATTCTGCCAAACCCCCCAAACATTCAAGAGGACACGGGTCTTCCAACGGGGCTGGCTCCGCCCCCGCTTCTACCACAACTGTCCAAAAACATCACACCTAACCACCCGGACTCTCCATTTGAGTTCGAGGTAGACCAGACAGCTCTGAAATTGAGCAAGTTGGAGAAGCTCTTTAAGAAGTCGCAGGGAGTGAAGGCCATCCCAGATATTGAAGACGGTTATACTGATGTAGCCGTGACATTGCCGGATAGATTTAAGATGCCCCAGATCGATCGCTTTGATGGATCCGGGGACCCTATGGTTCACCTCCGGCTATTCTCAGACGTTCTAAGACCAATGGGCCTAACCCGACCGCAAAAGCTTTCTTTGTTCGGTCGAACCCTGTCGGGTGTGGCATCCACTTGGTATTCAAAGCTGGAAGATCAGGTGAAAATAAACTGGGATGAGATGGCTGAGGCCTTCCTTGCACAATATTCATACAACACGCAGATCGAGATCACAACTCGGGATCTCGAGACAACGAGGCAGGAGCCCAAGGAATCTTTCTCTGACTTTGTGACCCGGTGGAGGGCGAAGGCATCGATGATGACCTTAAGGCCAACGGACAGAGACCAAATACGGATGATTGTGCGCAATCTCCAGCCGGCGTTAATGAAGAAGATGATTGTAGTTCCCTTCCCCACTTTCGCAGATCTGCACGATATGGGGATGCAAATAGAGGATGCGATGAAACAGGGTCTGTTTGACCAAGATCGGGATCAGCCCCGGAGAATATTCAACCGTGGTAATAATACGGGCCCGAGTGGCTCTTCCAATACCAGAACTTCAGAGGTCGGAATGGTCACCACCACTCCCCCTCCCCAACCAAGGTCCGCAGCGGCCACACCTTTTTCTGATGCCTCTGGGAGCAGTAATCAAGCCCCAAGATACCAACCCAGGGGTCAACGAACCTTCTCCCCACTCTATATGCCTTTGTCTAAAGTCCTCGGGGTTCTAGTCAGAAAGGGGCACCTGAAACCCTTGGAACCGAGGCCTCTACCGAATCCACTCCCCCCTTCCCATAACCCAGCCAAATATTGCCAATACCACCAACAGCATGGTCATGACACCGACCAATGCTACAGGCTGCGTCATGAGGTTCAAGATCTCATTGACAAAAACATCATTCTACCTCCCCAAGGACCCAACGTCACAAACAACCCACTCCCCAAACACAACCAAGATCCACCAAAAAGAGTCAACCTCATCCACACTGGGGTCGCTTCATATGATCCCAGTATCTATATCACTCCCTCCCACCTACCCAAGCCAGAGGTGATCCTCCCTGATAGCACGGACTTGTGCATGATGGACACCTCTACACCCCAACCTGAGCTAAAGGTGGTGACCACCGAGGATGGAACGGGGCAGGCTTCTGAGGAGAGCAAAACAGTTGAGTCTGGGGTGGAGCAAACTGAGAATTTAGCTGGCAGAGCTTATGATCCGAGTGGGTATATTTTGTCAGTAAGCCAACCAAAGCTGAATGCGGGATTGTCGGAACAGGCTGAGTTGTATATGATCCGGGGGGACAAGCTTGAATCAGCGAGGGATGATCTAACTGCGGTGGAGGAGGACTTTGCCAATTTCCAGCTCTTCAACGATCAGGAACCAAGAGATGCATCAATCAACTGGTACGAATACGAGGAGTCGGCAGAAGCCATTGGGTGGTTGGATGATCAGCCGGATGTTGTGGAGTTTCAGTCAGAACAACGCCCAGCA
The DNA here is from genome assembly GCA_036172215.1 of Camellia granthamiana. Taxonomy (NCBI): domain Eukaryota; kingdom Viridiplantae; phylum Streptophyta; class Magnoliopsida; order Ericales; family Theaceae; genus Camellia; species Camellia granthamiana. Next base: position 2,137,265 of record JAXFYN010000023.1, on the reverse strand, counting down.
GGGGCAAAAGTACCATTTGTGGCCGGAAGGGCCGAAAATCAGATTGAATTGCCGGAGAGCGCCGGTACGGAGAATTTCGCTCAGGAACAAAACATTTTGAAAACCGCACAGTTGTTATTGGAGGAACAAGGAAAAAGATGGGATTCTGAGAGAGCCCGAAAAGCAAAGAACCATGAGGAAGTTGAGAGTGCTGCGAGCACGAAAATTGAACATGCTGTGAGCATGAGGGAGGAAAATGCTGAGAGCATAAACAAGCCGGAACCAGACAGGTGTTTGCTAGATGCTGGTGGAATGTGGTGGGAAGATGATGACTTTTATCTCGCCCACACAGACGAAGACTGGGCAGGTGGCCAACCAGACAGTACCTGGTACCTCGAAGAGGTGGACCATATGACGAGAAGTGGGCGGTATTTCAAGCCCCCACACCTTGATCAACCCGAGGCATCAGGGAAAGATAAGGAGGCAGAGAAACAGAAGGAGAAGCAAGTTGAAGAAGAGGCTGTACTGAAGCAGCTAAAGAAAATACAGGCAGACATCTCCATTTGGGGACTGCTTATGGCTTCGAGGGTGCACCGGCAGGCTGTCTTATCTGCCATGGACAGAGCCAAACTTTCCATCGAAACTACGCCTGAACAGCTAGTTGGGCTAGTCTTTCCGGGAGGAGGTTCCCCGGCATTGACCTTTTCAGATAAGGAATTGCCGCCTGAGGGCGTAGATCATAATAGACCCCTCTACATCTCTGTAGAATGCAGAGATAAATGGATTCCGGTGGTACTTGTTGATACCGGGTCCGCTATCAACGTCTGTCCGGCTAGAACGGCGTATGCAATTGGGTTAAAGCCTGCGGACTTCACACCGACTACTCAAGTAATCAGAGCCTACGACAATACAAGCAGGGATGTCCTGGGGACAGTAAAAATCCAAACCAAGATTGGGCCGGGACAACACGAAGTAGATTTTCATGTCTTGGAGGTCCCTGCATCTTTCAACATGCTTTTGGGGCGACCCTGGTTGCATCAGGTGAAAGCCGTCTCATCTACTCTACATCAAATGGTGAAGTACCCCTATGGAAAGGGAGTAGCCATTGTTTTTGGGAACTCATCAATCCATCCCCCTCCGGAGGTATCTACGCCAGTCCTGGAGATTGAACACGGCATGGAGGATATGTTTATATCGGGATTTACTTTGGCTGAGGCCCGGGTGGTACAGAACATAATGGCTGTGAATGAAGGTCTGTATGTCAGCGCTCAAGCCGTCTACCTCATGAACAAGCTACAGCATATCCCGGGGATGGGATTGGGAAGAAGCGGCCGGAAAGGCGTCGCAGCATTGGCCGAAGTGCCACATAATCCACACACCTTTGGACTGGGTTATCTGCCCACCAAAGAAGACTGGGCGAGAAAAGGAAAGGAAATGGCCAGCAGAGCCAGAGCGAAGCAGGCTGGGAAGCCTTTTGATTTAATGCACAGGCCCATCTGGGGTACCCTGAACGGACGCTTCGTCCGGGAGGGGGAAGATTTTCCATTTTACGGCTTCCCAGAGCCATGGTTAAACGCGGAGAGGAAGCGCGTACCAGGCTTCGAAATCTTCTTCGACCTGCAACTATCCGGGGATGACGTTGCCACAGAGCAGACAGACCCAACAACTGAGGTTGGGCAGAATAAGGCAGAGGATTCCGAGGGCACTGAATTGGAAATGGGGGTAGCACTGGCAAGTCTCCTCTCTGATCCTCTGATCGACCAAGATTGCTTGGGGAATAACGCCGTGGTTTCCATGATTGGGAATGAAATGGCCGCGAGCCAACCAGCAGCTATTTTGGACGCATCAATCGCACCCTCCCTCACTTGGCAGTATGAAGAGGGATTCTTATCCAGCAGTTCCGGGTCAGGTAGTGAGTCGGAGTCTGATTCCACCGAGTCCTGTGAGTCGGAATCAGGTTCCAGCTCGACTGAGTCTGAGTCTGGTACTCCTGGGGGTGTCAACCCGGATGCCACGGTCCTGTCCAGGTCGTCTTTTTCCTTTTCTTTTGAGTCTGTTGTAACAGAAGAATTGGACGATTTGGATGAACTTAATGAGAATGAGGTGAATGTGGTTTCCGAGTACTTTTCTGTGCCCCTAATTTATTGCTTAAATCAGGACTTTCAAAATTTTGATCAAAACGACGAGGACGAAGTTCCTCCGGTTTTACAACGTCTAATTGAGCAAGAGCAAGAGAGGTTTGTTAAGCCATTAACGGATGAAATCATTTCTGTGAATATTGGTACTGAGGAGGACCCGCGGCTGGTCCAGATCGGGTCCACACTGTCTTCAGAGGAACGCGAGCGCTTAGTCGCTTTATTAAAAGATTTCAAAGATGTTTTCGCGTGGTCCTACGAAGACATGCCTGGGATCGATCCTGAGATTGTACAGCATCGGATCCCCCTTGACCCCGAGGCCCGACCTGTCAAACAGAAGCTCAGAAGGATCCGCCCGGATTGGGCTCTTAAGATCAAGGAAGAGGTCACCAAGCAAATTGACGCAGGCTTCCTGCTAGTCTCTGAATATCCGACTTGGTTGGCCAATATTGTTCCGGTGCCAAAGAAAGATGGCAAGATCCGGGTGTGCGTAGACTTCAGGGATTTAAACCGAGCCAGTCCGAAGGACGATTTTCCCCTACCGCACATCGATGAGTTAGTGGACTTCACAGCAGGGCACGCTTTGCTCTCATTCATGGATGGCTTTTCAGGATATAATCAGATAGTGATGGCGCCGGAGGACAGAGAAAAGACTGCATTCACCACCCCGTGGGGGACATACTGCTATCGGGTCATGCCGTTTGGGTTGAAGAATGCTGGGGCTACTTATCAACGGGCCGCGACCACAATACTACATGATATGATCCACAAAGAGGTTGAGGTGTATGTGGACGACATGATTGTCAAGTCCAAGGAAAGAGAGGGCCACTACACCGCCTTGCGCAAGTTTTTCCAAAGGGTCAGAGAATTCAGGTTGCGGTTAAACCCTCAGAAATGTACATTTGGTGTTACAGCGGGAAAAATGCTGGGGTTTCTGATTACACAAAGGGGCATCGAGGTCGACCCTTCCAAAATTAAGGCCATCTTAGAAATGCCACCACCAAGGACTGAAAAGGAGGTGCGAGGCTTTCTGGGTAAAGTGCAATTCATAAGACGGTTTATTTCAAAACTAACCTTGACTTGTGAACCACTTTTTGGCCTCCTGAAGAAAGGAAAGAAGTTCCAATGGGACGGCCGATGTCAAGCTGCATTTGAACAGATTAAAGAGTATCTACAGAACCCGCCCGTTTTATCACCACCAGAACCGGGGAAACCGTTGATTTTGTATCTGTCAGTGACTGAAACCACAATGGGCTGCATGCTTGCACAAGAATCAGAAGATAAGGTGGAAAAAGCCATCTATTATTTGAGCAAGAAAATGCTGGAATATGAGACCCGATATACACCACTGGAAAAGGCTTGCTTAGCTCTGGTATGGGCTACCAGGAAGCTGCGGCACTACCTGTTAGCTCACTCCGTAATGTTGGTTTCACGACTCGATCCCATCAAATATCTCTTCGAGAAACCAGCGCTTACGGGTAAGCTAGCTCGTTGGTTGCTGTTGCTCTCCGAATTTGATCTCACATATGTGACGCGCAAGTCAGTGAAAGGAAGAGCAGTGGCAGAGTTCCTTGCCGACCACCCGGTCGAGGGGGATGAAGCAGTTGAGTATCTATTCCCAGATGAAACAATTCTGCATATCGACGAAGAAACTTGGACGATGTACTTTGACGGAGCGTCAAATCAACATGGGTATGGGATAGGAGTGTTGCTGATAGCACCCGACAGTTCCCGTATCCCTCTAGCCTTCAAACTCCGGTTCAAAGTCTCAAATAATGAAGCAGAATATGAAGCGTGCATTGCTGGTTTAGAAGCAGCCCTGGAACTAGGGGCAAGACGGCTGGATGTCATTGGGGATTCAAATCTTGTTGTGTCTCAAGCTAAAGGAGACTGGAAAGTAAAAGAAGAAAATATGATAATGTATCACCAGACCTTGGACTTGCTGATTCCTCGGTTTGAGAAGCTGAATTTCGCTCATCTACTAAGAGAGAACAACAAGTTCGCAGACGCCTTAGCAACTCTATCATCAATGATAGACATCCCGTGTGGAGTCCGGATGCGTCCGGTCATTATTGACCAGAAATTTGCACCTGCCTATGAGTCGATTGCGGCCATAGACGAAGTTCAGGATGAACACCCCTGGTATTACGACATCTGGAACTTTTTGGAGAAAGAAGCATACCCGCCAGGGGTAAATGCCAAAGACAAGAGGGCAATCAGAAGAATGTCGGTTCAGTTCATCATCTGTGGGGGTAAGCTGTATAGAAGAGGCCATCTGGGAATGCATAAACTGTGTGTGGATGCAGAAGAGTCAAGGCGTCTGATGGAAGCCATCCACGGGGGTGAATGTGGTGCACATATGAATGGGGTGATGTTGGCACGGAAGATCCTTAGACAAGGTTATTATTGGTCCACCATGGAGGAGGATTGTATTGGTTTCGTCCGGCGATGCCACAAATGTCAGATTCATGCAAATCGTATGAACATTCCACCGTCAAAACTGTACAACATGACTTCGCCATGGCCGTTTTCTGTCTGGGGGATTGATGTGATCGGGGCTGTTACGCCGAAGGGGTCGAACGGGCATGAGTTCATCCTCGTAGCGATAGATTATTTCACGAAGTGGGTTGAAGCCCAATCTTATGCAGTGTTGAAAGCTTCACACGTTGCAAAATTCATCAGAAACAACATCATCTGTCGCTACGGGGTCCCAAATGAAATAGTCTCTGACAATGGTTCCCACTTCAAGAAGGAGGTGATTGATTTGTTGGAGAAATACAATGTGGCTTTTCACAAGTCGTCTACTTACCGGCCACAAACCAACGGAGCAGTTGAGCCGCCAACAAGAACATCAAGCGCATACTACAGAAGATGGTGGAAACCTATCGGGATTGGCCAGATAAGCTGCCGTTTGCTCTGTGGGGCTACAGGACTTCGATCAGAACTTCAACTGGGGCGACTCCGTATTCATTAGTTTATGGGATGGAGGCCGTTCTACCTATTGAGATTGAGGTTCCGTCATTACGAGTATTGGCCGAGTGCCATATAGCCGAAGCAGATTGGCAGCAAAACAGATTTGAGGAACTCATGCTTTTCGATGAAAGAAGGTTGAAGGCACTGTACCATGTTCAGGGTTATCAACGCAGAATCGCCCGGGCTTTCAACAAGAAGGTTAAGTCCAGGAATTTGAAAGAAGGAGATTTAGTACTCAAGGACAACCGCGCTCCTATCCACGACCCAAGGGGCAAGTTCAGACCTAATTGGACTGGTCCTTACATCATCAAGTCAATCTGGTCAGGTGGAGCTGTGGTTCTGATGGATCTAGATGGCTTAGAGTTTTCCCAACCGATCAATATGGACAAGTTGAAGAAATACTACCCCTGAGAGGCTCGCTAGGCCGAAAACCCGAAAGGGCGACCTAGGCAAAATTCAGAGCATAGAAAATTTGAAATTATAAAAACTGAGCTCGCAAGGTTGAAAACCCGCAAAGGGCGGCCTTGGCAAAAGTTAGGGCGCAAAAGGAGAGTAAAAATACCCGAGCGAACCTAAGCCTGAACTACGTAAGGCTTGATTCCCATCTTTGGGATACGTAGGCAGCTTCATCTTGAAGTTCAGTCACAATCTTTTCCCCGATCAACTTCGTCCATTTTGATCATCTCAGTCATCTTTATTCGTCAGCATTTATTGTGATCTCCGGTACAGTGCTATTCAAACTAGGGGCAACTTTCCGTTGCGATGAAGTGCTGCGGCACCATTCAAACTAGGGGCAACTTTCCGTTGCGAGGAAGTGCTGCGGCACCATTCAACTAGGGGCAACTTTCCAGTTGCTAGGATCCGGGATTGTGCATCTCAGTGACAGATCCCAGGCGTGTCCAGTTCTGATCCATATCGAAAATAGTTTTGAAAAGTTTTAATAAAAGTTGGCTTTGTTCAAATTAATCTTTTTACAACTAAGACCATTTTTGGACCAAAAGTGGAGAATTTTCAGTACCACAACCTCCAATTTCATTGATTTCAAAACAGAGTTCTGTTGCTCTTGCATACAATTGAAGTTGCTTTTTATTACATTCATAACGAAAACTTGAAAGTACTAATAAAGCAATAAATCTGGGGCACAGTCCAGTCAGATGTCCCTGCGCCCCCTTCCAGAGCTAGTTGAAGCTTCAGGTGCCAGCTTAGGCCCGACTTGTGCTTCTTCATTGAGCCAATCCCAGCACTCATCAGACAACGTGCAATTGAAAACAGGGGCAGGGGCCAGGAGCTCTCTGGTCCTTCAAGCTGTAATAGGCCGGGCAAGATGTGCACCTCGGACTGGGAATGTAGCTGGATACTCTATCCCCTCCGGAGGGCAAGTCTAATCATGGCCGAACTGGCGCAGAATACGGAATGGGAAGTAGAATATACGGTGAGTCAAGCCGATCAATCTGATCCCGACCTGCCGTGACATGCTATAGCTCATTGCCGGGAGATTGAGCCAAAAGCAACGCCAAGCAATACGGTCTGCTGATAAATTGCACATCCATTCAAACCACCAGCTCCCATCAGGAGCATTGACTAGGTGTTGCCGAAAGAAGTAGCTGCGGGCTGAATAAGTAGGGCAAGAGTCCATAACCTGCAACTTATCCATCAACCATATCTGGGGAGGGATGAAAAATGAGAGATTAAAGAATAGAGAGATGTGCGATGAGAGAAAAGTGAGATAGGGGTTTTGTGAGAAAAATCGAGCCCGAGGGCCGAGTGATGTGAGTGAACATACATGTGAGCTTGGATGGGAAACATTACCTGTAGCAGTAGTGGACTCCCTACAAATCTGGTTGTCTCCCGGCAGTAGAAGGCATCCAGGCCTATCAATTTTGGATGCATTCCATTATCCGGGAAGTCCATCCAAAGTACATCGTGCTACATTTTTTGCTTATCGAGTTGTTGTTTTTGCTTATTGAGTTGTAAGTTGTGTCGAGCTGTCGTATTTTGTGTTTTGAGTTGTTACTTTTTGATTACACAATTTTGTTAAGTCTTGTCGATTGAGTCGTTAACATTGTTGTATTTTGTTTATCGAGTTGTAAACTTGCTAAGATTCTGTTTTATTTCTTAGTGAGTCAATTTGTTTTTATTTGTTGCGTCGGTTCACTACCTGACCCGGTAATACATGAGGCACATTTTCATTCAATTCCACTCTGTGCAAAATAATGCGATGCGATGCTAAGAATTTCAAATACAATATCTTTTCAAAAGCTGTTTCATTTCATCATGTCTTACAACAAAGTAAAGGTACAAGTTTTACAGAAAATAAAACTGCCTAACAATGTGCAAAGTGCTACAAACTACTAGCTAAAAAGTAGAATAAAGCAGGAAATAACATCAGTGCCCTCGGGAGCGGGAATGGGGAGGCCCTCTCATCCTCTTCTGCGGGATAATCTCTACCTCATCATCACCATTTGGATCGGAGCTGTCGTCCTCCGGATCCCCCTCAGGCTCGTCTCCACTCCCGGAACCAAGACCGGAGCCTCCCCCTCCAGGAGATGTGTCTGACACATGATCTGCGACCTCCTCCTCGTCATCCTCAACAATGGGTGCCCTGCGTCTGCGAGACGACCCTCCTCCTCGAGCTCCTCGGTGAGGCCGAGATGGCCCAGCTCCTTGAGGCCCAGTACCTCTACCTCTCTGAAAAGGCCCGGGAGGCCCACCTTGTGTCGGAGCATAGACTGGAGGCATCTGAAAATGCAAAGTGCAATACATCAGTTCAAACATAAAAAGCAGGTGCAAGTACAGTATGGGAGTGGGGTGTGTGCCGGATGTGTTCTACACAGCCTATCAGTGCAATGGAATGTTTAAAGCCAGAGCATTAACAGAAATATGATAAATGCAAGAAAGATGAAGGGTACCTGGAAGCCCATGATGGACATCTGTGCCTCTCTGCGCAGGACCATCCCCTCGAGTGAGGCCACCACTCCGAGCATCTGATCTATGTAATCCCGAGGTGGCTGCAGATACAAGCTCAATTCATCAATTAAAAAAGCAACTGTCAAAATGTCTGTGTGACAAATGAAGAATGGTAGAACATACCGGTGGTGAGTCAGGATCACTGACGTATCTGTGACCAGGCGTCGGAGGCTCCATAGGGATCGGAATCGGGGAGGTAGCCCCATACTGCCAACACGTCAACTCAGTCGGCATCTCTGGCCATCCAGGGTGATCAAGAGTCGGAGGGATCGGAGGAATCGAACTGCCTCTACCTCTAGATGAGCCAGCCCTGCTAGAAGAAGGGATGTCTGTAGCACGAGCGTGACTCGAAGATGGTGCGCCCGCGGACCTCCGTGGTGGAGCCCGTACTCCCGTCAAGGGGGGCATCAAATATATACGGCGGTAGGTGGCGTAGCTCCCATCAAGAAGATGTAATAACGCATCACTGCCCTGCATAGCACTACTGACCTCCTCAGGAGATAATCTATCAGCAGTCCGCATGGTGTCTGGAGGCACGGCAGGAGGGTCCTGAGAATTCCCCCCCTATAGCTGGCGCTGGAAGCGTTCCCCCAGGAACCAAACTCTACCCACTGGTCCCTCGAGCAGGAACCTATACTGGGAACTAGTCGACCCTCCGGGGTACTGATCCTCGAGGTCATCGCCGAAGATTGCCCAAGGCTGCCAAGTGATCTGCAGATAACCAGTGCATAAGTCAATCAGAAATCAGAACATACAAAGCAGATCAAAGATGAAAATAGAAAAAGAACTGAGAGTTCTAAAATACCTCTGTCGCTCGAACAGTGTCGAAGTACTGCCGCAGAGAGAAGAGAGTCTCTCGAGGCCTCGACAAGTGCTCGCCCTCAAACATCAGTGAATATGGGGTCATAGGAGGTCCTGTCACCTCCATCTCCGGGGCTAATGTGGGAAAATATGCATATACCCATAGCTGAGAAAAGCAGTGCGGGATGTGAATACAAGGTGCTAAAAGCAGAATACAGAGTGCAAAGTGCGCCGTGTGTGCAGTGAACAAGCAATGAGAAGCAAAAAATGTAAATCAAAAGGACAGAATGTACCTCCCAGGTTCTCCAGTAGCCGCCGAGTAAATCTCCCCGTCCGCGAGAGACTGCGCTCATGTAACAGTACAGGGTAGCCAGGCTAGCGCTGCCCCAATCATACTGGCTGACCTGTGATAGGTCTACCAAAGCACTCAGGAGATATAATCCTACCATGTTCCCTCTATCAGCGAACAAGGTGGTGCCGAGGAGATACATGAGAAAACCGCGGGCATACTGCTCCGCCTCCTCAGGAGTACCGGGCTCCATCTGTGGCCGCCGGAAGTGCAAAGCAAACCAGGAGTATCGGACTCTCCCCGAACCTCTGTCTACAGGCGGGTGTGTCCCCAATAGGTGCATCCAAGCAGCCTCCCACTGGCCCATATCCTCGTCATAGGGAATGGGTACACCGCCTACGTCTAGGCCGGTGAGTATAGCGAAGTCTAGTGGGGTCATGGTCATATCCCCGGCTGCAGAAAAATGGAAAGAATTGGTGGTGTCCCACCACCTCTCTGCTAGAGCCGCGAATAAAGTCCTACTGATGAGGCAACGAGATAATCCCCTGCAGAATGGTCCAAATCCTGCAAGGTCGACCAAGCCCCGGACAGCTTCCGGAAGCTCAAAATACCACTCCCTCGCGGTGACGGAACCATATCCTCGCACTGTGCGAGAATGAACCTGCATTTAGAATGAATGCATAGATCAGCAAATGAAGTGAAAATGAGCTGTGTGCAAATGAAGTGAAAATGAGCTGTGTGCAAATGAAGTGAAAACGGGCTGCGTGTTCAGTAAATTTGGTATTTGGGCTGCGTGTTCAAAGTTTCAGTACATCTGAGTTTGGGACTGTGTGTTCTACTCAACATCAGTGGGCTGTGTGTTCGCTTCAAATTGGGACTGTGTGCTCTACTCAACATCAGTGGGCTGTGTGTTCACCTCAAATTGGGACTGTGTGTTCTACTCAACATCAGTGGGCTGTGTGTTCACCTCAAATTGGGACTGTGTGTTCTACTCAACATCAGTGGGCTGTGTGTTCACCTCAAATTGGGACTGTGTGTTCTACTCAACATCAGTGGGCTGTGTGTTCGCTTCAAATTGGGACTGTGTGTTCTACTCAACATCAGTGGGCTGTGTGTTCACCTCAAATTGGGACTGTGTGTTCTACTCAACATCAGTGGGCTGTGTGTTCACCTCAAATTGGGACTGTGTGTTCTACTCAACATCAGTGGGCTGTGTGTTCACCTCAAATTGGGACTGTGTGTTCTACTCAACATCAGTGGGCTGTGCGTTCGCTTCAAATTGGAACTGTGTGTTCTACTCAACATCAGTGGGCTGTGTGTTCGCTTCAAATCCGGGCTGTGTGTTCAGTACATCAAGTTTGGGGCTGTGTGTTCTACTCTCAATTAGTGGGCTGTGTGTTCGCTTCAAATCTGGGCTGTGTGTTCAGTGCATCAAAGTTTAGGGCTGTGTGTTCTACTTTCAAATCTGGGCTGCGTGTTCAGAAAATCTGAGTTTTGGGAGTATGTGTTCTACTCTTAGTCAGTATGTGTTGTGTGCTCATTTTCAACTTCGGGCTGTGTGTTTGGCGAATCAATGTTTGAGCCGTGTGTTCAATTCCTAACTAATGTATACTATGCGTTCACAATTATTCAATGAGCTGTGTTCACGGAATTCAAGTGGCTAAGTCACATGCTCAGGATGCAAGTACTATGTCATAAGCTAAACTGTGTGTCTAAGCATGGCAGGGGAATGAAATGCACGAGGAATACAGAGACTAAAGTAAAATACCTCTGCATCATAAGAGAGGTGCTGCTCTGGCTCTCGTAGGAGAAGATCCCTTGGTACTCGGTCGTTAAACTCAGTGAAATGACGAAAAGTGGCCCGCGGAAGCCTATGAACCGCTGGGGCATATCGATCGGGAATGAAAGGGCGAACTCTCGGAGGCAATGCCATAATGTCAAAGTCATCTCCGGCGCCGGGAAAACCTCCGCCGTGAGGGAAATGGCCCGCCATGTCGAGAAATCTGCAAAGAGGAGCAAAAATGAGCAAAATGGGCCAAAGTTGGAAAAAGTCAACAAAAGTCAACTCTCGGGAAACAAAAAGTCAACAAAAGTCAACCCCCAGGAAAATTTTCCAAATATTGAAACAAAATTACCCCAAGTAGTGAAAATGAGAAGAGAAGCCCCAAAGTCGAAATTTAGTCGCTTCAAAGTGCTTAAATCTGAAAGATTTCGCAAAAACAACTTGCGTGGGAGGCCGAGGGGCGCGTATAGAATGCAGATCTGAGAGAGAAAATGGCTTAGAGAGCAAGAGGAGAGAATTCCACACTTGGGGGTGTGATTTCGGAGGCAATGGGCAAGCATATATATAGAAAATGTCAAAATGACCATTTTGCCCCTGCTTTTGGCAGGTGGCCGGCCGGCCACCTAACCTGGCTGGCCGGCCCCTCTACTTTTTGGCCCTGGCCGATGGCCTCTCCTAGGGCAATGGGCTGGCCGACCATGTCCCCCACCCCCTCCCCTACCTCTCTGCAAATTTTGAGGAAAATCGGAGTTCCCGAGACCTGAAAAAGTTGAAGAAAAGTGCACTTTCTGGCGCCGAATTGCTCCGCCGGAACTTTGTTTGCAATTATTGACATGTGTCTCGTCATTATTCATCAAAATCAGAGCGTATCCTTTTTAAACATGTTGTGACCTCTCCAGGAGGTGAATCAGAGGCCGCGATTGAGTTGCCGTCGCCGAAATGCGCGTTTTCCGGTTCATCATTTCATGTCAAATGGGCATCCTGATTTATGTTCGTTTTGCTTCATTCGGCTCATAATTCGCATTCTCATGATTGTTTTGCATTGTCATGCATGATTTCTTGGTGTATAATACTTCCATGCTTGAACGCGCGTTGTCACGCATTATCTGTTCTCGCATTGTGATGCATTCATTCGCCGACACTGTGTGTGTCAAGCTTTTGGAACTATAGGAGTCACATGGAATATATGTTGTTGCATATTGTTCTTGTTGAATTTCTCTATTTTGCAGGCACGATATTGTATGTACGGTTCATTTGAGGCTGGTGCGACCAGACGAATCGCGCAGGTATCGTATCTTCTCCGTGTGAGACGCGATGAGAATTGAATGATTCTCCGCATTCCTAACTGCATGAAATGTAGTTGTTTGCTTTGCCTTCTCGCTTATAATTGTTGCATCTATTTGCGAATACTTGCTTCATTACAGCTTCCTGCACTCGCATGATCATCTGGCTCCGCGCCTATCATTTTGCATTTTGCCCCTGCCTTCGGGCACACATTCTCTGTTTATCTTGTATGATTGTCTAAGTCTTCGGCCTCGTCAAAAATGGGTCGTCTCTGGGCTTTGACACTCACTCCCGTCACTTCCTGACTTCCGAGTTTTGTCAAAGAGGGGCAACTGTAGACACCCCATTTTTGACCGACCTTAAGACTCGGACGTCACCGGTTGAGCGCTCGGTGATGTTGCATACTGTGCTCATTCAGAAGTCTCAGAGTCGCGGCCGCGCGCCCTGCCTCCGGACCTCCGAACCATCTTCTCTACCTTGTCTCGGTTTGCGAACCAGGCTCGGTTTTCTCTGTTTTCTTTCCTAAGGGAAGGGAGTGGTCCCGCAGATTATCTCCCGGTGGCCGTGAGCTACTTTTCGTGGCCGTAGGCCATTTTGCCCATTTCGGAGCCCGGTTCCCGGTTTTCGGGGCCGTTAGGCCGTGTGCCTCGGCTCGGGACCGCCCAACCATCTCCGCTTTCTCTGATTTTTGGCGGAGACCTCTGTTTTAATGTTCCGAGGAACACTGGGGCCCCTGATGCCCACTTCGCAGCCGAACACCACTTCCGGTGCCCGGCGACCCATTTTCGGGACCCCGAACTGCGTGATTTGGACCCCGAGCATTCATTTTGCATCAGCCTTCTCCGGTTTTTGGCGGAGACCTCTGTTTTAATATTCCGAGGAACCCTGGGGCCCCTGATGCCCACTTCGTGGTCGTGTGCCACTTCCGGTACCTGTAGCCGGTTTTCGGGACCCCAAACTGCGCGGTTTTGGTCCCGAGCATTCATTTCGCATCCATTTTCTCCGGTTTTTGGCAGGTATCTCTGTTTCGTCATTCCAGAGGACACTGGGGTCGCAGATACCCACTTCGCTGCTGAACACCACTTCCGGCACCCGCAGCTCATTTTCGGGATCCCGAATTGCTCGGTTTTGGCTCCGAGCGTTCATTTCTCATTAGTTTTTGTTCAAACTTGGCAGGTGCCTCTGTTTCAACATCAGGAAGATCACTGGGGGGGGGAGGCCAGTAATTATCCCAGATAACCAGTTTCGCTCCTCCGGAGCCCGTTTTGCTCACTTCCGGGCCAATGTTGAACACCCTAGGGGTATTTTCTTCCAACCAAAGCTACATATCTGTGATGAGGGCATCTAGGAGGACCCTAAGGGTTGGTGGTCGGCTAGAAATTCAGGGTTTCATTTTTGGGCCTCTCCTTCAAGCTCTATGTTGTGGCTCCTGCTTCAGAGTTGCCAGATTTCAACCATGGGGTCTTGTTCTACACATCTTGGAGGACACTTTGGTATGGTGGTCGGCCAGAAATTATTTTGTTCATTTTTTGGGGGTGGCCGGCCGGCCATGGTGAGTGGCTGGCCGACCAGGTGGGGTGGCCGGCCGGCCACCTCCCACAAATTTACCTGGCCGGCCAGCTTCCTGCTTTCCAGCCTGTCCCAGCTGTCCGGATATCTTCCAGCATATCCCGGGGCATCCGGGGGATATTTCGGGAGGGAAAGATTGGGTGCTTTCCCTCCCCTTTTACACCCCATTTCTTGTCTATTTGAAGGGCCCTCCCTCTCCTTCTTCAAGGTTGGAAAAAATTGTCTCAAGTGATCATCTTCAAATTCCTCCATTTTCATAGCTCAAAACCTCAAAAAAGCTTCTAAGTCCCTAGGTCTTCTCTTTATCAACACCTAGCCTCACCATCCCTACTACCACTCCAGCAGCTAGGAAGTGAATTTCAGAGGTTGAGAAGCTACAAATCAAAGCCAAGAATCAAAGAAAGACAAGTCTTCAAGGGTAAGTCTTCAAAACCAATTTTTAGGGCTTTTTCTTGGTTCATTTTTATACTCTAATTGGTTGAGAATTGGGGCTCCGACCCCTACTGCTTTTGTGCTTGTTTTGAGCCCCTCTACAACTTTGTAGAAGGGCTCAACTTCATTTGATGCTCCTATGATATACTTGTTTCAATACCTAGCTTTTATGCCATTATCTTGCATGCTAGTTTAGGCCTATTTCCTTTTGTTTTTAGGGGTCCGACCCCTACTGGTTTTGTGCTCATTTTGAGCCCCTCTACAACATTATAGAAGGGCTCAAACTCATTTGGCCATTGTATATACCACCTCCTTCAAATTTCATCAAGTGTGCCATTTTTGCATGCAATTTTTGACCTATTTGTGTTTGTTTTTGGGACTTCGACCCCTACTGGTTTTAGTCTCTTTTTGACCCCCTTTACATATTTCATGAAGGAAGTTTGGTCATTTGATGTATAGATAGCATGTCTCATGATATAGCATGTTTGGAGCCTATTTTGCATGGATTTTATAGCATGTTTGTATTCTGATTTTGAGGATGTCATCTTCTGAAATTGTGCTTATTTTTATCTCATCTTCAATGTTGTAGAAGAAAGTTTGTCCATTTGGGGTTTGCATATGTCACTTGTCTCAATACTCCTCTTTTGGCCACTAACTTTGCATGCTATTGTTGATCTATCTATGCTTGCATCTTGGCCAAGTTTGTTACTGAAATATGCCATATTTGGGACTGCCTTGCTACTGTTCTTGCTGCCATGATCATATTTTGCATGTATAGCATGGCTATAGGCCATTTCGGGGCTTAATTTCGCATTTTCGGGATGAATGCATGCTTCGAGTGTCATTTCGAATTGTTTCGGGGCTGTTTTCCCCTTTGTTTAAGTGCTGAAATTCCATTGCCATGCTTGCATATCATTTCCCATGCCATTTGTATCATTTTTGCATTGCCTCGGTTTGCGTGCCAATGGGCACGCACTTCGAGGCACCTCATTTTTATCATTCCGGCAGCCTATGTGAGCGTGGCTGAGGCTATCTCATGTTGGCGTAAGCCCAATTTGCATTTTCATGTTTCTACATCATTGCCTCGATTTGCGTGTCCGCGGACACGCGTTTCGAGGCAGCTTTGTTTTTATCCGACGGCCTCCTATGTGAGTGAGCTGAGGCTCTCCCATGTTGGTGTAAGCCCATCGTTGCATTCGGTATGCCATTTCGTCTCATTTTATCATTGCCTCGGTTTGTGTGCCTGTGGGCGCGCATTTCGAGGCACTTCGGTTTTATCCGATTTTCTCATTTTATCATCGCCTCGGTTTACGTGCCCGTGTGCACGCATTTCGAGACACTCTGTTTTATCCGCTTGGCATTGTGTATGCCTCTGTCTCGATTTGCGTGCCCGTGTGTACGCATTTCGAGGCACTCTATTTTATCCGCTTGGCATTGCGTATGCCTCCGCCTCGGTTTGCGTGCTCGTGTGCACGCATTTCGAGGCACTCTGTTTTATCCGCTTGGCATTGCGTATGCCTCCGCTTCGGTTTGCGTGCCCGTGTGCACGCATTTTGAGGCATTCTATTTTATCCGATTTGCATTTCATCATTGCCTCGGTTTGCGTGCCAGTGGGCACGCATTTCGAGGCACCTCATTCTTATCATTCCGGCATTCTATGTGAGTGTGGCTGAGGCCCCTTTCACGTTGGTATAAGCCCATCGTTACATTTCGCATGTCATTCCGGCATCCCGTGTGAGTGTGGCTGAGGCCCCTTTCACGTTGGTGTAAGCCCATCATTGCATTTCGTGCCTTTATGTCATCGCCTCGGTTTGCGTGCCAGTGGGCACGCATTTCGAGGCATCTCATTTTCATAGCATTGCGCATGCTAGGATTGTATGTTAGTTGCATTTCATGCATATCATGCATATTGCACGGGAAACAAGGCGCATTCTGTACTCCGAGTACCGGAACGTGCCTCAATTCCCAAGTCACCGACACTCCGGATTACCCATGATGGAGTTAGGTTTTGTTGTAGCATTCACATGCATTCATCCTATATTGAGTTGTGCAATCCGACTCCTCGGCCATCATGCATCGATATGCCTGATTGGTGGTGCGAGGATCGAGGCATGCATACATTTGTGAAATACACTGCTGTGCCCTTTTCCTGCTCTCTGTTGCAGCAAAATCAGGAATCAGCAGCTTTTCAGAGCTTGGCACGCAATTCGAGGTAAATTATAAACAGAGGCTAATTGGGGCATCTCAGTGGATTTCCGCGCCAGGCAGCTACAACATACATCATCCTTCAGAAGCGAGGCAGTCCCTGGCTTGCATGCCAGTTTTACTTTTCTGTAATTAATTTGTTAATTAATTAGAAATCTGTATATTTCGGACTGTACTATTCTTTCATTTTGGGACTGTATTATTATTTATTCGGACCCTCTGTGCGAGGGCAATGTTGTAATAAGGGTGTGTGAGTGTGATGTATGTCTTCCAACCCCCATTTCTTTCTCCTTTTTATTTACCCGCTTTGGATGGTTAGATATAGGGCATATTTCAATTAGCATACAGTATGACAGCATGTTTGCATCATTCATCTGTTTTGCACGCACCGGGCTCGGCGCATCATACAAACTGCATTTGTATTTCAATTCCAAATTGAATACTTGTTAGCTGTAGCATTCCATATGCCATGTCTAGAATAGCCGAGCCTGCTATAGTTGCATTTTGCATGTGTTGCATTAGGCATTACAGTATACTTAGGATCATGCATTGATTTCTAATCAGTTTCCTGTTTTGGCTTGGAGTACTCGGTAAGTTTTATGCTTTAGCATTCTTGCATGCGTGTGAGTGTTGCCATGATAGCATGCTTACCATGAGGCTATGTGCTTATGTGATATAACTGCCTTGAATGCCTGTGGGTGGAGGTTGAGTTATCTGAAGTGGAACAAATCATTGACTGTTTGCTAAGCCCACTAGATAGTGGCAAAATCACTGTTTTTCTAAGCCCACCTGAGGGTGGCAAATCCGCATTTTAGCCTACCTGCGGGTAGCACCATCAAACCATTTTCAAACAAACAAACATGAAATATTTTGTTCCAATTCAGACGGCCCAGTCTATACTTGTTTGCTGCGAGCATCACATAGTAACCTAGGCTAATAACCGGAATAAGAACATACAATGTTTTCAAAATAAGATATCATGGTTAGTAGAGGCCGGTCTTTGACCGGGCGAGCGGGGGTGCTCACGACGTGACCTTCCCCAATCGTACCCAAGTTCCCGAGCCAACTTTGGTGATGACGGACACGTGGCCTTTTGGCACCGAGTCAGGGTTTCCTAAATTTCCCATTTTAAAAATATTTAGGTGGCGACTCTGTTATCTAGCAAAGCAGTCCATGTTTGGCACTTCTTTCAAAAAATCTGTTTTTCTCAAAACGATTTGCCGGATTTGGACTCTTTGGTTCAGATTTAGAACCACAACAAAGATCGAGTCCGAACTGTAGCGAGGCCCCCCGCGGGCGTTGTTACACTCCTCCTCCCAAAGAAGTTTCAATGATCACCTCTTCTTCGAAGGCAGCTAATTCCCCTATTGAGGGTGCTGATAGCTCTCTAACCCGTAATTCATCACCTTTGCCTGCTTCCAGCCCCTCCTCGCTTGATTCATTGGTAGCCAAAACCATGGAGACTGCCAGGAATGTTGCATCCATTCCTCCTATCCCTATGCAGTCCTCTGTGCCTGCGCCCTACATGTCTATGGAGGAGGTGGATATCTTCGAAGTAAAACTAGCCAGTCTCTTCGATATACCTTCTACCTCTCCAACATCCAATGTTGAAGTTGAGTCACTAATTTTGGCCGACTCCTTGTTAAAAATTTTCGAGAGTTCTTCTTCCTCTAGCAGCAAGCCTTTTGTATCTTCGATAGACTTGGACACTTGCCTGGAACTGCTGATCACTTTTTCGAGGATTCCCTTCGAGGCTCTACAAAGGCCTCTCATCAGAAATGGGTTTCTTCAATGCTGCAAAATTACTGAGCAGTCTGGCGTGAATGTTTCAAGTCATTTATCTCAGGCAGCAGCTACTGTTGATTTTTACATCAACATTTGTTAGGCTGCTAATGCTGCGGATGAGAAACTGGCTCGGGATCAGAATTTTGTTTCCCAAGTTCATACAGAAGTGTCAAATCTCAAGGAACAACATTCTTCTACCTCCCAGTTTCGACTTCAGCTGCTGGAGAAGAAAGCTCAACTTGATGAGGAGCTAGCTGCAGTAAACCAGGCCTTGGTTCGAACTGACACCAAGTTGCAAATCACCAACCGGGGACTGGCTGATCGAAAGGAAGAGATGGCTGCAGCTATTCAATTATTTCCATCTTTGACCAATAGAAAATCTGTTGTACAAAAACAATTGAAACATTGTAATGACTTTTGGGCCAATTTGTGGCATAATGTATTTGATTCTTTGTGAAAAATAAAATTCTTGTCTATCATCTGAGTAGTCTTGTGTTTTTGTACTTAGTGTTTATTTTATTCCCTGTGTGTCCCAAATGGTTGGAAAATAAGGTTTCAAATATCTGCCATTAATCTTTTTGGGATGTACATAACCATTCAAATTTCTCAAATGGTATGCTCCAAAAGGCAGAACTCTATGAATTTGATATGGTCCTTCCTAGTTAGGTGACCATTTGCCAAACTTATGGCTTTTAATTCCTATTGGGAGTATTGTTTTCCATACCAAATCACCTTCATCAAAGCCAATGTGTTTGACTTTCTTGTTATAATTTTTGGCTGCTTTCTTCTTTTGGAAAAGAATACTGTTTAATGCTAAAATCCTGGCTTCATCTATGCCTTCTAACTCCAAGCACATACTTTGATGGTATTGTTCAGGACCTAATTGATCTTGGCATCTTACCCTCAAAGATTTAACATTAATCTCCACAGGTAACACTGCATCATGCCCATATACTAAGGCATAAGGAGTGACCCCTGTGCTTGACCTTGGGGAGGTCCTATATGCCCACAAAACATCCAGCAACAGGTTATGCCAATCCCTAGGATTATCCTCCACAACCTTTTGTATTCCACTTTTCAAGGACTTATTGGATGATTCAGCTTGACCATTAGCCTGTGCATAATACGATGTGGAATTAACAAGGCTAATTCTAAATTCTGCCACAAAAGATTTCACCATTTTCCCATCGAACACAGTTCCATTGTCCACAGTTATGGTTTGTGGGATGCCAAATCTATGGATCAAATCTTTAATGAACCCAATAACTTCAGTCTGGTCTACAGCCTTGTATGGCTTAGCTTCGACCCACTTAGTGAAGTAATCGGTGGCCACTAGAATGAAACAATGATGCTTCGAAGAAGGTGGGTGTATTTTTCCCATCATATCCATGGCCCATGCTCTGAATGGCCAGGGCTTCACTACTGTATGTAGGTCAGTTATGGGCACATGCCTTATTGTGCCATGCTTTTGACATGCCTGGCAACCCTTTGCATATTCTATACAGTCTTTAAGGATGGTTGGCCAATAATAGGAATGCCTTCGAAGTAACCACCTCATTTTTACACCAGGATGATGAGCACCACAGATGCCCTCATGAACCTCAGCCATAGTTGTTAATGCTTCTGTTGGACCTAAACATTCCAGCAATAAGCCATCTCCACCTCTCTTGTAGAGAGCATTACCATATATTATGTATTGCATAGACTGCAATTTAAGTTTTCTACTGGCCTTCGAGGATGGACCAGCCAAGTATTGCATTATTGGATGCCTCCAATCTTGTTCTTGTAAGTCATTATGATTGGCTTCCAAGACCACATTCCTTTTATTCAAAGGTTGTATTAATCTCTGGTATATTGTTTGGCTTATATCCCTTTGGGCATTATCCCTTCTCTTGAAATTCGAAGCTTTCTGAGCCACATCATTGGCTCTATCATTCAAGAATCTTGGGACATGGGTCACATTCGCTATCTGAAATTGAGAAAGCAAATGTAATGCAACAATATAGTAAGGCAAAATACTTATGCTTTGACATTTAAAGATCCCTTTTACTTGGTTGACCACCAATTGAGAGTCCCCAAATATGTCAACTGCATGTACTTGTAATCCAATAAGGATTTCTAGTCCTATTATTAAGGCTTCATATTGTAGACACCCCATTTTTGACCGTCCTCAAGACTTGGACGTCACCGCTTGAACACTCGGTGATTATCCATGTTTATGTTCGTCTTGAGTTCCCAGAGGTCTCGGCTTGCGTGCCTTGCCTCAGAATCTCTCGACTCGATCGTTTTGTGTCTGGTTTTGCACCAAACACTTGTGTTTTGCCTTGGAGGGGCAGAGGATGCCTTGTGAGACATCCCCACACACCACCGGCAGTGGCTAGAGGCCACCGGCTGGTTGATGTTGCCATCGGCACTATATTGTGCCGGTCGGCAATCTTTTGTGCCAGTCGGCACTCTTTTGGGCAAAATGACCATTTTGCCCTGCCGACTCCTATACAGTTGCTTTCTGAGATATTTTCAGACAGCTGTATGCCTTTTGTTTCCCCTCCATACACGTGTATGGAGGGATGAGCCCTTGGTTTCCTTAGCTTGTAAGCTTTGGTGCCTATAAGGAGAAGGCCTCTTCTCTTGGCTTAAGGGTTAGAAAAATTAGAGGGTTAGAGAGAAAATACAGAGGAGAGGCTCTGGTTTTAGGTTATAAATCATATATCTATCCTATCTCTCTTTTCCTTGCTCATTTTGTACACTAGGTGCTTTAGTTCTTACTATTGCACACAAGCACCTAGTGTTTCACCTTCCTCTTGGAGCTGAGGATCCAGAGGCTTGTTCTTGAAGTTTTTTGACTGGTTTGGAGCTCAAGGAACCAACAACTTCAACCTTTTTGAAGGTGGTCTTCAAGGGTAACAAAACTACCCATTTTTCCCCATTCTTGTATTGCTTTTCTACCTAGTTTAGAACTATTTTTGTGCTTAGTCTTTAACACATAAAAGTTCTATTTTTTAAGCCTCTTTATTGTTCATTAAGAGTGCTTGGTGGTTTGGGTAGGTTTGACCACCCTTAGGCCTTGAAAAGGCCACTTTTTGTGCTATTTTGTGAGAGATCCGAGACTTTGGTGTTAGGATCTCTTCACCACTGAAATCTTGAGGGATTTCAGTGGTGAAGATGGTGCCTTAGAGTCTCAAGAAGGAGAGGGCCACCCCCTCTCCTTGATGTCCTTGAAAAGGGCAAGGTTTGGCCTCTTGAGAGAGCATAGTGTTTGATTGTTTGTTGAACATGTCTTGGCTGCATTTTATGTTTATTATGCCCTAATATGACATTGCTAAGTGTTGGTTTTAGTACTCTTTGCATGATTTGCATAGTTGCTTTGTAATGCCTCTTTAGTCCCTTAACATGCCTAGGTCGTATGCCTTTATTTCTAGCATGTTTTAGGCCTAGATCCATGAAGCTTGTATGCTTATTTTAACATGTTCTAGGTCTGACCATAGTCATTTGGTTTGATTTTAGCATGCTTAACATAGCTCCTTTGCATTTGGCTTGTTGGCCTTAAGAGCATGAGAATGTAGCATGTCTTGCTTGCTTTATTTTTGATGGTTTGGAACCATTTAACATGCTATTTCAGTCCCTTTGGTGTGCTTGTATGCTTGCCTTAGCATGCCTCTTTAACACTTTAAGAGCATGTGTTGTATGCTCCATGTTTTGGTCATTGTGCATGCCCTTGGATTCATGTCATTTAGATGCCTTCTAGGTGATATTTTGAGCTTAGTTTTATGTGTTAAAACTCTAATTTTAGTTGCTTGAGTATTGCCATGTGTGGTTGTGCTAAGTGTGGTTTAATACCTCATTGACTTGCCTTAAGTACTTGGACCTATTGTCGCATGTTTGGCTTGCTTTGTTGCATGATTTGGCATCATGTTTTGCATGACTTTCAGAGCTTTATGTGCATGCTAGTTGTCCATGTTTAGCCTCCTTTAAGTGTGCTTAAAGCTTGCTTGTTTATGCCTAAGTATTGTGCCTTAACATGTGCATGTGTGTATGTGTGTTTGGCCCTCATGTTTTAGCACTTTGGCCACTGTTTTGAGCCTTTTTAGAGTTGCCCAATTCATGTTTAAGTCCATCCTTCAATTGGTTTGCATGCTTATCTTACATGTTCACTTGTATGCTTTGCATAAGTGCATTGCATTGTCCATGTTGCATGCTAGATAACATGCTTAGGGTTGCATTACATTGGCATGCATGCTCTACCTCTTGACCAAGCCATGATGGAGGTAGAAGCCCCCTTGGTTTGTTTGTTTGCATTGCATGCATTTGAAATTAAAGTTGCACATTTGATCCTTGGGCCATCATGCATGGGAATGCGTGATTGGTGGTCCGAGAATTGAGGCACATCCTCCTTTGAGTCATTAACATGATAAGGAATGTGTTTGGTGCATAAATGCTTGGAATTACATTGCCATGCAATTTTTTCCCCTCTGCTGCTGTGAGTTGCAGGTTCTGCAGACATTCAGTGCCGGCCGGCAGTATTTAGTGCCGACCGGCAGTCAATTGGCAGCCGATGGATCAATTCAGTGCCGATGAGCTCAATTCACTGCCGGTGGAAATTCTGTGCAGCCGGTGATGATCTCCAATACCCCAGGAAGTATTCCTAGGACTTTGGCAGTCTTCAGAGGAGGAAAGTAGGGAAAATAGAGGCAAATCATGCATGGCAGTGCGATTCCGAGCAAGTCCCGAGCACGTGTTGCATTTGGCTCTCCTCCCGAGGCGGTTTACTGCTTTAATTAGATTAATTAATTTATTTGATTAATTTAATTAATTTGTAATATTTAATTAGCTTGCGTAGTTAATTATCTGTATTATTCTTTCGGTCCCTCCGAGCGAGGGCATAATTGTAATAAGTGTGGGTGAGTGGCGTGTATGTCTTCTAACCCCCACTTCTCTCTTCCATTTTATTTACCTGCTTATGATGGTAGATTAGGGCATACTTAAAATTAGCATACCATATGCAATGCATGCGTGCATCCATGCATTTGTTGACATACATCAGGCTTGGCACATCATACAAACTGCATCGTACTTTCAATTCCAAATTGAATACGTGATAGTTGTAGCATTTCACATGCCATGTCTAGGATAGCCGAGCCTGCCTAGATTACATCTTTGCATGTGTTGCATTAGACATTTCAGTATGCTTAGGTCCATGCATGGATTTCTAATAAGCTTATGTTTTGGCTTGGAGTACTAGGTAAGCTTTTATGCTTTAGCATATCGCATGCATGTGAGTGTTGCCATGATTGCATGATTACCATGAGGCTAGCTGCTTATGTGATATAACTGCTTGAATGCCTGTGGGTGGAGGTTGGGTTGCTTGAGTTGGGAGACTCATTGAAATCCGTGTTTTAGCCTACTTGCGAGTAGCAAATTCCAAAACGTTTTCAAAATGAACGGATATGCAATGTTTATTTCCAAATTAGGCAATCTGGTCTATACTTGTTTGCTGTGCGCATAACATAGTAATTCTAGGCTAATAATTAGAATAAGAACATATAACGTTTTCAAAAAAGGACATCATGGTTAGTAGAGGCCGGTCTTCGGACCGGGCGAGAGGGGGTGCTCATAGCTGACCTTCCCCAATCGTACCCAAGCTCCCGAGCCAAGTCAACTTTGGTGATGATGGACACGTGGCCTTTGGCACCGAGTCAGGGTTTCCTAAATTTCCCAAAAATAAAATATTTAGGTGGCGACTCTGTATCTGGCAAAGCAGTCCATGTTTGGCACTTCTTTTCAAAAAACTGTTTTTCTCAAAACGATTTGCCAGAGTTGGACTCTTTGGTTCAGATTTAGAACCACAATAAAAAGAAAACGGAGAGTCCGAGCTGTAGCATCGAGGTCCCACGCGAGCGCTGTTACAATTTCTGGCGACTCTGCTGGGGATTTTAGAGAGCTTGACTCGAACTCGTGATATCCTGTTTTGATTTCATTTATGTGTCTCTTTGCATTGCATGTGCATTGGTGCGCCTAGGACACCGTGTTGGCCATCTGCTATTCCTGTGCGGTTTGCTGGAGGCTTGTCTTGTCAAGGCATGACCATAAGGCTGACCGGTTACGGGCTCTGCCAGTATGGGAACACAAACCCCGGTTTTACCGGGGCACCCCCTTTGACCATTCGACCTAGTGCATATTCGGATCCATAGTGACCATTCCAAACTAGGACAGGTTGCTTACCCGATATAGGTTGTTTAAGACCGCTGTGTGCGTAGTGAAACCCTAGCTCCTGACAAAATAGGACAGGGAAATCCTACACCAACATAGGGGTGTATTGACTCTCTTTTACCTGTTATGTGCTTTTAGAGTGTATCTCTGCAGGGGAACGCATGTATCAGTTTGCAAAGTTTGAGCATCAGGCCCGAGGGCACTAGTATCAGTATTGTTGAGAATCAGTTGTGTCTGCGGGTATCAGTTCAGTTTTGAACAGTGAATCTGGGGAACAGTGTTCAGTAGTAGAGTACAGTTGTCCGGCTACACCCGTGTTCGATCTGCTTGGGGCTGAAATACTGCTTGTTTTCCGTTTCAGTTCAGAGATTCAGAGGGTCGATCCAGAACAGCTAGTGTCTTTTCCTTGCTAAGGCAGGACTGAACATGACGCAGAATTCAGAAGAGCTCGTGGTCATGACGGCCACGTTGAGTTAGGGAATCACCCTATAAAATGAGACTACTGTTGATATGCCACATCCACCCAGATCGCCGGTTGCGTACCCGGTCTGGGCCCCCCAGCTATATCAGGCTCGTGAGCCTACTACCTTTGAACTAATGGGGATGATCGGTGATCTCCAAAGGTCTATGGCGGATCTTGCTTATGGAATGTCAGCTTCGCCGCCAGTCGCACCGTATGCCGAGAGCTTTGCACCTCAGGAGCCCCCGCTGTCGGGGCGAATTGTGATTGAATTGAGTCAACCGGAGATGGCCTCCAACTATGGCAACGATGCACCACCATCAACCCAAACCCTCAATCCAG
The DNA here is from genome assembly GCA_036172215.1 of Camellia granthamiana. Taxonomy (NCBI): domain Eukaryota; kingdom Viridiplantae; phylum Streptophyta; class Magnoliopsida; order Ericales; family Theaceae; genus Camellia; species Camellia granthamiana. The sequence continues at coordinate 2,112,054 of JAXFYN010000023.1, read as the reverse complement.
CTGAGACCAGAGGCAAGGACAAAGCAAAGGCAGATGCCGACCCCATCGAACAACTGCTGTGGGCAGTAGAGGCTTTGAAAGCCGGGGGAATGAACAAGCAACAGATATCCGCAGTTGTGACAAAAGCTGTGGAGGATGCTTTCCCCATTCCGCCTGAGGGCAGTTCCAGTCAATCAGAGAATCGGGATAGGCCCCGTCATGTCAAGGCAGTTCTTCCCGCTCCCAACCCTGCATCCGGAAAGGATCAAAAACCCAAGGCCACGCCCGCCGATCCATTCGCCAGTGCATCTAGCAAGAGTGCTCCAGCTCCAAAGTACCTGCCCCGAGGGCACAGGGTCTTCCACCCTCTCTACATGCCTCTGTCTAGGGCATTGCTGATTTTGACCAAAAAGGGGCATCTTAAACGCTTGGAGCCTCGACCCCTACCGAAGAACCTCCCTACCACACATGATGCTTCCCTGTACTGTGCGTACCACCAGCAAACTGGCCATGCCACTGATAATTGCTTCCGCCTCCGTCATGAGGTACAGGATTTGATTGACAACGAGGTTATCCTCCCGCCCACCTCAGCAAAGTCCGTCACCACTCAGTTGTTGGATTTTGAGGATACAGATACTGCAAGTATGTAATCAGAAGGCGAGCCGCCTGCGGGCAGTGTCTGGTACATTTTTGGATGTAGCGTTTGGCGCGCATTTTTGAGCATATGCCAATGCTAGTTTTGTAAATCCTGACTTGGGTGTCGAGTCAGTCTTTTGTTTTGTTTTGAGTCTGTCTCTCTGTATTGAGTCAGTCTTTTTACTTACAAGGTCTGTCTTGTTGTAATGAGTCAGTCCCTCTTGTATAGTATACCAAGTGATTTCGGGGTTGTTGCCTCAAACACCGTTTTGTTTTTATAAATAGTTGTTTTCGTTTTGAGTCTGTTTCTGCCGAGGAGCCAGTTATACCAACAAACCTGAATGAAACAGCTGTGGCTATCACGTTCCGCATTTGTCGCTATTCGAATCAACCGTGCCAGGGAATGTGAATGGAACGACAGTGCATTCTGCCCGCTCTCTTGTGCCTTGAACATCGTTATAATGACCTAAGCTTTTCACAAAACCTTTTTGAACACTGCGGTGATAAAAACGGAGATGAAGGAATTCCTCAGGTTTTTGCAAAATTTTGATCATTTTGAGAGAAAGAGAGGCATGCTAAGCTTTTAATGAATGAAATCATGCTTGTCAGCGTGAGTACTAAGAAGGACCCTGGCCTGATCCAGACCAGTTCTACACTATCTTCTGTGCGAGCGATTTGTCGCTTTCTTAAAAATTTTCAAAAAAAATGTTTTGTGCGGTCCTGCGAAGACTTGTGTGGAATCGCCCTTGAGATTGTGCAGCCTAGGATCGCTCTCAGCCTTAAGATTCAAATTATTCATTGCAAACCGGAATCTGTTCACAACAATAAACAGTGCCTTGAAACGCCTGTGCGGCCCAATTTGAAGTAGCCCTCGAGCAAGAGGCACCAAAGCCAGATCAAGGAGATCAGATCTCACCCGCCAAGGTTCATTAAGCAACCGTGACAGATTCTTCTGCAAATCAACCACAGTCACTCTCTTGGATACAGAGAGGCTTCAAACTCAAAACCATTTGGCATGGGCTTGCTCCACTTCTACCCTTTGAGAGGCTCGCTGGGCCGAAAACCCGGAAGGGCGACCCAGGCAAAAGTTAGAGCAAAAGAAAAATACAAAAAAAGAAAACAAAGAAAAAGAAGAAAAAGAACAAACAAAAAGAAAAAAGAAGAAAAAGAAGAAAAAGAAAGGAAAAGAAAAAAGAAAGGAATATCAAAAAAAAAAAAGAAAAGAAAAAAAAGAAAAGAAGAACAAAGCTCGCAAGGTTGAAAACCTGCAACAGGCGCCTTGGCAAAAGTCAGAGCCTAAAAAGGAGAGGTTAATACTCGAGTGTACCTTAACAACCGGAACTACGTAAGGCTTGATTGCCATGTTTGGGATACGTAGGCAACTTCATCTTGAAGTCCAACCCCCAACGCTTTCATAGCGTCTCAGTCCATGTAATGGTTTTGGTCACCTTTGCCTCCTCTGAATTTGTTAGTTTGGTTGTGACAATCGAAACTATGCAGTGAACCTCCTCTTGAAGCCCGACCACGAACGCTTTCAAGGTGACTGTGTCCATATATCAATCCAGACCATCGTCTTCGAAAGCCCAACCATCAGTGCTTTCAAGGTGATTGTGTCCATATATTGGTTCAAACCGTCTTCGTCTCCTCCGCGTCCGAGGGTCCGATCGTCATCAACGAAGAATGCCTTACAGCATGCCGAAGCATCATCCAAACAAGGGGCAACTTTCCATTGCCATACATTGCCACAAGTTGCCCCGAGTTGCCGTCCAAACCAGGGGCAACTTTTCGTTGCCTTATCCCCCTTTGAGCCAGGGGCAATTTTCCATTATCCCCGATCCGAGGTTGCATATCTCCAAGGTAAGTTCTGCGCTCGTTGAGCGTCGATTGTTTGCAAATATAGTTTTTGAAAATTTTTACTGAGGTTGATTTATTTTCTTGAAAACTATTTCATTTTCAAAATTGGACCATGTTTGGACCCCAAAAAAAGGAGAATTTTCAGTGCTCACAGCCTGACTCGCATGATTTTCAAATCAAAAAATCGAATAAGTGTGTTAATCCAACTCTCATTTTTTATCAAAACTGTTTTAAAAAAAAAAACATAAAAATGGTCAAAGTGACGAACTAGGGGCACAATTGAGTAAGGTCTTCTATCTTTCCCCCATCAGCATACTCGCCGGAAAGGCACTCCATCCGCCAGAAGGAATGGCCGTGAGCTAACAGTGGTGGGGCGTGAATCTGCGACTTCCTATTCATCCATTAATCGCCCTGGGGAGGGATTGAAAAATGAGAGAATGAAGAATAGAGAGGTGTAAGCAGAGAGAAAAGTGAAGAAAAGGGTTTTGAGAGAAAAACCGAGCTTGAGGGCCGAGTGATGTGAGAATCACAAATCAGAAAGAGTGGGAATAATACCCGGAGGAAGTGGCTCCTCGAGATTTGAGGTCTTTTTGTGAACGCGTCCGTGTGTTGTGTCTTTTGATTTGACGACCTTGATTTTGGCTTTGAGTCTTTTCCGAACATGTCTCGTTCTTTTAGGTTGTGTGCCTTTTTGTTTCTTTGTTTGAGTCTGCCTCGCAGCGTTTGTGGTAGGCTCGATACCCTGGTCGTGAAACTCTATTTCAAAATTGTTTGTGCTCGGAATGTTGTGCCATTCTCTACATCTATGTGAGGCAGGAGAAGAAAAGGAAAAATTTGGGACATCTGAGTGTGTTTCAACTGCAACCATATCAGTTTTGTGATCCGTCTTGTCAAATTGGGTTATTCGTTCAGGGTTTGCTGTGGGCAGAATGAACCGAGCGCTGTGTTATGGGTTGTATGCAGATCGATCCCCAGTAGAGTATGGGCTGTATATCCAGTTTGAGCAGTGGTTTGTATGAGTTGTTTTTGCTGATTAGTTGGTTGTTTATCCGATTATCATAATACAATTGCTCAATTTGTAGACAACAAATCAATATCATTTACATTTGAGGTGTAACATGATGCAATGCAGTGCAAAGTATGAAAGATGCAGATATGTACAGATATAACATTCTTTTCAGACAAAAAGTTTGTTTCATTTCATATCATCTTTTTCAAGTACATAGTTTTGGGAACAAAAATCTGCCTACGGCAGTACAAAGTACTCTATCTACCAACAAAAGAGAAAAAGTACAAGAAAAGAAATAAAAGAAACAGCAAAAGTCGGGGTCATCAGCATCATCAATGGCCTCGCGCCGGGGGATCTGTCCTCGCCCTCTTCCTGGGCAGAAGTCCAGGAGCATCACCAGAAGCGTCACTGTCTGAGCCCGAGCCCGAGCCACTCCCGGACTCCTCCTCTGACGCCCCCGCTTCTGCCTCTGTCTCCTCATCAGACTCGTCGCCTGGAATTGGAGCCCGCGAGCTGCTCCCGGCGTAAGTACGCCCCCCTTTGGTGCGGGGGAATGTCCTGCCATCCCGAGTAGAAATGGGAGGTCCAGATGGAGCGCCACCACCCACTAGAGGAATTGGGAAGGGAGGCTGAAAAGTACAAAAGGCAAATGCATCAGTATACATGAAGCAGTTTATCAATGCAGAGAGTACAGTTTATGAATGCCGTGAGCAGTTGAAACAGTACAGAATGCAGTGTATGAGTACAGAGTATGAATGCCGTGAGCAGTTTACCAGTGCAGAATGCAGTGTATGAGTACAGTTTGTGAGTGCCGTGAGTAGTTTATCAGTACAGAATGCAGTGTATGAATACAGTGTATCAAGTGCTGTGAGGGCTGGGTATCCAGTGTTGTGTTATGCATCAAATTATGCGAAGCAATTTGTGCATGGTTTGAAGCTATGACAGAGAGAACATACCGGAAGGCCGTAAAAGGCTAGGAACTCGAAGGTCCACTGCAGCATCCCCGTCATGGAGGCATTCATCTCCAGTAACTGCCGGGTGTATCCAGAAGACGCATGAAAGGGAATCAGATGCATCAATATTTTGTGGAATATCAAATAAACTGAAATGAAATGACTGTATGGAAATGCAGTAACACATACCGGAGGTAAGTCGGGGACGTCAACAAACTCGTGATCAGCCGGCGGAGGGGCGAAGGGAATCTGATAGGTCGCCCCATCCTGCCCCCTGTAAGTCAGCGAAGTGGGCAGAGCAGGCCAACCAGCCCCTCGTCCTCTCTGGACTCCGCCCCTGCCGCGAACTCGAGCCCTCCTCGACGCTCCTCCTCCTACTCCTGCTTCGGCCGCTGGCGCCGCAGGTCTCTCTCCCTCCACTTGGCGGCCGCCGCTCAAAGGTCACATGATGAAGGTCCGGACGTACTCTGAGTAATCGTCCTCGCCTCTGAAGTCCTCTGGCACCCAGCCAAGGGTGTAGTCCGCCATCTGATCGGCGGTGAAACGCTCGGTGTCCCTCATATGCTCAAGAGGGTGCACCGGGACTATCTGCTCAGGTAAGCCCAGGGTCTGACACAAGAAGCGCTCGCCTAGGTACCAAGCCCGACAGACCGGGCCCTCCAGCAGAATTCAGTAACGCGAGGTCTCGACGGCGCCGGCAAACCGATCCCGCATCGTCGCTGGCAAAGGAGCCCACGGCTGCCAGGTGATCTGAAATCGAAATACAGTTTGTTACTTACTGGTATTGCAAATATACAGTGGAAAAGCGGAGCTTAAATGAACTGCAAGTAAAACATACCTCTGCAGGAGTGATGGTGTCGAAGTAGCGACGGAAGAAGCTGAACGTCTCCCGCGGCCGCCGTGTGCAGCTCCCGTCATAGCAGCGTGAGAAGGGGACGACTAGAGGACTCTCCGTCTCCGGCACTGGCTCCAGCCTGGGAAAGTAGGCATAGACCCACAACTGCAAGACAGATGTCAGTATGACTATCAGATAAAGCAGAATACAGAATAAAGCAGAAATAACAGAGTCGTGTGTTGTGTAGTGTATTGTGCGGAGTGTACAGTGTGAGTAGTGTACAGTCAGTGTAGAGCAGAGTATGTGTGTGCCGTGTGTACAGTATACAGTCCGTGTGAAATAGACTACAGTGTGTGCAGTGTGCAGAGTACAGGAAATATAAAGCAGAAATGTAAAGCAGAGGAGAAGACGTACCTCCCAAGCACGCCAGTAACCTCCAAGCAACTGTCCGCTGCTACGGGAGACTGAGCTCATATACCCATAGAGAGTGGCCAGAGCGGCGCCGCCCCAGTCGTAATGTAAAAGATCTCTGACATCCACCAGTGCGCTGAGAAGGCAGAGAGGCATTGTGTTCGTCCGGTCGGCGAAGATCGTCGTCCCAAACAGGAACATCAGAAAGCCGCGCGCGTATCTATCCACGGCCTCCTGAGTCATCGGGGCTGCATCAACAAAGGTAGCCTGGACCCTGAACTGCACCTTGAACCAGGAATAGCGGACGAAACCTGGACGTGCAAGAGGTGGCGCCTCGCCAAGCAAATAGATCTGAGCGGCGGTCTACTCGTCCATATCTGTGTCAAAGGGGATCGGATCACCCCCCACTACAATGCCTGTGAGCACCGAGAAATCGTAAGGGGTCATCGTCATGTCCCCTGCCGCCGAAAAGTGAAATGAATCGGTGGTGTCCCACCACCTCTCTGCCAGGGCAGCTAGAAGAGGCCTGCAAGCAGTAAGCCGGGTCAAACCCCTGCAGAAAGCACCGAAGCTGGCCTGGTCCACGATACGTCGAACCGCCTTGGGAAGCTCCGCGTACCAATCCCGAGCAGCGACGTTCCCATACCCACGGACGGCATATGAATCCCTCTGTTTTCAAAAATACAGTTGCAAAGTAATGCTAAATACACTGATTTGTAAGGCATGAAAACTTCAGACAAATATGGCATGCATGCAAGTTTTCAGATTCTAACAGATACCGGGTGCCGGTGTGCTTACAGTGAACTACAACGTGTGATGCGTCGGCGTGTTTTGAGTGGTTCAGTGTAAATATGGTGCACGTGTGCACATTTTTCAGATTCAAGCAGATATCGGGTTTCAGTATACTAGTAAGTAGACTATGGCCTGTGTCAGTGCTCCTGTGAGGATTAGTATAAGCATAGTATGCGTGCATATTTTCAGATTTAAGCAGATGCTGGGTGTTGGTGAGTTTGTAGTGAAATGCAGTGTGTGCCGTGTATTTGGGTGATTGAGGCTAGTGCAGTGTGTGTGCATGTGTCCGTCTTAAACAAATATCAGTTGTAAGCATGATTGCAATCGACTACAGTGTACAGTGTATCGGAATCAAGCAGTTAAAGAACGAAAACAACTTTGACAGTTTACAGTTCTACATTGCAGAAAGTAAAACAGAGCAAAAAAGGGTTACCTCGGAAGCGCCGAAGGACAGGTGAGAGGTCGGCTCGCGCAGGAGAAGCTCCAGGTCCAGGGCCCTGTCGAAGCTACGGAAATGGCGGAGTCCATCCGGTGGTAGCACATGAATCGCCGGGCGATAGGTCGCCGGGTCGAAAGGACGCTCACTCAGAGGAAGGAGCTCGACCCCGGGATCCATCTCGTGGTCCGGGGGAGTCCCGACGTGTGGAACGTCGTCAGCCATGGCGATGGTGGTGAGAAAATGGCCGGAAAAGCCGGAATGTGAAAAGTCAACCGAAAAAGTCAATCCCGAGTGGGTGGAAAATGGCCGGAAAGGCCGGAAGATGAAAAGGCACGGAAATGAAGATGAAATCAAGGGGAACAAGTCCCGAAAAAGCGGAAATAGCAAAAGAGGCACCGAAACAAAGTTTTGTTCGGTTGAAAATGTCCGAAACGCGAAGGAAATCGCGAATCCGACGACGAAACGGGCTTAGAACGCGAAGAAAACAGAGAAAAGAGGAAGAGAAAACATTCTAGAGAGAGAGGGCAAGAGTTTTCGGCGGTGGAAAAATGAAGAGAATAAGGTTTCAAACCCTATTTTATAAGACCCGGAGCCAAATGGCAAAACTGCCCCCGATCAGGCATTTTTGGCCGGTCGGCACAATATTGGGCCGGTCGGCACAATATTGTTCCGGTGGAGTTATTCTGCAGCCGGTGGATAGCCGGTGGCCTCCTCTTCTAGCCGGTGATGTTTCCACAGCTTTGTTTAGGCCTTGTGAGGTGTTGTTGATCTTCATAGCTCAAGAAAGTGCAAGAAAGTGCATCCCCGATGCTCAATCGGCCTCCGTTTTGACCTCGGACCGTGTCTTCTGTGCGTAGCACTCAGATTCAAGCAAAGTTGTATCCTTTTGTATCCTTTTGTCTTTTGTAAGATTCAAAAGTTGCCCTGTGTGCGTTGCGTACATCCATCACACCGTCCGGTACATCGCATCGTGCCGCCTTGCACGTCCCTTGCGACTTGCACTGTTTTTTGCATTTTCATGTGGCATGCGTGTCACACTTGCATTGTTTTATATTTCATGCAGCATGCGTGTCACACTTGCATTTCTTTTTCCATCAATAAGGTATGCGTGCCTCGTTTTGCATTTTTTTTTCCGTTTAATGAGGTATGCGTGCCTCATTTTGCATTTTGCATCCTTTGAGGCATGGGTGCCTCATTTGCATTTCATTTTCGCATCCCCTGTGACTTGCGTGGTTTCGCTCGTCGCCTGTGTTGTTTCCCTCTCTCGCGTGTACTACGCTGAGAGGTTTCTTTTTGTTTCCCTCTCTCGCGTGTACTACGCTGAGAGGCTTTTCCTTTTTCCCTCTTTCGCGTGTACTACACTGAGAGGCTTTTCCTTTTTCCCTCTCTCGCGTGTACTACGCTGAGAGGTTTCCTTTCCCTCTCTTGCGTGTACTACGCTGAGAAGTTTCTTTTTGTTTCCCTCTCTCGCGTGTACTACGCTGAGAGGCTTTTCCTTTTTCCCTCTCGCGTGTACTACGTTGAGAAACTTACCGGGTCCGGCGGGACCGAAAACACGCGCGCTCCGGCGGGACTGAAAACACGCACGGGTCTGGTGAGACCTTGAACACGCACGGTCTAGGAGACCTTAAATCCTCGGGAGGTGCAAGACCTTCGGTGCATTAAGGTGCACACCTCATTGCATTTGGCATGGATTCAATCGCCCTGTTCTGTGCACTCGCGTTGTCTAATGCATCGCGCTATCTTGCGCATCGCACTGTTTTGTGCACTCGCGTTGTCTAACGCATCGCGCTGTTTTGCGCAGCGCACTATCTTGTGCATTACATGTCGTTCGCGCTATTTCGCGCATCGCGCCATTTTGCGCACCCCCATTTGCATTGTCGTGCATTCTTTGAGGCGCGTGTACCTCATTACACTTCATTTTCCATTCTTTGAGGCATGCGTGTCTCATTTGCCCCATTTGCATTGGCACGTCTGCCCCGTTTGCACTGGCATGCGTGTCCCATGTGCGTTGTCTCGCACTTCCTCCCCCCTCGCGTGTGCTACGCTGAGAGGCTTTTTGTCTTTCCCCTCTCGCGTGTATTACGCTGAGAGGTTTCTTTTTGCTTTCCTCTTTCCCCTCTCGTGTGTACTACGCTGAGAGGCGAGTCTTTCATCATCATGCATCATTTGCATAAAAAAAAAAAAATGCATTGTCATACATTCTGCATTCCGGTCTAGGAGACCTTAAATCCTCTGAAGGTGCAATTCCTTTGGTGTTTGTCGTGCCCGAACGACTTTCGGTGGTCTGGTAAAGCCACCTGCCTGTCTTTGTGGTGAGTTCCTGGAAGACCAATTGGGACGGTGAAAACTAGAGTTTGAACGGCTTATGCCTAGAACGCAAAGGTTCGGGATTTCCGAGACTAAAGTCTGGTTTAAATACCCAGGGGGTGTACCCTCGGCTTGAAATCTGTATGGAAGCCCCATAGGTTGAGGCAGCGTGTCTACGCCTCAATTCTGGATACTGAACCAACCTAGTATATCGCCCTGTTGGTAAGATAGGGAAAGCTGCGATCATAGTCGTTGCATCATAGTGCATTGTCATGCATCATTGTAAATATTGCATATGTCATGCATTTCAAAAAATCATCAAAAAATATATACTGCATTGTCATGCATCATTGTCCATGCATATGTCATGCATTTCATTGTAGTATAGTGCATATGTCATGCATCTTCTGTAAATATCCATTTCCATTGCATTGTAGTTGCATGCATCCACTGCATCACCTTCCATCTATGGCTTACGCCTTTCCTTGTTGAGCTTGGTTTGGTATGTGCCCTTACTTTTCACGTCGAAGCATAGTTCTGTTTATGTACGCGCCTTGGTCATTCCACGTTGGTATGTTGGTTTGAGGGTGGCGGCACCTTTTCTGTGTTAGACATGGCTTGTACGTGTACATGCCTTTCCTAGGCGAGACTCGGTTTGGCTACACGCCATATCCATCATACATATTGCATTGTAGTGTAATTGTTGCATCCGGCATTAGGATCATCATTCTTTCATCAGCGGGTCATCACCCCACTTATGTCATTCCACCCAATACTCGTTCTTGTGTCTGTCTACATTACTCATAGTTCTGCTTGTGTACGCGCCTTGGTCATTCCACGTTGGTATGTTGGTTTGAGGGTGGCGGCACCTTTTCTATGGTAGACAGACTTGTTACCTCCATCAATCTATTTGACATTTGTGTGGTTTCGAACCGCTCATGATTGAATCATGATTCAATTGCTTTGCATGTAGTTTGCATTAGTTTCAATTGCATTGCATTTTCATTTGCATTGTTTATACTTAGTTTTGTATATAGTGCATATCATATTGCATTTACATTTGCATTGTCATGCATGTTGCTAACGATATTGTACCTGTTAAGTTTGCTTTCTTTGCAGGCACGATATTGTATGTACGGTTCATTTGAGGCCGATGCAACCGGACGAGCCGCACAAGTATTGTATCCTCCGAGTGAGACGTATTGAGAATTACATAATTCTCTTACATCCTTTCTGCATTGTAGTGTAGTTTGGTGCATGCTAGCTTATAACTGTCGCATGTGTGCTTCATTACAGCTTCCTTTGCATGATCATAAGTTATGCTCGGCCTTTTGCATTGTCTTGCATCTTGCCCCCGCCTACGGGTGCATATCTTATCTGCGGCTTGTATGCCTGTGCCGGAACTACGCTGGTTTGATTCCTCAAGGGATACGTAGGCAGCTTGCGAGTTCAACCATTTGCGCTTTGTATGTTTGTCCAAGTCTTTGGCCTTGTCAAAAATGGGTCGTCTCTGGGCTTTGACATTCACTCCCGTCATTGTTATGACTTTCGAGTTCTGTCAAAGAGGGGCAACTGTAGACACCCCATTTTTGACCGTCCTCAAGACTTGAACGTCACCGCTTGAACACTCGGTGATTATCCATGTTTGTGTTCGTCTTGAGTTCCCGGAGGTCTCGGCTCGCGTGCCTTGCCTCAGGATCTCTCGACTCGATCGTTTTGTGTCTGGTTTTGCACCAAACACTTGTGTTTTGCCTTGGAGGGGCAGAGGATGCCTTGTGAGACATCCCCACACACCACCGGCAGTGGCTAGAGGCCACCGGCTGGTTGATGTTGCCATCGGCACTATATTGTGCCGGTCGGCACTCTTTTGGGCAAAATGACCATTTTGCCCTGCCGACTCCTATACAGTTGCTTTCTGAGATATTTTCAGACAGCTGTATGCCTTTTGTTTCCCCTCCATACACGTGTATGGAGGGATGAGCCCTTGGTTTCCTTAGCTTGTAAGCTTTGGTGCCTATAAGGAGAAGGCCTCTTCTCTTGGCTTAAGGGTTAGAAAAATTAGAGGGTTAGAGAGAAAATACAGAGGAGAGGCTCTGGTTTTAGGTTAGAAATCATATATCTATCCTATCTCTCTTTTCCTTGCTCATTTTGTACACTAGGTGCTTTAGTTCTTACTATTGCACACAAGCACCTAGTGTTTCACCTTCCTCTTGGAGCTGAGGATCCAGAGGCTTGTTCTTGAAGTTTTTTGACTGGTTTGGAGCTCAAGGAACCAACAACTTCAACCTTTGTGAAGGTGGTCTTCAAGGGTAACAAAACTACCCATTTGTCCCCATTCTTGTATTGCTTTTCTACCTAGTTTAGAACTATTTTTGTGCTTAGTCTTTAACACATAAAAGTTCTAATTTTTAAGCCTCTTTATTGTTCATTAAGAGTGCTTGGTGGTTTGGGTAGGTTTGACCACCCTTAGGCCTTGAAAAGGCCACTTTTTGTGCTATTTTGTGAGAGATCCGAGACTTTGGTGTTAGGATCTCTTCACCACTGAAATCTTGAGGGATTTCAGTGGTGAAGATGGTGCCTTAGAGTCTCAAGAAGGAGAGGGCCACCCCCTCTCCTTGATGTCCTTGAAAAGGGCAAGGTTTGGCCTCTTGAGAGAGCATAGTGTTTGATTGTTTGTTGAACATGTCTTGGCTGCATTTTATGTTTATTATGCCCTAATATGACATTGCTAAGTGTTGGTTTTAGTACTCTTTGCATGATTTGCATAGTTGCTTTGTAATGCCTCTTTAGTCCCTTAACATGCCTAGGTCGTATGCCTTTATTTCTAGCATGTTTTAGGCCTAGATCCATGAAGCTTGTATGCTTATTTTAACATGTTCTAGGTCTGACCATAGTCATTTGGTTTGATTTTAGCATGCTTAACATAGCTCCTTTGCATTTGGCTTGTTGGCCTTAAGAGCATGAGAATGTAGCATGTCTTGCTTGCTTTATTTTTGATGGTTTGGAACCATTTAACATGCTATTTCAGTCCCTTTGGTGTGCTTGTATGCTTGCCTTAGCATGCCTCTTTAACACTTTAAGAGCATGTGTTGTATGCTCCATGTTTTGGTCATTGTGCATGCCCTTGGATTCATGTCATTTAGATGCCTTCTAGGTGATATTTTGAGCTTAGTTTTATGTGTTAAAACTCTAATTTTAGTTGCTTGAGTATTGCCATGTGTGGTTGTGCTAAGTGTGGTTTAATACCTCATTGACTTGCCTTAAGTACTTGGACCTATTGTCGCATGTTTGGCTTGCTTTGTTGCATGATTTGGCATCATGTTTTGCATGACTTTCAGAGCTTTATGTGCATGCTAGTTGTCCATGTTTAGCCTCCTTTAAGTGTGCTTAAAGCTTGCTTGTTTATGCCTAAGTATTGTGCCTTAACATGTGCATGTGTGTATGTGTGTTTGGCCCTCATGTTTTAGCACTTTGGCCACTGTTTTGAGCCTTTTTAGAGTTGCCCAATTCATGTTTAAGTCCATCCTTCAATTGGTTTGCATGCTTATCTTACATGTTCACTTGTATGCTTTGCATAAGTGCATTGCATTGTCCATGTTGCATGCTAGATAACATGCTTAGGGTTGCATTGCATTGGCATGCATGCTCTACCTCTTGACCAAGCCATGATGGAGGTAGAAGCCCCCTTGGTTTGTTTGTTTGCATTGCATACATTTGAAATTAAAGTTGCACATTTGATCCTTGGGCCATCATGCATGGGAATGCGTGATTGGTGGTCCGAGAATTGAGGCACATCCTCCTTTGAGTCATTAACATGATAAGGAATGTGTTTGGTGCATAAATGCTTGGAATTACATTGCCATGCAATTTTTTCCCCTCTGCTGCTGTGAGTTGCAGGTTCTGCAGACATTCAGTGCCGGCCGGCAGTATTTAGTGCCGACCGGCAGTCAATTGGCAGCCGATGGATCAATTCAGTGCCGATGAGCTCAATTCACTGCCGGTGGAAATTCTGTGCAGCCGGTGATGATCTCCAATACCCCAGGAAGTATTCCTAGGACTTTGGCAGTCTTCAGAGGAGGAAAGCAGGGAAAACAGAGGCAAATCATGCATGGCAGTGCGATTCCGAGCAAGTCCCGAGCACGTGTTGCATTTGGCTCTCCTCCCGAGGCGGTTTACTGCTTTAATTAGATTAATTAATTTATTTGATTAATTTAATTAATTTGTAATATTTAATTAGCTTGCGTAGTTAATTATCTGTATTATTCTTTCGGTCCCTCCGAGCGAGGGCATAATTGTAATAAGTGTGGGTGAGTGGCGTGTATGTCTTCCAACCCCCACTTCTTTCTTCCATTTTATTTACCTGCTTATGATGGTAGATTAGGGCATACTTAAAATTAGCATACCATATGCAATGCATGCGTGCATCCATGCATTTGTTGACATACATCAGGCTTGGCACATCATACAAACTGCATCGTACTTTCAATTCCAAATTGAATACGTGATAGTTGTAGCATTTCACATGCCATGTCTAGGATAGCCGAGCCTGCCTAGATTACATCTTTGCATGTGTTGCATTAGACATTTCAGTATGCTTAGGTCCATGCATGGATTTCTAATAAGCTTCTGTTTTGGCTTGGAGTACTAGGTAAGCTTTTGTGCTTTAGCATATCGCATGCGTGTGAGTGTTGCCATAATTGCATGATTACCATGAGGCTAGCTGCTTATGTGATATAACTGCTTGAATGCCTGTGGGTGGAGGTTGGGTTGCTTGAGTTGGGAGACTCATTGAAATCCGTGTTTTAGCCTACTTGCGAGTAGCAAATTCCAAAATGTTTTCAAAATGAACGGATATGCAATGTTTATTTCCAAATTAGGCAATCTGGTCTATTCTTGTTTGTTGTGCGCATAACATAGTAATTCTAGGCTAATAATTGGAATAAGAACATATAACGTTTTCAAAAAAGGACATCATGGTTAGTAGAGGCCGGTCTTTGGACCGGGCGAGAGGGGGTGCTCATAGCTGACCTTCCCCAATCGTACCCAAGCTCCCGAGCCAAGTCAACTTTGGTGATGACGGACACGTGGCCTTTGGCACCGAGTCAGGGTTTCCTAAATTTCCCAAAAATAAAATATTTAGGTGGCGACTCTGTATCTGGCAAAGTAGTCCATGTTTGGCACTTCTTTTCAAAAAATTGTTTTTCTCAAAACGATTTGTCAGAGTTGGACTCTTTGGTTCAGATTTAGAACCGCAATCAAAACAAAACGGAGAGTCCGAGCTGTAGCATCGAGGTCCCACGCGGGCGCTGTTACACATATTCAGCCTGGTTATTGGAACAGGTAGCTTCATCCACTCTGAAACCATGTGTGGTTTCTACCCCTTGTGGAGACTTGATCACAATACCAATTCCAATTAGGCCATTGGCTTTCGACCCATCGAACCACATTTGCCATGGCTCAACACTGGCCATACCAAGTTCCATTATCTCTTGGCTCTCTGTTTGAGATGGATGGTCTGCCAGAAAATTGGCTAAAACTTGCCCCTTTACTGCCCTTTGAGGGACATATTCTAGATGAAATTCTGACGAGGCTAGTATCCACTTGCCAATTCTTCCCCTCAACATAGATCTAGATAACATGTATTTAACTAAATCTGTGGTTGCAATTACCAAGACAGTTGTAGGCAAAAGATAATACCTTAATTTCATTGCAGCAAAATACAAAGCAAGACACAGTTTTTCAACAGCTGAATATTTACATTCACAAGAATTTAAAAACCTACTAAGGTAATAAACAGCTTGCTCCTTGCCTTCTTCATTGTCTTGGGCCAAAAAAGCTCCCAATGAATCTTCTGCTGCAGCTATGTACAACTTCAAGGGCTTATTACCCTTTGGTGGCATCAGCACTGGAGGATTGGCCAAGTAGGCTTTGATACATTCGAAAGCAATTTGATGCTCTGCCGTCCACACAAATTCCTCTTCATCTTTCAGCCTTAACAAGGAAGAAAATACTTTTGTTTTCCCTGCAGTGTTAGAAATAAACCTTCGAAGGAAGTTAACCTGTCCAAGGAACCTTTGTAATTCTTTCTTACTTGATGGAGGCCTGGCTTCAATAATGGCTTTGGCTTTATTATGGTCAATTTGTATTCCTTTCTTGTGCACTACATAACCCAAGAAGTTTCCAGATGATACACCAAAAGCACATTTAAGAGGATTGAGTTTCAACTTGAACTTCCTCATTCTTTCAAAAGCTGCTTCCAAATGAAACAGATGCTCCTTCATGGACTGGGATTTCACTACAATGTCATCGATATAACACTCTAAATACCCTCCAATGAGGTCATGAAAGATGGTGTTCATAGCCCTCTGATATGTAGCTCCAGCATTCTTTAGGCCAAATGGTATCTTAACCCATTCGAAGGTGCCAATATTTCCAGGACATCTGAATGCTGTCTTGTGTACATCCTCCTCTGCAATGCAGATTTGATTATAACCAGAGTGTCCATCCATCATTGAAAAAATTTGATGCCCTGTTGAACTGTCTACCAGCAAATCTACTATAGGCATAGGGTACTCATCTTTCGGAGTTGCTAGATTCAAGTTTATGAAATCAATGCATACCCTTATTTTACCATTCTTCTTAACTACAGGCAGAATATTAGATAGCCATTCAACATACCTGGCTGTCCTAATAAAACCTGCCTTGAGTAGTCTAAGAATCTCTTCTTTGACTTTCTGAATTACTTCTGGACTCATTCTTCTTAGTTTCTGCTTATATGGCTTGAAATTAGGCTTCATAGGGAGCCTATGTTCCGCTAATGACCTATCCAATCCTGGCAGTTCATTATAAGACCATGCAAAGCAATCTTTGTATTTTTTGAGAACAACCAACAACTAGTCTCTGTCCAGAACATTCAAACAAGCACTTATATATGTGGGCTGTTGTATAGAACCTTCCCCTAAATTTACTTCTTCTAAGGGGTCTTGTGTCTGGGAACTCACTGAAACTTCTTCTTTGGTTTCTGCTACCTTCGAAACCACACCCTTGCATTGTTCTGCTCCTAGGTTCTTTAATTCAACATCTCTGTGCTTTTCCTCATAGACAAAATTTGTCCACAAGGCTTCCTCTTCCTGTATCTCCTGGACTTTTGTTTCAATGTCCAATGCACAGTATTTACCAAGAGTCAAGACTCTGACCTATTGCTGCTGCTATTTGCAGCCAATTATCATGGCCTCTCTTTCTTGCTCCTGTACTTTCTGGACTATTGCTTTTACATCCAATGTTGAAAATTGAATTAAAGCCAAAGACTTGGCCTCTTGTGCTTTATCTCTTTGCCTACAACCAGGCATCATTGTCATCTTTAACGACAACTTCTTCGTCAGCACTCTCCTGAACTAAGTGCTTCAGGTGTGTCACTTCCTCATCAGCTGTCACTTCGGCTGAGCCATCAGCTTTCCTCAGTATACTGAGAGGTGTCACTCCCTCAATATACAACTTGGCCTCTGCAAAGTCTGCACAGGCTATGAAGGGTTGAGGATCTGCATCAATTTCCTCCGTCTCTCCATTGCCTAAGGCCATCATAATTTTTTGATGCAAAGAGGAAGGCACACATTTGTTAGTGTGGATCCAATCTCTCCCAAGTAAAGCATTATATTTAGCATTACTGTCTATTACAAAGAATGCTATCATGTAGTCCCTGGTTCCCACACTCAAGTTAATGGGTAGAATCCCTTGAGCCATCTGCTTGTCTCCAGCAAAACCAGCGATGGTTGTGCTGGTCGGAATCAGCCTAGGATTCCTTTTCCTTAGTTTCTTCAAAGAAGATTTCGGGAGTAGGTTCACTGCTGCCCCATTGTCTATCAGGACTCGGTTCAGCTGTATCCCATCAAAGAAAGCCTTGATGTACAAAAGCTTGACATGTTGTGTCATAGAATTCGAGGGATACTCAAAAGGATACGAGAGGTTAATGCTCACCTCCTCCTCACTCTCATATTCAGTCTCCATTGGGATAGCCATCCCAGGATCATCTTGTACCATGCTTACTTGTGAGTCTTCACTAGAGACAGGAATAGGATCCATGTCGTGGTCATCTTGGTCCTCATGTCCAGCTTGGAACTCATGAGGCAATATGTGTACCATGTTAACCGACACTGGAGGAAATGAGCCAAATTGGATGGCCGACTGTACTTGCTTCCCCTCCTGGCTACTTTGTTCAGTTACCTTAGCAGCATCCTCCATGCTGCACTCTGGTACTTCGTTGTTAACTGATCCCTTCAAAGGATCTTCCTCAACTGGTTTTCCAACCAAAAATGTTTGTTCGGCCATGAAGGTTTCGAACATTTCTTCCTCCACCATTTCTTTCTTCTGGCTTATGCCAATTTCTTCTTCGATCTCGCTATCACTTTCGATCAGAGCTTTCTCCAAACCTGCTAAGCTCGACTTCTCTCTGGCTTTTAGTTCAGAATGAACCTTGGCCAACTGTTCTTTGCTGCAACCCACTTTGCTCTGTAGAGTTGACTTTGGAGTATGGTCTGACTCTGGAATCTTCTTTCCTTCTGTCTGGACCAATGAAGAGCTCTCCCCATTTTCTTTCACCTCGTTCTGGTACTGAGTGTACCTGCGCTGAATCTTTCTCCTTTGTGATCTCGAAATGACTGGGACCAAACCTGGTTCCTTTGTCTTTGGGTGTTTTAGCAATACCCAATTGTTAGGAGCCACTAAAGGAGGTTTGACCATCCTGCCCTGGATTCGAACATCTCTCCGGACAAGCATTTCCCTAGGTTTGTTTTGTATTACGAACCAATCTGGGACCCTAGGTAGCCACGAACTCGCTGACTCAGACGCTGAACTGCTTTTTTCTACCTTCGAAGCCATCTTCGAAGCTGGCCGTGAAGGTAAGTGCTTGGCTTTGACCTCATGTTTCGAGTCTGATTCAGACCTTCGATAAGGGTAGCCACTTTCCGTCCTGTGTGAAGCTAGTCTGGGAGGCCAATCTCTGGCTTTGATCCCATGAACTGAGCCTCTCTCCAGTCTTCTTTCAGAATGACTACTCTCCATTCTGTAATAGTTATGTGGCCTGGATTCATATAAGGGCCTTTTGCCTTTAGCATGCATTTTGTCCACTGCAGGCTCAATCACTGGTGGTCTCTGCCTATCACTAGCCGGATACGGCCTTTTGTTGTAAGCATTGGTTGATTTAGGGCGTCTCTGAACATCCCTGTAGTATTGCTTCCCATCAGTTGGAAGCCCTTTTAACCACTTGTAACTCAGTCTGCACCTGGGACACATCCTTTGCATTACTGTTGCCTCCAAGGAATCATCATCCAGTGATTCTTCATCAGAGTGTTCCTTTTGATGTGAGAAGCCTTGTCCAATAGCTGGTGGGTTTCTAGTGTCCTTCTTGATGTTTGTTTGGTTAGCAACATGCATCTGCACATTAACTTCTTCCAATTCTGTCAAGGACAAGTTCTGGAAATCTGACGTAATGACATTGGTTGCCACCTCTCCAACTTCTGGAAATGGGTCACTGTCAATCCCCATAGCCTTTTCTATTTTGGCTGGGAATTTCAAACTTCGTTTCCGAATTTGTTCTTGAATCTTGTCTCGAAAAACAATGCAGTTTTTAGTCGAGTGAGACCAAGAGTTATGCCATTTATAGTATACTTTTCCTTTAAGTTCATCTGGAGATGGCAGTTTTACTCCTTTTGGTAACTTAAGGAAATTGGAAGCAAGCAAATGATCAAAAATGTCATCTGCTTTTGTTAAATCGAAAGAGTACTTCCTATGAAGGTCTTTCTTTTTAAACTGCTGGTCAATTGTTGTATCCTTATGAATTAATGCTTCACAGACGACAGGCTCTTTGCCTACAATCTCTGCTGTATCTATCTCATAATTAGGATCTCTATAATATGTCTTGTATGATGCATTATTTCGATCTTGTTCCTCCTCTAGTAATGCTTCATACCTAGCACCTTATAGGTCAATTCCACCAAATCTCTGAATTCGGTTGAGTCAAACTTCTTTCGAAGCCTGAACTCTAAACCATTTTGAGCCAATCTTACGAATTCTGGCTCTAGCAAGATGACTCTACATTTATTTCGAGCCCTTTTAAATCTAGCAATAAACTGAGTAGCCTTTTCTTTAGGCCGTTGACTTAATCTTGCCAAGTCTGCCATGGAAACTTCTGGCTCTGATTGGAAGAATTGGGCATGAAATGCCTCTTCCATTTGTTGCCAAGTCTGAATGGAGCCAGGTGTAAGGTTAATGTACCATACAAATGCTCCCCCAGTTAGAGAATTCGGGAATAATCTTAGTTTCATGTAGTCATCATTAGTAAATTCACCGCATTGAGCAGCAAACCTAGCAATATGTTCTACTGTTGATTGGTTTCCACTCCCATAGAAGAGGGTAAAATCTGGTATTCTAAACCCTCTTGGATACTCATGTACCCGATCTACCCATTCTGGGTACGGTTTTCTGTATACAGGAGTCTGGAGCCCCCGAGCCATCGGTCCACACATTTCCCTAACAATATCAGTAATTTGGTCTCTATGGACCATATTTTGTGCCTGCTGAACCACTACTGGAGGGACAAACACAGGATTCGGTGGACAAACTTGTGCTTGTGGTCCTCTTGGTCCATAAGGTGGTAAATTTGGGGCTGGTTGTCCTTGTGGTGTAGGTTGCTGTTGGGGGTGTGGGTAACCCCTTTGAGCCTGTCCTGCAAAAGGACCCGCGAAAGGTGCTGGAATGGGTGTTGTGTCTCTTCCATTTGAAGGCAAACCTTCCAATCCCCCGGGTATAAATTCGAATAAGGGATTAGTATATCCCCTAGTGCCAGGTATGGCTTCGAACATGGGATTTGCAACCATTCTTACACCAGTTTCTTGTACCTGGCCAGATTCACCAACTTGTGTGGTTTCATTGTTGAGTACTGAGGCATTTTGGCCTACCATAGGCCTTGAAATGGGTTCATACCAAGACTGAGGTGATGGTCTTTCATAATTCTGATTACTAGTTTGACCATTAAAATGTCCATTAACTTGCATAGGCTGTTTATCTCTAGCCAATCTTTGCTGAGGGACATTTTAAACTTCCTCTGTGTATCTCGTGTTTGCTGGTTGGTGGTTATTCATTCGATCCAAAAAGGATGTTGCCCACCTTTCCATTGTGTTCATTAATTGTTGTCCCATGGCATCTACTAAACCATCCCATGGATTTGTTGGCTGAGTAGATGGAACAGTGGATGGTCCAATTCCTTGGTTTCGTCCAATATTTTGAACATATGGTTCTTGTCCAGAAGTACTGGTCTGTTCGACCATAGGTTCTGATAACATAGGAGTTTCCACAAGATGTGTTACCACATTATCCTCTGGATTAGGTATTTCTACCTCTCCTTCTACGCCTTCTTCCAAGCGTTCATTTTCTCCTTGTCGTCTTCTTCTAGCCATTTTAGTTAGTCCCACTAGGCGTGCCAAAAATATATGTTGGCTTTTTGGCTTTTCGAAGGGTAGTTTTGTAAATGCGAGCGTTCCAGCAAGGATCAATCAGTCCTTACAGAAATTATAATTGCCAACCAATTATTAGACGATTATGTTTAGTTCTTTCAGCCTTAATGAAGAGGACTTTTACTGGTGGCTTGACTTAGGAGAAATTAAGAGAAATAACAGTTAATATGAAGAACAATCAAAGTATTTCATTAACAATGAAAACTTACAATGGTCCAAACTCAGCCTCGTGGAGGTTTACAGCAACAATCTACTTGAATCTACTTGAAACTACTCCTATGAAGGACGTGCAGTGCAGGTATTGAAAGTGCAGGAATGTAAAGAACAGGTATTAAAGTGCGGGTATTTAAAGACTAGAAGTGTAAAAACTGGAGAAGAAAATATGTAAAGTAAGACTGGTTTTGTATGATCTGAGTCTGGGGGCTTTTTTCTGGGAGCTTCCCTTCTATTTATACTTCTCAAGAGTGACCATCGAACTGTACTTCAAACCGTCGAACTGCTCCTCCATGATCGCTGATCATGCTGACTTAGAAATAGTTCCACTACGTCATCACTTGCAGTTGGGCTTCCCTCATGTATTTTGAATTTGAATCTGGGTAACCGTTGAAGCCATGTCATCTTGTACCTCTTCAATGATCCAGTGTGACTCAGACCATATGAGAACCAATACTAACTGCCACGTGTATGATCAGGATCGAAGACCTGAATAGTCTTCCTATATTACCCTTATTCTGCCACGTGTTGAATTGCAACTGGCTTTTACAAAATATGTAGCCAACAAAACTCAAAATACAACTCCTCTCAAATCATATTTATAAAACTCTACCAAACGCAACCAAAATTTTTAAGCCTGATGTGAAACTGATGTCTATATGTGTTTATTGGGTAGGCTTAAAATATTTCACGATATGTTTTTTTATTATTCTAATTTGGCCTTTTTATGGTGGATTCTATTTGCACCAAAAAAATCATTAAATACATTTAATTTTTCAATACATATCATTAAATTATTTAGGATTATAATTTATTCTTTTTTTTTATCGGCAAAGAAAAAAATTTCATTAAAAATATGAAATTTAAAGGTACAAGAAAAAAAAAACGCTTTGAGAGAGATTCGAAAAGTAAAAACTCACTCTCCTACTACACTTAAAAAAAACACTTTTATTAAAAATATAATTTATTCTTAATACACTCTATATTTTTTTTGTGTGTGTTTGGTTGGGAGATTTGAGAAAGGATTTAAAAAGAAAAAGGAAAAATGTAGATGAAATATGAATAAATTATATATTCATTTTACCTAATTTTACATACCTTTTCTCTTTCTCTTTTTAAATTTCTTCTTAAATCCTCCAACTAAATACAGCGTAAATTACCCTTCAAGGTATACCAAATAATAAGCATATCAAGAATCCTAAATTTCCATGGCAATTTCGTAGCTGCTGGAACTGTGCATCTACGGAGGAATTTTGATCCTCTCACTATTGAAGTTTTGTTGCACAAGAGAGCTTACGTTTTGCACTGGAGCTACAGCTTTGGAATATTGTCCTTGAGGGTGATGCATAGCAAGTCATTTGTATGATATCAAAGAGACAATGGTGGTTGCAAATGTGGAAGGACTCATTAATGATATTAGATGCTTGATGAATAATTCCAGGTGCTGTGAGTTGAGTTTTGTAAGAAGGTGGACTAATGGTGTAGCACATTGTTTGGCAACACATGTGGTAAGTTTGTTCGGTACTTTGAATGGGAGTTCAGACCTCCATTTTAGAGAAAGATGTTTGCTATTCCTGATGGCTTTTCCATCTTTTATCAATAAGATTTATTCTATAATTTTGACATTAAAAAAAAAAAGAAGAAGAAGAAGGAGAAAAAATCATTTCAAAAAATCTTGAATAGATTTCTCATTAGAGTTGTTTCTTTTGTTGGCATACAGGTTTGTGGGTTTGTAGAGAGAGAGGATAATAAATAATGATATTGGTGATAATGATGAGTTTTAGTAGGGTGTGTTAAAATTTTTGAGTGAGGAAGAAGATGAAAAAAAAAAAAAATTAAAACTTGGTGAAGTAGATGAAGAGAATTAAATATGAAAAAGTGATTTGAGTGTATCATGAAAAAAATAATATTTTATTTTAAAGTTTAATATGCATTGTCCTTATTAATAAAATTACATTAGTGAGAGGGTAATTTATTTGCAAATTGGGCCGAGCTGAATAAAGGGTCGTTTTGGGCCGCAATGCGAAGGGTCAAGTAAACTAGCCATAAAGTTACTTCGGTCCGAAGAAGAAGCCTTGGAGTTAGACCGGTCGCACAGCCGTGGTGATTAGTCCGGTCCTAGAAGGCCTTATTTCTAGTCAGGTCGGAAGGAGAACTATGGATGATGCGGCGCTCTAAATTAGTTCGGTCAAGGCTTGGAGCATCTGGCTCGACCTCGGCATGCGAGGTCGAGGTAGGAACATGGGAAGGTGATTCCGAGCTATAGGTTAGCTCGGTCATACAGCCAGTCTAGTGAGGCAATGTTACTTCGGTTGTATGATATCTTGCCAAAATAAAACCATCTCACTTGGTTTGAGCAGTGAGGGGGGTGTTGAAAGATAAACATGATCTTTCAATAGCATGAATCCTAGGAGGACTCTATATGGAGAAGTAAGAGTCGTACTAGGATTGTGCCACGCGGAACCTATAAAAGCTCACAACATCACCTATGGAGAGGTAACACATAACTTTGATTCCCGAATACAGAGCTTTTTGTCTATTTGCCTCTTGAACTGACTTAGGCATCGGAGAGGTTTCCGGCACACACCCCCCGGCTAGCTCACATTTTTGTTTTCAGGGAGTAAAGCGACGACGTACGAAGGAGAGCAATCTTAATCAACAGGATTATACGAGAAGGTTTATTTCTTTCCCGTACAATTGGCGCCGTCTGTGGGAACAAACAGAATGAACAAAAACCTCTTGATTAAGTTTTCCTTACTAAATAAAAAGCAATGGCGCACAACGAAGATATGCCGCAGTCTGCCATTGATGGACAAACCCCAGAAGGAGGTAGGAGGCGCGAAGGCTTGCCTCCTATTCCTGCCATGGCAGATTTGGAACCCCAACGACAGAATCCCAGGAGGGATGCAAGGGGAAGGCAGAATAACAGTCCGCGTCACTCTCATTCACAAAGCCCTGACAGACAAAGAAGAAGGATTGATCCTCAAACTCTGGAGGATCGCGTGAAGGAGCAAGATGAACTGATACGACGGATGGCGGCAGACATGGAATCTATGAAGCGCCAGATGAAAGGAAAAGGAGTGACGACAGGAGAGGGGCGCAAAAGCAAGACGCCCCCTCGCCACTCAGAAGGGCATGGTAGGCATGCCACACCGCCGCAAGGAGAGAGTAGAAGCCTCAGGACAGGCGATACTCAAACCAGAACCTCCAGGACTCGTTACTCCAGGTCTGAGAGAACAAGGACTGAGGGGCCGTACTCTGAGGGAAGCACCTATCGACCCTCGCGAACGCACCAGACATCATCCAGACAGACGGAGATGCCTAGATCATCCGACTTACGGACCGTTCTAGAAGAAAAGGCACGACGGAAGGAAGACACCAGGGCGCGCGACCCTCGCAGAATTTCTGCCCTTCAGCGGTTGGCTCCTCGGACGCACGGAAGCGTCGAGGTTGGAATGCCAATACCGCGCCCTGCCTACGAACCAATGGACAAAGCATTAGCAAGGCTGCAAACCTCGTCGTTCGTTCCAGCGATCGAAAACGCGCCCCTACAATCAGGCTTCCTCCAGCCCAAATTTACCACATACAAGGGGAAGACGGACCCTTACATGCACCTAAGCCACTTTCGCCAGGTTATGGCGGTCTATCGGCAAAACGAGGCTTTGATGTGCATCCTCTTCCCATCAAGCCTTGGTGACCTAGGCTTGACTTGGTTCGAAAAACTCCCAGAGGGCAGCATAGCCTCTTGGGCGCAGTTAGCAGAGGCGTTTGTAACAAGGTTCCGGACAAACACTAAAACCCCGGTGGAGATCGACCAGTTACTCTCCATCGACATGGGGGAAAAGGAGACACTCAGGTCCTACAATAGCTGCTACTGGGAGACCTTCAACCAGATTGGGGACTACCCCACCAATCTCGCCATTGCACAATACAAGAGAGGCCTTCCAGTCGGGAACAGACTTAGGGACTCAATCACCATTGCACCACCCCTCACCATGGAGGCCTTGATGGAAAGAGTGCATCAGCACATCAGGGTGGAAGAGGATGGCGCTCGTGCCAAAACAAAATCTGGCACGGTCGCAGTACTAGAGAAGAAGGCCTCAGCAAAGGTCAATGCAGTAGACCGTCCGAATAGAAACGGACGAGGCAAGCGAGACAACGGAGAAGACCAGGATAAGAGATGGTTGAGAGTCCGCACCGCCATAACCACAGTATTTAAGAAACCGATCTACCGGGTTCTTAGCAAGATACGTGATGAGCCTTTCGTCAGATGGCCAGCCAAGCTAGGTGAAGCGCAGAAGGACTACAATGAAAGATCGTGGTGCACCTTCCACAAAGAAAAGGGGCACCGCATTGAAAATTGCACGCCATTAAGACAACACCTGGAAGAGTTGGTGGCAGCAGGTCACTTGGACAAATACATTGAAGGAGGGACGCAACCAGCCCCCAGGATCATAATAACCCCAATGGGATGCCGATCGACGCACCACCCCAAGGCACTATCAATGTGATACATGGAGTCTTCGAACCAGAGCGTGTATGCGAGCTCAGAGGATCAATCAAGAAAGCTGAGCACTTAAGAGATGTACTAAGTGCCTAACCTGCCATTAAGAGGGGGAAGATAGAGGCCACAAACGTCATGTCTTTTTCGGATAAAGACTTGGCAAGGATATATTGCCCTCACAATGATGCCCTGGTTGTCACTCTCCGAGTCAAGGATTTTGACGTCAAGCAGATTCTGATTGACCAGGGTAGTTCATGTGAAATCATGTACTACGAAACATTTAAACAATTGAAGTTGCAAGATAAAGACTTGGCACCTGCAATATCTCCCCTGATTGGATTCAACTCCATGCCAGAATGGCCCGTCGGCAAAATAATCCTCCCAGTCAAAGCAGGGAGTGTGACGAAACAAGTGGAGTTCTGGGTGTTGAAGGTCCCCTCCACTTACAACATCATCTTGGGCAGAACATGGCTGCATGCCATGCGATCAGTGGCATCATCCTACCACCAAGTAATGCGGTTCCCCAATGACACCGGAGTAATAGAAGAAGTCTATGGAGATCAGATCATGTCAAAGCAATGCTTTGTCACGGTGAATGGCAGCCGCACTGCCAAAGGATATGTTCATTCGGTGGAAGAACCTGAGAGTAATGAACTGTTCGCAGATATTGGCAAAGCGGCTAGCCAGAAAGCGGTGGAAGACTTGGTAGAGGTAAAAATAGATGAAAAGAACCTGGATAAGTTCTTTTTGCTCGGTTCGTCATTGTCCAGCATCGAGAGATTAGAGGTCTTGGAATTTTTGACCTCTAACATCGAAGTGTTCGCCTGGACACCGTACGACATGCCAGGCATTAATCCCAACTTCATCTGTCACCAACTCAATGTCCACCCATCTGCCAGGCCCATCATTCAGCGCACCCGGAGATCGGCACTCCACCACGCCGAGATAGTGGTGGAAGAAGTAGGGAACCTGTTAGAAGTAGGAGCAATAAGAGAAGTGCACTACCCCAAGTGGATTTCCAACACAGTGGTAGTGCCCAAGAAGAATGGAAAATGGCGTGTCTGCATCAACTATAAGACAGTCAACAAAGCATGCCCAAAGGATAGTTTCCCCCTACCACGGATAGATCAACTGGTAGACCTAACGGCGGGGCACAACCGACTTAGCTTTCTGGATGCGTACAGAGGCTACCATCAGATCGCAATGCACGAACCTGACCAAGAGGTCACGTCCTTTACAACTCCAAGGGGACTATATTGCTACAAGGTCATGCCCTTTGGCCTAAAGAACGCAGGAGCAACATTCCAGAGAATGGTCACCAAGATGTTTGAACCGTTGTTAGGAAGAACAATGGAAGCTTACATCGACGACATGGTGGTCAAGAACAAGGATAAGAATGACCATCTTAAGGACCTAGGTGAGATGTTCTAGATTCTGAAGAAACACAAGTTGCGCCTTAATGCATCCAAGTGCACATTCGGTGTAGGATTGGGAAAATTCATGGGCTTCCTGGTGACCAACAGGGGTATAGAGGTAGACCCCTCCCAAATCAAAGCAATTCAGGAGTTGGAGAGGCCCAACTCAGTGAAAGAAGTGCAGCATCTTACCGGCATGGCAGCTGCACTCAATCGATTCATCAGCCGGTCGTCAGACAGACTGCGACAATTTTTTCAGTCATTGAAAGCTAAGTTTGAGTGGGACGAAGAATGCGACCGAGCTCTGGAGAGCTTGAAAGAATACATGTCTTCTCCACCATTGCTTGTTACCCCGGTACCTGGAGAAGAACTCTTCTTGTACCTGGCAGTCTCTCAACATGCAATTAGCGCAGTGTTGGTTCGTGCAGAAGGAATCCAACATCTACCCATCTTTTATGTTAGCAAGACATTGTTGGGAGTCGAAACAAGGTACTTGCCACTGGAAAAACTGGCATTGGCCTTAATGATGGCCTCCAGGAAATTGGCGCATTACTTTCACGCCCACACCATAGTCGTCCTCACAACTTTCCCACTAAAAGCATTGTTTGAGAAGGCGAACTTTTCTGGGCGCATCTTGAAGTGGGCAGTAGAGTTGGGACAATTTGACGTCAAGTTCCAACCCAGAACCGCAGTAAAGGCCCAATCTTTGGCAAACTTCGTTGCAGAGTTTACTCCTAGAAGTCATCATATCTGCCCAGTCGACCTAACTGACACAACCGAACTAGGGATGGAGATTGACGCTGGAATCGCGCAACCCCCGGTACAGGATACTCAGTCAGACTCCAAGGCAGACTAGAGTAAAGACAACAAAGAAGAAGCAAACCATGCTATACCAAACCAAGACTCAGCAACAAATATAGACTTGGTTCAAATGGACAGCGAGAAGCAAACAGCAAACTTGGACCTTGGAGAAGACACCAGCAACGTTCTTGACCCCACGACATCTTCTGATCCCTCCACTTGCTGGAAATTGTTTGTTGGAGAGATGTGGAAGCTCTTTGTGGATGGAGCATCCAACCGGCATGGTGCAGGACTTGGCATAGTCCTCATCTCTCCAGACGGCCTTGTGGTGGAGCAAGCTATCAACCTTGGCTTCCCAGCATCAAACAGTGAAGCGGAGTATGAATCGCTTCTTGCAGGACTCAAGTCAGCAGCGTACATGAAGGCCACCGAACTAATGGTCTACAGCGACTCACAATTGGTGGTAAATCAAATTTCTGGCGACTACGAAGCAAAAGATGACAGGATGGCTAAGTATCAAGACTTAGTCAGAAAAGAGATCAAGCAATTTGAAGTAGTGCGGATAGAACAAATCGGCAGGAAGGAAAACGGCAGAGCAGACGAACTAGCAGGCTTTGCCTCAATGGCAGATACATCCATCCCTCATCCGTTGCTCATCGACTACTTACCAAGACCCAGCATAGAAGACCCCGAAACAAAAGAGGTATGTTACGCCGAACTAGGCCCCTCTTGGATGGATCCCATCATACTGTTCTTGAAAGATGGCGTCTAACCGGAAGAAAAGAAAGAGGCCAACAAAATCAGAGCGAAGTCACAGCGATTTTGGCTCTCTGCATCTAAGACATTGTACAAAAAATCGTTCTCAGGACCCTATCTAAAATGTGTCGACCCCAGCAAAGTGGAAGCATTCTTATACGAGATACACGAAGGGGTGTGCGGAAGCCATCAAGGAGGAAGATCGCTAGCTTACAGGGCCATTTCGCAAGGATACTGGTGGCCATACATGCAGGCAGACTCAGAGAAATATGTGAAGAAGTGCAAGAAATGCCAGAAATTTGCGCACCAAATACATCAACCAGCTAGAAAACTCCTACCATTGACTAGCCCATGGCCTTTCGCAATGTGGGGCTTGGACATAGTGGGACCACTTCCAACAGCACCCGGCAACAGGAAGTTCTTTCTCGCGGCAACAGACTACTTCACAAAGTAGGTGGAAGCAGAAGCCCTGGCATCGATCAAGGAGAAAGACGTGAAAAAATTTGTCTGGCAGAATATCATCACTCGATTTGGCATACCAAAGGCACTAATCTCAAACAACGGCACTCAGTTCGACGGCAGAATTTTCAGAGGCTTTTGTGAAGAGTACAAGATAGAGTTCTACAATTCTACATCGGCATATCCCCAAGCAAATGGTCAGGCGGAGGCATCAAACAAGGTAGTCTTGGATGGATTGAAAAAAAGGTTAGAGAAAGCCAAAGGCAAGTGGGCAGAAGAGCTCCCTCATGTTTTATGGGCTTATCGCACCATGCCTCGACGATCAACAGGAGAAACACCATTTTCCTTAGCCTATGGCATGGAAACAGTCATCCCATTAGAAGTTGGCCTCCCCACAATTCGGAGCGAAAACTTTGATCCAGACTTAAATGGTGAAGCCATAGCATTGGAGCTTGACCTTGCAGAAGAAAGAAGAGACAGAGCATTGATTCACATCGCCTCCTACCAACAAGAATTGTCCAGAAAGTATAACAAAACAGTGCATCCAAGGCAATTCAAGATCGGAGATTGGGTACTACGCAAAGTAATGGGAGATACCTTGGTACCAGGAGATGGCAAGCTAGGGCCTAACTGGGAAGGGCCTTACAAAGTAGTCGGATTAGCAGGCAAAGGGGCATACCACCTAAAAGATGAGGACGGCAAGGCAATTCCCAGGCCATGGAACACTGCCAATCTCAAGTTATTTTATTTTTAGCTTTTTTCTTTCCTAAGTATGTGTAATTTTTACTTTCTCAATAAAACAAGTCGATTCTTTTCAGCATAATTGTTTTCAGTAGAAGGTAACTTTAGTAAGTCAGGAGCATTGTAACACATAATTGGCTGAAATAACAAACTACGAACCCCTCCTAAGCCCAGGATAAGGATCCAGGCTGCAGGACGTTTGGTCGGAATAACAAAACATTTTATTCTAAGTTGGCCGTAAAAACTAACTTAGAGGTTGGCTAGATTAAACCAACACCCCTCCTAAGCCCAAGATAAGGATCCAGGCTGCAGGACGTTTGGTCGGAATAACCAAACATTTTATTCTAAGTTGGCTGTAAAAACTAACTTAGAGGTTGGCTGAATTAAACCAACACCCCTCCTAAGCCCAGGATGAGGATCCAGGCTGCAGGACGTTCGGTTGGAATAACCAAACACTCTATTCTAAGTTGGCTGGAAAAACCAACTTAGAGGTTGGCTGGGTTAAACCAACTCTAAGTACTCTTCGGCCGAAGTAAGGTATTTCGGCTGAAGAGTGGTAGGATGGATTAAACCAACTCTTGTTACTCTTCAGCCGAAGTAAGTTTAAGGCTGAAGAGTGGTTGGCTGGATTAAACCAACTCTTTTTCCTCTTCAGCCGAAGTAAGTTTAAGGCTGAAGAGTGGTTGACTGGATTAAACCAACTCTTGTTACTTTTCAGCCGAAGTAAGTTTAAGGCTGAAGAGTGGTTGGCTGAATTAAACCAACTCTTGTTACTCTTTAACCGAAGTAGTTATATGGGCCAAAGAGTGGTTGGCTAGTGAGTTAGATTGACCAACTGAAACCGGAATACGGCATCTCGGCCGAAGATATTGCAAGCTACAGTTAGAAGTATGCTGAAACAAGGTAAGTAAACCGAAATAGCAGTTAGAGTAATAGAAGACATTACAAGTGCAAGCATACAAATCAAAATCGGAATAAGAGTTTAGCACAAAAGAAGATTTTCATTGAAATAGAAAACAAGTACACAGGAGGGGCCGCAGCCCAGTAACAAGTCCAAGAAAGAAAAAATTACTTAAAAAGATCATCGAGATCGGCTTCAATATCAACACTGACTCTGGTTTCAAAGGTTTGAGCAATCTCGGTTGGAAGCCCGGTCGCTATTGGAAGCACATTTTCGGTCGTCAAGTCTTCGACCACTGGCTCCAACCGAGCTGATTGATCATTGGCAGGCGTGTTGACAACCGGAGTCTCAGTTTGCTCGTCTTCTTCTTCATCGTTAGACGCTTCAAGAAATTGTTTCTGGAGGTCGGCAGCATACTCCGCCAGTGAGGCCGGAATGAAATACAGTGGAGCATTGAAGACCTCGGTGTCGGGCCCACAATCGATCTGCTCCACAGCACCCCTCCAACCGCATTTGAAGAACAAATCCTTCGCAGCTTCACACTGCTGGATGTACGCAGCCTCGCCATCCTTGAAACCCTTCAGTTCGGCATCCTCAACCTTCTCCTTTAGAGCTGTTATTTCGGCGTCCTTAGTGGATTCAAGCTTTGCCATCTCCCACAAATATTTATCTTTCACCTCGATGACAGCTCGTTGTTTATCACTGTCAGCCGAGGCAACTAGTCCAGTTAGACGAGTCACCTCGGCCTCCAGCTCGGCGGTCTTAGCTTGTGATTGTTTTAGCTCGGCAGACTTGGCCTCGGCTTCTGCCATGGCCTCCCTTGTCGTTCGCCTAAGCTCCAACGCTTTCCTATGCACAATGTTGTTTTTCTGAATGGCCTGCCAAAACATAG
Source organism: Camellia granthamiana (assembly GCA_036172215.1). Lineage (NCBI taxonomy): Eukaryota > Viridiplantae > Streptophyta > Magnoliopsida > Ericales > Theaceae > Camellia > Camellia granthamiana. The sequence goes on along the minus strand of JAXFYN010000023.1, from coordinate 2,080,647 downwards.
AGATTTCCCTTTAGCCGAAATGAAAGACGGAAAAATTAGAATTATGGAAAAGGACAGTGCTACCTACCAAGATCATGGATTTTGTTGAAGACTAGATTGCCTTCAGCTCGGTGTTTAGTTGCTTCTGGTGGTGCTCCAGGTCCTTTGGAAGGCAAACACTCTTGGCAAGGTTGAAAGCCAACAAGTGATCCTTCTCAGCAACCACCGAGTCCGTATCCTGAATATCTCGGTTTTGAAAGGTAAGATTTGGAGCCCATTTGGAGGAGTCAGCTCGATCAGAGTACTCCGGTTGAGGGCTTAGTTGAGGGCTGGGTGGAAGAATGTTCTCATCTTCGTCAACAAGTCGTCACTCGGTTTGGCTAGTCCGGGCACTCTTGTTCGCCCGAGATGTCGATGCCTGCTGGGATGGAAGAGCTATCACGGTCTCAATGGTCTGACCGGTTTGTGGTAACTCGGGTCTGTTAGTTTCGGTTAGAAGCGCCCTTACTCTGCTCTTTTTTGCCATTTCTTGTTCGGCAGTCAGTGGGACAAGGTTGATTTGTGGCAAGGTTGGGTCCGGTTCTGGTGCGTCTTCAAGAAGGAAATTGGTCACTCTGGCTTTCCGGCGACCACTGTACCTGTAGGTCGGCTCAAAATTTAACATCTTAGCCCAACTCCTTTCTTCAACCCGTAGTGCGGCACGGAGTATGTTCAGGTTGGGGTGACTGTACAAGGATGCAAGATGGGCTGAGTCTGCAAAAAGAATACAACTGTCAGATCGGTTATGAAACCAGAAACCGAAGTAAAACAAAAGCATGCGTATAGCCGAAGTAAGTTATACCGGGGATTCCTTTTTTCCAGTTTATACTTCGGCCTGGGATCTGGGCTTGGTGATCTTCAAAATTGCCAGATACCCAGAAAAAATCATCGTCATTCACGTCTTTGTCTGGTGTGTTCTTTATTATTTTCTTACGTCAGCGTCGTATTCTTAAATAATAAACCCAGCCGCCTTCCTTTGACCCAATGGAGTATTGGTGAAAGATTTAGGCCAGACCGAGGTTAAGACCGGCTTGGCGGTTTAGTTCGGCTATTCCCATTATTATATGGTATGAATTGGTGGATAGTTGGGTTGGGCATATTCTGGTTTATCTAAGGAATTCACAAATCAAGGGTTGGACTGGAAATCTTAGTCCGGTCTCTATTATTGAAAGAATGGTAAAGGGCACAAAGCCTTCATTCCCCCATGGTGTGACACCTTTTTTGGCCAGGGTAAGGTGGACATCGTTAGGAATGTTATAGTCCTTACGGAATTCGGCTAGGCCACCTGGTGTCTCTACTAAGAATCTATACTTCCCCATTTATTTTATAAGTTAAAAATAAATTAGTTCGGTCGGAAAATTGTGCTCAGTAGCTCGGTTGAGCGCACAGAGGAGTGCCTGGGCAACCTAAGTCTGCAAAGTCGAAAACAAAGGGGTTAAGCGCAGACTTGGACCATGCTACAAATAAAAGTAAGATAAAAGGAACTTTACTTCGGTTTGAGGGATGCTACAAGTTCTATATCGGTTTCAACAGGATGCTAGGTAGCTCGGATTGAGCAAGGGGTTCGTTATCACGGTTTGGACTATGAGTTTTGTTACTTTGGTTAAGCCTCAAGGGGCAACTTTCTGAGTTCGGTTTAGAAACTAAGAAAGCTGGCTTAGCCCCGAAGACTTGGCTCGGTTGAAGGCTGAGGTTTCTAGTATGCTAAGTTCAAACTTAGTTTGGAGCGTTTATCTCGGCTAGGGTCAATCAGAAGGTGATTTACTACAACTACTGTTATATTCGCCAAGTTCTAGTTCGGTTATGTCTGAAAAGATCTACATATAGCACAAACAGCCTCCTAGTTCGGTAGGGACGTGTTTTTGGATCAAACAGTGTTCTACAGATTATTTTATGAAGTTGATAAGGTTCTTATGAAGTTGATAAGGTTCTTGTGAAGTTTGTTTCCAGAAAAAAAACACGAAGCTAAGCATAAAAAGTGTTTTGTATAAACACATGAGCTATATGCTATGGATTCAACGAAAGCAAAAACAAAACAAGAAAATGGAGTTGCTTACCAGATTAAAGCAGGAAAACAGGAGGTAGAGGCAACCGCAGTGATGAAGAACACAAAACAAGCTTCACAGTTCCAAGAATCGAAGAACAATGGAGCTAGAGAGAGAGGATGAACAGAGGATGAGATCCAAAATGAAGAGGCTGTTTTGTGTAAAAGGAAGAGGAAATGCAGGAACTGTTCAAAATGTGTGATATACGAGGACGGCGTGACAACTATAGTTGACCAATATCAGTGTGCCACATGGCATTGGAAGGACAATCGATTCAGCTTCTGTGACTGAAGAGACGTTTTGACCGGACCTGCACAGCTCGGCTTGAGTTTAGCTCGGCTGGGAAGGCTAAAAAGTATCTCGGCCAGAAATGCTTCAGAGTTTTAGCTCGGCTGGAAGGCCAAAAGTTTTTTTTTTTTTTAGCTCAGCTGGAAAGGTTACAATTTTAGCCCGGTTTGAAGACAGGTAATCCCTATCATGCTGCGTAGATGGAATTAAGGGGCAATTGAGAGGGTAATTTCTTTGCAAATTGGGCCGAGCTGAATAAAGGGTCGTTTTGGGCTGCAATGCGAAGGGTCAAGTAAACTAGCCATAAAGTTACTCCGGTCCGAAGAAGAAGCCTTGGAGTTAGACCGGTCGCACAGCCGTGGTGATTAGTCCGGTCCTAGAAGGCCTTATTTCTAGTCAGGTCGGAAGGAGAACTATGGATGATGCGGCGCTCTAAATTAGTTCGGTCAAGGCTTGGAGCATCTGGCTCGACCTTGGCATGCGAGGCCGAGGTAGGAACATGGAAGGTGATTCCGAGCTATCGGTTAGCTCGGTCATGCAACCAGTCTAGCGAGGCAATGTTACTTCGATTGTATAACATCTTGCCAAAATAAAACCATCTCACTTGGTTTGAGCAGTGAGGGGGGTGTTGAAAGATAAGCATGATCTTTCAGGAGTATGAATCCTAGGAGGACTCTACATGGAGAAGTAAGAGTCGTACTAGGATTGTGCCACGCGGAACCTATAAAAGCTCACAACATCACCTATGGTGAGGTAACACACAACTTTGATTCCCGAATACAGAGCTTTTTGTCTATTTGCCTCTTGAACTGACTTAGGCATCGGAGAGGTTTCCGGCACACACCCGCCGGCTAGCTCACGTTTGTGTTTTCAGGGAGTAAAGCGACGACGTATGAAAGGAGAGCAATCTTCATCAACAGGATTATACGAGAAGGTTTATTTCTTTCCCGTACAATTAGGATATAATAGGAATGAAAATTTTAAAATTTTAATTAAACGTATTGAATTATTATTTAAGTACAAATAGAATTACTCCCTTTTTATTATTCTAACTTAGATACGTTTTTTTTATCTTTTTTTATTTTTTATTATTCTAACTTAGGCCCGATGTGATCAATGCCCACCCAAGAACAACGGAAATGAAATTTCATAAAATAATAATAATAAATAAACAAAATACTGCAATGATACATCTTATTTCAATCCTTAATTATTTTAGTGATGCGGACATTTATATTTTATAGTATGAATGTTCATATTGATAATGTGAATATTCACATTAACAATGATTAAAGATTAATTATAATATTATTATTATTTTGTATTTCCCGATGTATATCACCTAGCCACAACATGTGCAACTCCATTCTATGGACATCTATTAGAGCAAAACGAAACCTTCTCAATCAAAGTAGGAGCAGAAAAAATATTATGAATACATGACTAACACTGCTTACTTCTTGAGCCACTAAAATTAAAAGAATGACTCATTTTCATACTATTATTTTCCATCCATGACGATGGCATTGCAAAAAAAAAAAGGCTTTTTGTGTCTAATTTTTTTGCAACCCACTATTTAGCCATCGCAAAAAAGAAAAATTTTGGAACGACAAACTTAAGGCAGAAATGAGTAATGGCAAAAGGCCTATTTTACATGTACTTTTTCTTCCCTTCACTTACCCCAATTTATTTTGCCCTTTTATCATACATATGCCCTAAGCCCCTTTCACTTTCATTTTCACGATATTGACAAACAAAGATGTCTCTCTAGCTCTCTCGCACTGTCTATCTCTCTCGCTCTCTTTGCTCGCCATGGTTGTAACTCTAGTGGTATGAATCTCTCTCTCTCTATATATATACATACATATTTGTATATTTATATATGTATATATATATTGTGAATTGCAGTTACGAGTTCTTCATATGCTTGGTATTGACAATCTTAGGTTACATTCTTGCAATAGTTTACGCTTTCTATGCGATCCTCTATGTTGATAGTGATATGACTCGTGTCGCCTAGTCTCTCTCTCTCTCTCTCTCTCTCTCTCTCTCTCTCTCTCTCTCTCTCTCTGTGTGGAAATTTGTGTGTGGTTAGCTATAATCTCATGGTATTATACTTTCGCCCTATGTGTGAAATCAATTTGAATGTGTTTAAACTCTTGCTATTTGATTGCATCGCTTTGATTTAATTCAATTCTTCTTTTATTTATTTGTAATTCAAATACCTATGTATAGATTTTGCAGTGATTTGGTACGTATTATATATGATTGAGTGGAATTTTGTGATGATATGTTAGACTGATTTTTGGATGTGTTCTTTTTTTTTATATTTGTTACTTCAATCTCTCAATTAATTTATTTGCTTGCTTAGAAATTGAAGGGAAAAAAATGGAAATGTGATTTTGAATATTTATATTGGTTGCCTCAATCTCTCTCATTTTGCTTATCTCTATCACTCGATCTCATAATCTACCTATAAATACTTATCTAGCTTTCTCATATTCTATCTGTGATTTTGGATCATTTATGATCTCTCTGTGCATCCTTAGGTCTGTAGACTTTGAGTTCAAGTTCTAAGTTTTGCGGTAAACATTCAATCGAAGTTCAAGCTGAAACCCTAGCATCTTTTACACACTCAACAGGCCAAACTAGTGTTCCCACCATTTCTTTGGCAAGGTAAACTTTACTGCTAAAGTTCAATTTATGCTCATAATCGTGTATAGATGATGAAATATTAAATTCTAGGTTAGCTGTTTGGTGCTTTGGATAGATGATTGATAATAAGGGATTTATGCTAGTTGAGCCTTGATTTGTTAAAATTCATACAAAAAAACTTTACAAGAACGATGTGGTAACGCTCGGAGAAGAAATTTAAATTTAGTACTATTGGAATTGATTGTATAATTCTACATAACTTTCAATTGTAGCTACTTGCATTATTATTTTCCTATTTCCTTTCCATGAGATTGTGATGCATTCACAAAATATTCCAGCATGCTGATTGATTAATTATATAAAAATCTAAGCCCGATCAGTAGTCACTAACTCACTATGAAACCAAAATAGACTAAGAACTTTTTTGTATGCTTTGTTAGTATGCTCCATGAAAATGGAAATCTATAGACTAAAATAATCAAGAAAATATAGCCATCAATATGAAGAATGTTTAAAATTTGGAACAATGCCTTTAATAATTTTCTTATGTCTGTAATAATTAGATAATGTTTGAATTTTGTGATTCACTTAAGTGAAGAAAATCTAATTCTGCTATATTATCCACATTTTGCATGCATTGAACACACAATACATTATGTGTGAGATTTGAACATGGTCTAACTGATTCAATTATAAAAGGCTGCCTTTCTTTAGACCACAACATGAATTTTTAAATAATCATCTTAATAGAACCTAAAACTTAAATGAATGTCATTAACCAATGGTGTTAGATAGTTTAGTCATAAAGTGACACCTATATTTATGAGGAAAAGTTGTGTTTCCAATTTGAGTATTGATGCTTAATGAAGCTTTTACCAAAAAAATAAAAATAAAAATAAAAAATGGTTTTGTTTGTGGAAGTGTTGGCTATATATTTTGTATCAGCCAATCGCAGCTTAACACGTGGCTCGTAAAAGGGTAATTTGGAGAGTTAATGCAAGTCCATTGTCAACAATAAACATGTGGCAGTTCATATTAGTAATAATGGATCTGTGCAGCATTGGAGCAGTTAGAGGCGCAAGATGACATGGCCCAACAGTTGCTCACAATTCAAATTTAAATTCAAGAGGGAAGCCTAACTGCAAGAATGGTGTAGTGGGAGCAAACTGTTCAAGGTCATGATCAGTGATCGTGGAAGGGCATTTCAACGGTTACTATTAGAGAGTATAAATAGAAGAGAAGGCCAATAGAAGAAGCCCAGACTTAGATCCAAAAAACTAGTTGTTTACTTTATATTTTTCTTTCCAGTTTTTACATTTCGTGTTCTTCAATTCATGTACTGCACTTCAATTCTTAGGAGTAGTTCCAAGTAGTCTGTTACTGTAGAAACCTTCAAGGCTGTGTGAAGGTATCATTGTAAGTTCATATCGCTTAATGAAATTCAGTTCAAAAAATTGTTTTTATCTATTTTTATCTTCAATATCTTTAACTTTCTCCTAAGCAAAGGTCACCAGTAAAAGTCCTCTTCATTGAGGCTGAAAGAATTTCAACATAATCGTCTGATAATTGGTTGACAACTAAACTTTCTGTAAGGACTTATTGATCCTTGCTGGCATGCTTAAAATTACATTATTAACCTTCGAAAGTCAAAAAAGCCAACATATATTTTTTGGCACACCCGGTGGGACTGTGAAAAATGGCTAGACGTCGAGTAAGAGGAGAAAATGAACACCTCAAAGAAGGTGTAGAAGGAACTAATGTAGAGGAAAATGGTGAGCCACATCCTGAAAATGTGCTTGCCCCAAATAATCCTCCACAGTTGGTTGAAGAAACCATTACTTTAGGGTATACAACACAAGCCCATAATATGGGACAAGGCCAAGAAGCTGGCCTTTCGACTGTCTCATCCACACAACAATGGGGAAGTTTGGTGGATGTTATGGGACAAGCGTTGATGTATACAATGAAGAGGTGGGTAGTGTCCTTTTTGGATTGAATGCATACATATCAACCACCCATCATTAGATAAGCTGAAGAAAATATAAATCTGCTTCAGTAGCAATTGGTTCGAAATAGACAACCTACACAAAATAATGGACAAATCTGTAATCAAACACCTGAAAGACCAATACCAATGCCTTAGTCATGGAATGTGCCCCTTCCTAGAATGCTAACACGCCAAAACATGTATATACCTACCTGTGATGCCATGAATATTGGTGGAATAGGGTCAACACAAGGGAATGGTAGAACATATACTAATCCTATGTTCGAAGCTACACCTGATGGGTTGGATGGGATTCCTGCAAATGGAAGAGAAACAATGTATGTTCCCCTTCTAGCAGTTCCTTTTGCAGTGCCTTATGTAGGCCAGGTACATGCCCAAAGCGGTCAATTGTATCCTCAGGCTTACCAAGCATAACAGGGATAACCAGTTCTAAACATGCCTTTGCCTGGACCAAAGGGACCCCAAGCACAAGTGGTTCCACCAAACCCAGTGTTTGCTCTCCCAATAGTGGCTCAAGTAGCACCAAACATGGTTACCTAGAGACCATATTGCGAATTTAGTAAGAGAAATTTGTGGACCCATGGCTTGGGGGGTCTAGACTCCTGTCTACAGAAAGCCTTACCCAGAATGGGATAGGTTGCATGAGTACCCAAGGGGATATAAAATACCAGATTTTGCCCTTTTTATTTATTTATTATGGAAATGGAAACCAGTTAACTATTGAACACATTGCAAGATTTACAGACCAGTGTAGTGAGTTTACAAATAATGATTATATGAAACTACTACTTTTTCCAAATTCTCTAACTGGGGCAACATTTGTCTGGTATACAAACCTTATGCCTGGTTTTATTCAAACTTGGCAACAAATGGAGGAAGTATTTCATGCCTAGTTTTTTCAAATAGAACATGAGGTTTCTATGGCAGACTTGGCAAGATTGAGCCAAAGGCCTAATGAGAAGGCTACTCAATTCATTTCCAGATTTAAAAGAGCACGTAATAAATGTAGGGTTGTTTTACCTGAACCTGAATTTGTTAGATTGGTCCAAAATGGGCTAGAATTTAGGTGTCGAAACAAGTTTGATTCAATAAAGTTTTGAGAGCTAATGGAACTTACTTATAAAGTGTCCAGATACGAAACCGTACTTGAAGAGGAACAAGACCGAGGTAATGCATCCTATAGGACCTATTATAGGGACCCTAACTTTGAGATTGATGCAGCAAAGATCATAAGAAAAGAGCCTATGACATGTGAAGCATTTGTGCAAAAAGATACTGCAATTGACCAACAATTCAAAAGGAAAGACCTTCATAGGAAATATTCTTTTGACATAACAAAAGCTGATGACATATTTGATCATTTGCTAGCAGCACATTTCGTAAAGTTGTCTAAAGGAGTTAAGATCCCAAATTCTAAAGAACTTAAAGGAAAATTATACTGCAAGTGGCATAACTCTTGGTCCCATTCAACTAAAAACTACATTGTTTTTCGAGACAAGATTCAGGAACAAATCTAGAAAAGGAGGCTAAAATTTCCAACCAAGATTGATAAAGCCATGAGAATCGATACCAACCCATTTCTAGAAATTAGAGAGGTAGCAGTTAATGTTAGCATACCGGATGTCCAGACTCTCTCTTTGAAGGAATTGGAAAAAGTCAATGTGCAGATGCATGTTGCTAGCCAGGCTACCTTCAAGAAAAGAACAAGAGGTTCACAAGCCAGTGGACAAAGCTTTGTGGCTCAAAAAGATGGCTCTAGTAAAGAAACATTGGATGATGACTCCGTTGAAGCAGTTATAATGCAAAGGATATGCCCTAAATGCATATTGACTTACAAATGGCTAAGGGGGCTCCCAACTAATGGGAAACTGTACTACAAGGATGTGTAGAAAGACCGTAGGCCAGTCAACAATTATGGCAGAAGGCCACTTGCAACTAGTTCTGGGCAGTAGCCATCATTGGCTAGACCTCTAGATACCAAGAATCTGTCAAGAGACAAGAGGCTTCTACATGAGATCAGGCCATATAACTACTACAAGATAGTCAGCCAGCCTGAAAGAAAGCCTGAATTTGGCTCAAGACAAGGCACCAAAGCCAATGATTGGCCTTCAAAGACAGCTTCAAAAATAGCTTCAAAGACCAGAATAGCAAGCCCAACAACCGGAGCAATAGGTACATGGGTGGGGTACCTGATTGGTTTTTTATGCAAAACAAACCTAAAGAGATGCCCAAAATTTTGGGAGGAAAGGAAAGGATGATCAAGCCCCCTTTGGTAGTCCCAAATAACTGGGTATTGCTAAAAAAACCCAAAGACAAGGGAACTAGATATGGTTCCTGTAATATCCAGATCTCAGAGAAGAAAGATCTAACGAAGGTACACCCACTACTAAAGAGATTTGAAGGAGAATGAAGAAAGTACTTCCTTGGCCTAGTCAAAAGGCCAGACAGAAGAGGGTGAAGGTTCAAAGCCTGGTCCTAAGATCAAAAAAAGTACTAGCAGAGAACAAATGGCCAAAGTTCATGCTGAATTAAGAACCAAAGAGAAATCCAGTCTAGTAGGCCTTGAAAAGGCCTTGATGGAAAGTGATGATGAGACAGATGAAGAAGTTGAACCAAGCCAAGAAAAGCTATTGGTTGAAGAGGAAATGTTCGAAGCCTTTATGGCTAAACAATCCTTCATGGTTGAAAATCCAACAGAGCTAGATCACCAACAAACTGCTTCGAAGGAACCTGCTAGCACTGAGGTACTAGAGTGCAGTATGGAGGGTGCTTCCCAAGCATTAGAGCAAACCAATATAGAAGTAGAGCAGACATAGCCAGTAATAAAATTTGGCTCATTCCTTCCAATGCCAGTTAATATGGTTTATGTGTTGCCTCAGGAGTTTCAGGCTGCGGAGGAGAATCAAAAAAGCCATGAGGGTGATCCCATACCAGTTTCCAGTGAGGATTCACAAACTAGTATGATCCAAGATGAATTTGAGGTGGTCAGGCCCATGGAAACTGATGAAGAAAGTGAAGAGGTAACCATTAACCTCTCATACCCCTTCGAATACCCTACAGTATCCATGACCCAACATGTTAAGCCTCTGTACATTAAGGCTTATTTCAATGGAATAGAAATGGGCAGAGTATTTGTGGACAATGGGGTAGTAGTGAACCTGTTTCCAAGGTCCTCCTTGAAAAAGTTGGGAAAAAAAAAATCCAAGGTTGATCCCAACAAGCACTACCATTACTGGTTTTGCTAGAGACAAGCAGATGGCTCAAGGCATTCTGCCTATCAACCTGAGTGTGGAAACCATAGACTGCATGACAATATTTTTTGTCATAGATAGCAATGCTAAATATAATGCTTTGCTGGGCAGGGATTGGATCCACACAAACAAATGTGTGCCTTCTTCTTTGCATCAGAAGATAATGATAAAAATAGGCAATGGGGAGATAAAGGAGATTGATGCAGATCCACAACCCTTTTTTGCCTGTGCAGATTTTGTAGAAGCCAAGGGAGGACTATCCACTATTGGGATTATAATTCGAGGGAAGCTTTTATCTGGCGTTTTTTTTTAGTCAGCCGGATATGGAGTCCGGCCGGACTCCTTATCCCTCATATGGGGGATTATACTATCCTGGGGAGGGGGGGGAGGGGATGGGACAATTTTCATTGGATTATTTACTGTTGGGATTAGAATGTGGAATGACCATTTTGACCCTCTACTATTTAATTATGTATTATATTTAGCAAAATTCAATAAAATTTAAATGTCTCAATGTAAAAATAAAATAATTTTGTTTAACTTTTTATTGATGTTTTATTTATTTAATTTTTTAAAATAATTTTTTATAGATATTTTATTGATGTTTTATTTTAAAATTTTGTTTATATTTTATTTAATTTCATTATTTAAATTTTAATAGATGTTTTATTTAATTTCATTGTTTAATTATTATTATTTTTACAAATAAATATATTTAAAATTTTAATTAAAAAAATAACGTATATTTTTATTGATATTTTATTTATTTAATTTTTTAAAAATAAATTTATTTAATTGTGTAAAAAATAAAATAAAATAAAATTTTATTTAATCTAGCTAAAAATAATTAAAATATTATAGATATGTTTAATATTGCTATTACTTAGTAAACAATTAAAAAAATGTAAAATAGTCTTTTATTCATTTATCATATCCAGTCTGTCCAACCAAACATTGGATTCACTAAAAATAGTCCTTTTCAGACATTTAATCCCATAAAAAAATAAACACGGGATACATATCCAATCCAACCAAATAGTCCAGGGGATTTACAGTCCTAAGATTCAAGTCTAATGCATTCTAATCCCCTTATCTAGTTCGTCCAATCAAACACACCCTTAGTATACTAAGGAAATCTGATATAACAGCCGAAGTGATGGCTGATGAAGAAGTAGCACACATGAAGCATCTAGTACATGAGAGTGCTGATGAGGAGTTCATTATCAAATATGCCAATGATGCCTAGTTGTAGGCAAAAAGATCAAGGTTAAGAAGCCAGACCTTTGGCTTTAATCAATTTTTCGACATTGGACATAAAAACAATAGTCTAGAAGGTACAGGAAAAAGAAAAAGAAGCCATGGTGATTGGCTGTAGTCAGGGACAACAAGAGGCCAGACCTTTGGCTCTTGGCAAATATTGTACACTGGACATTGAAACTGTAGTCTAGGAAATACAAGAGGAAGAGGCTCTATAGACAGATTTTGTCTATGAAGAAGAAAGTAAGGATATTAAACTAGAAAAGGCAAAGGCAGGACAAGATGAAAGGGTTGCTTTGAAGGTAGAAGAAGTCTAAAGGAGAGTATCAGAGAGTGCTCAGGTGCAAGATCCTTTGGAAGAAGTCAACTTAGGCTAAGGTTCAGTACAACAACCCGCTTACATTAGTGCTTGGTTGGATCTTATTGATAGGAACCAGTTGTTGGTTGTCTTGAGACAATATAAAGATTGGTTGCTTTGAGTATCCCATGCCTATAGTTGATTTATTAGTGGACAGTTCAACAAGACATAGGATTTTGTCTATAATGGATGGACATTCTAGGTATAACCAGATTTGCATAGCAGAAGAGGATGTTCACAAGACAGCTTTTAAGTGTCTTGGAAACATTGGCACTTTTGAATGAGTCAAGATGACATTTGGATTGAAGAATGCCGGAGAAACATATCAGAGGGCAATGAACACTATCTTCCATGATCTCATTGGTGAATATTTAGATTGTTATGTTGATGATATTGTTGTGAAATCTCAGTCCATGAATGAGCATTTGGTTCACTTCACAGCAACCTTCGAAAGAATGAGAGAGTTTAAGCTAAAACTTAATCCTCTCAAATGTGCTTTTGGTGTATCAACTGGAAACTTCTTGGTGTATGTGGTACACAAGAAGGGAATACAGATTGATCAAAATAAAGCCAAAGCCATCATTGAGGCCAAACCTCCGTCAAATAAGAAAGAATTGCAATAATTCCTTGGTCAGGTTAATTTCCGTCGAAGGATTATTTCTAATACTGCTAGAAAAGCTAAAGTGTTTTCTTCTTTGTTGAAGTTAAAAAATGAAGAAGAATTTGTGTGGATAGTATAATATCAAGCTACTTTCAAAGGAATCAAAGCCTACTTGGCCAAGTCTCCAGTATTGATGCCACCAAGAATGGACAGACCTTTGAAGCTATACATTGCTACAACAGAAGATTCATTGGGAGTTTTTCTAGCTCAGGACAATGAAGAAGGCAAAGAACAAGCAGTTTATTACCTTAGTAGGTTTTTAGCTTCTTGCGAATGTAGATACTTAGCTGTAGAAAAACTGTGTTTAGCATTGTATTTTGCAGTAATGAAATTGAGATATTATCTTTTGCCTACTGTTGTCTTGGTAATTGCAACCATAGATTTGGTTAAATATATGTTATCTAAACCCATGTTAAGGGGAAGAATTGGCTAATGGATATTAGCTTTGTCAGAATTCCACTTGGAATATATTCCCCAAAAGGCAGTAAAAGGACAGGTTTTGGTTAACTTTTTGGCTGATTATTCATGTCAAACATAAAGCCAAGAGATAATGGAACTTGGCACAATTGATGTTGAGCCATGGCTAATATGGTTCAATGGATCGAAAGCCAATAGTCTAGTCGGAATTGGTATTGTAATTAAGTCACCACAAGGGGTAGACATCACACATGGTTTTAGAATTAATGAAACTATTTGTTCCAACAACCAAGCTGAGTATGAAGCTTTGGTAATAGGACTTGAGATACTTATTGGATTACATGCTCATGTAGTTGATATATTTGGAGATTCCCGTTTGGTAATCAACCAAGTAAAAGGAATTTTTAAATGTCAAAGTGCAAACATGTTACTATATTATGTTGTTACATTACATCTTCTTTCTCAGTTTCAAATAGCAAATGTGACTTATATCCCAAGATTAATGAATCACAGAGCTAATGATGTAGCTCAGAAGGCTTCAAATTTCAGAAGAAGGGCTGACACTCAAATGGACATAAGCCAAGCAACATATTAGAAAGGTAATACCACCTTTGGCTAAAAAGGGTGTCATGGCGGAAGTTAACCAGAATGATTTGGAAGATCATGATTGGAGATAGCCAATCATTCAGTATTTAATTAGTCATTTTTCAAAGGCTAGCAGAATGCTTAAATTGCAATCAATGCAATTTATAGTGTATAGGAATGCCCTCTACAAAAGGGGAGCAGATGGGCTGCTATTGGAATGTCTCGGGCCAAAAGAGGCATTGACTGCCATGGCTGAGGTACATGAAAGCATTTGTGGTGCCCATCAACCTGGTGTGAAGATGAGGTGGTTGCTTCGAAGGCATTCTTATTATTAGCCAACTACCCTTAAGGATTGTATAAAATATGTAGAGGGTTGCCAGGCATGCCAAAAGCATGGCATGATAAGACATGTGCCAGTGACTGATTTACATGCAGTAGTGAAGCCTTGGCCATTTAGAGGATGGACAATGCATATGATAGAAAAAATATATCCACCCTCTTCGGAGCAGTATTGTTTCATTCTAGTGGCCACAGATTATTTCACTAAGTGGGTTGAGGCTAAGCCTTATAAGGCTGTAGATCATTATGATGTAATTGACTTTATCAAAGAGTTGATCCATAGGTTTGGCATCCCACAAACCACAACTGTGGATAATGGAACCGTATTCAATGGAAAGCTAGTAAAATCCTTCGCAGTAGAATTTGGAATTAGTCTTATTAATTCCACTCCTTATTATGCACAAGCAAATGGTCAAGCTGAATCATCTAACAAGTCTTTGAAAAAGGGAATACAAAGAGTTATGGAAGACAATCCTAAGGATTGGTATAATTTGTTGTTGGATGTGTTATGGGCTTATAGGACTTCTCTAAGATCAAGTATAGGAATTACCCATTATGCCCTAGTGTATGGGCATGATGCAGATTTGCCTGTGGAAATTAACATCAAATCCCTGAGAGTAAAATGCCAATACTAGTTCATTACTGAGCAATATCATCAGAGCATGTTCTTGGAGTTAGAGAATGTGGATGAGGTCGGAATTTTGGCATTAAATAATATCCTTTTCCAAAAGAAAAAGGCAGCCAAGAGCTATAATAAAAAAGTCAAGCACATTATCTTTGATGAAGGTGATTTGTTGTGGAAGACAATACTTCTTATAGGAATTAAGAGTCATAAATTTGGAAAATGGTCACCTAATTGGAAGGGACCATACCAAATTCATAGAGGCCTTCCTGGAGGAGCCTACTATCTGAGAAATCTAAATGGTTATGTGTATCCTAAGAAAATCAATGGCAGATATTTGAAACCTTATTATCCAACTGTGTGGGAAACACAAGGAGTATAAGAAGTGCTAAGTAAGAATAATGAAAGAGCATGAAACACTTAAATAAATAATAAGAATTTTCGTTTCATAAAAAATTCAGTACATCATGCCACAGTTTGGCCCAAAAATCTGTACAATGCTTCAATTGTTCTGTTACAATCAGTTCTCTACTTTTAAGAGTTAGAAATAATTGAATAGTTAAAGTCATTTCCTGTCTGCGATTACATAGTCTCTGGTTGGTGTAATGTAGCTTCTCAGCATTGTGCTCCAGTGCTAGATTCACTGCTGTCAATTCCTCCTCCAATTTGCTTTCCTTTGCAGCAGTTGAGCTTGAAGATAGGAAGCATATGAGTGTTGTCCCTTTAAGTCAAATACCTCAGAATGAATCGGGGAGACACACTCTTTATCTTTCAATAGTATCTCTTCTGCAGCCTTAGCCATCAAGCATATATTGATGTAGAAGTTAATGGTAGTTGTTGCCTAAGATAAGTGGCTCTTGAAAGCCATATTGGACTGCTCAAACACTTTGTAACACTTCAGGAAGCCATTCTTGGTGGAGGGTTTTTGTAGAGCCTCAAATGGAATCCTTGAGAAGGACTTCAATAGATCCGGGCAAATGCCCAAATCCATTTGAGACAAAAGAAGTTCAGCATCAGTGACAGAGTTCTCAGTGATCTCCAACAAAGAATCAGCTAGGCTCAATGGCTTGGCTTCACTGTTGGTAGTGTGGCTCGCCTTTTTCGCGCTCCCTTTCGGAAGGTTTGAAAGAAGGCCCTACAGTTCAGGCTCCCATGGTTCTGAATCTAAGCTCACAAGTGCAATGTGAAACTGATAAACACCAAAGAGTCCAAATTCGACAAATCGTTTTGGAAAATTGATTTTCAATCAAAAAGTGCCAAAATTAGACTGTTTTGCCAGATATAGAGTCGCCACCTAAATATTTTATTTTGGGAAAATTTAGGAAACCCATGACTCATGCTAAAAGCCAAGTGTCTGTCATCACCAAAGTTACCCCGGCTCGGGAACTTAGGTACAAGAGGGAAAGGTCATGAATTAAGTATCTCCGCTCGCCCGATTAAAGATCGGCCTCTACTAATCATGATGTGATTTTTTATAAACATCATGTGCTCTTGTTCCGGTTATTAGGTTAGCTTACTACGTGATGTGCACAAGCAAGTATAGACTAGTTTGCAAGACTTGGAAAAATTCAACTCATGTTTGTTTGTGAAAATGGTTTAAATTTGCCACCTCAAGTGGGTTTAAAATTTACGGATTTGCCACCAATCATAGTGGGCTTAAAACATGATTTGCCACTTAACGAAGTGGGCTTAAAACACACATTTGTTGAATTGTTCCAATTCAAACAATAAGCCTTCATCCACAGGCATTCAAACAGTTTAGCATTTAAGCACATAGCCTCATGAAAGCATGCTAACCATGGCAACATTCACATTCATGCAAGTATGCTAAAGCATAAAAACTCACCTAGTACTCCAAGCTAGGAAAACATTTATTAGTAAACTATGCATGATTCATAACTATACAAAGTGTCTAATGCAACACACGCAATATGCAATTAATAGGCTCGGCTACTAATATGGCATATGGATCGATTTGAACAACATGCGATTAAACACGTATTCAAAGAAGTATTGACATGACAATGCAGTTTGAATGATGCGTCGAGCCTCGGTGCATGCAATACGAATGAATGGATGCAAGCATAAGGTATGCTAATTTGAAATATGTCCCTAATCTAACCATCAAAAGTGGATAAATAAAAGGGAGAAAGATGTGGGGTTGGAAGACATACATACACACACGCACGCACACTTATTACAACATTATGCCCGTGTGAATGAGAGTCCAAATGAATAAGCTAACCAACTAGCTACGCTAATTAGGCTAACTAATTATTACAAAACTCGAATTAATTAACTATTCTAGTTAACTCATTACAAAACGAAATCAAATAACTAGTTAAACTAACTAATTAATTACAACACTTAATTAGCTACAACTAATTAATTACAACACATATCTAAGCTAGACATGTAAACATTAAATAGGCTTGGAATGCAAGGGAGGCTCATGCACGTGCTTGTTTTCCACCCAAAAAGCCACTAATTTGCTGCTGCAAGCCTCTGTTTGTACATTTGAACATTGACAATGCTGCCCACTTCCAGAACACCTTTGCTCCACCTTACTAACACACTGTGCAAATTTCACTGATGGTTGACAAGGGGCCGGTCTGCTACCACTGGTGGCCGGTCGGCCACTGATAACCTGGACTTCCTTGTTGTAATAGGGAGCAAACAGAGCAAAGCAGTGTATTTCTCAAGGGTTGTTTGCACACTTTGCCGCTCATTTTCATCGGGAAATCAAAAGAGGGGGAAAATTTGGTTCATAAACCATCAATCAAGCAATTTCATTGCATAATGGCTTGTGAAACCAATTGTGCAAGTTTAATAAATGCAAAATGAGACCAAAATGACCATCACCTTATCATGCATGATCAAGGGTAATGGAGACCTAGGAAAATGGCACATTTCATCACTTTTGAGTATGAAATGTCCCATTTTTCTTGTGTTCAAATTAATGTCCGATTTGAACACATGCAATGCAACACAAAGGAATGCTTATCTTGTCACTTTTACTTACCAATTTTGTTTACACATTTTAGTTACCAACATTCATTAATCAATTTGTCCATTGGTGAGTGTATTCTAAGATGAAAGAAGTGTCAACCAAGGGATAGTTTAAGGCATGAGAGAAGCTTCATGTCGTTAGTAATGAACCCTCAAAGGAGGATTAAACCATTAAGCATGAGCCTCAATTTCAAGCTTAAACAATCCTAAGATTGAAACAACCCTTAAAGCAAATGAAAAAGTGAAGAAATGAGGGAGATTGCAGAGATTATAAGTGCTGAAATTAGGTGAGGAAAAGCACTAAAACATGCAATCAACTCAAAGCAATGGTGGTTAAAGCCTTAAAACATCAAGCTAGTGAAAGGACTTACACTATAACTATGCAAAACAAGACTCAAAAGACCCAAACAGCCCAAAACAAAGTTAGAACAGGTTATTTCAGAGGCTAAATCATGTTGGGCTTGAGCTAAGTTAAGCTAGAAAACCATGCTAACATGTGAAGCTAACTAGGCATGCAAACAAGACACAAGGAGGGGAGGCTAATCCCTCCAAATTTGGACTTCAAAATGAGTTTTTTGCCACTGAAAAACCTTTGAAATTCAGTGGTTAAAAGGCACAAAAAAGTTGGTTTGAAAGTGATGAACAAAGGCACAAAAACTTTACAAGCAAAGAAGCAAGAAGGGTAAACCACCCCTTAACTGAAAATGGCCTTAAACCAACACTTTTAGGCCACAAAAATAGAGTTTTTGACAATTCAAAACCAGCCCAAAACCGTTGAAGAAGATGGCAAAGCAAGGGTACAAAACAAGTATAAAGAGAGAGTGTTATACCTATTGAAGGGAAGACACAAATGAGGCAATAAACCAAGCCAAGAACACCTTCTAGAGCTCAAAGAGGGTCTCAAGTAACCTCATTCCAAAGACAAGCCACTTTGGTTAAGGGTTGATAGGCAAACTTGAAGTGTACCAAGCAACTATGCACAAAATTGCTAGAGGGAGAGAGAGAGAATTTTGTTCCAAAATTTCTAACCCTCCAAAATGGGGGAGGAACCCCCCTATATATAGAAAAACAAGCCCTGAGCTTAGAAACATCCTA
Organism: Camellia granthamiana; assembly: GCA_036172215.1. Classification (NCBI taxonomy): domain Eukaryota; kingdom Viridiplantae; phylum Streptophyta; class Magnoliopsida; order Ericales; family Theaceae; genus Camellia; species Camellia granthamiana. The sequence continues at coordinate 2,062,039 of JAXFYN010000023.1, read as the reverse complement.
CCATACACGTGTAGGGAGATACAACTCAATGTGCTAACAACTGGCATAATTGTCAACAAATATCTGAAAAAAGACACTGGTGGCTGTCGACCACCACTGATAGCCGACTGGCCACACCAATGGCTGACAACCATGAACCATGGCCAATAGCCTATGGTGGTGGCCGACAGGTCACCAAAAGTGCTAGGCTTGAAACAACAAGGTTTTGGTACGAAACAAAGCACAAAATGGACAAGTTTTAAAGGCTCAAAGACAGGACGTTCCACCGAGGACTTCGGGCACTCAAAATGAGCAAATGCAATCGTAATCATCGAGTGCACAAGCGATGACGTTTAAGCCTTGATAAAAATGGGGTGTCTACAGGTAGATAAAGCTGGTGCAGAGGCGTCGAACAAACTAGCCAATTGAGCTTCGAAGACATCCATCTCCTCCTAAAAAAGTAGCATTGTTGGGGAATCATCAGTTGAGGGAAGAGCTGGAAGCATTTGCATAGCCAGAGGAATGAAAGCTTCTTTAGTTGCATCTATTGTCTTGGCTACCAACAAGTCAAGGCATGAGGGACTGGAGCTAGATGGTAGGGAAGAAGTTGGTGAGCTATCAGTATCATCTTTAAAGCCAATTGCCACTGGAGGGGGAGTGACAATTGGAGTGCTTTCAGTAGTTGGAAGGATGGTTAAGACTCTAGAAAGAGTAGGTTGGGATGAGGCGATAGATATCCGGGGAAAATTGAAAGATAAGCCAGGGGATAAGGAAGATGGAATGCTTTGCCTCAAGGAGAAAAGGGAAGAAAGTATGGGAAGTGTAGAAGAGGGGAGTGGAAGTAATCTTTGAAGAGGTGTTACAACCCATGTGTAGCAAGCCCGCGGGGGACCTCGGCTATAGTTCGGACTCAATTTTGTAGTCACGGTTCTAAATCTGAACCAAAGAGTCCAACTCTGGCAAATCGTTTTGAGAAAAACAGATTTTTGAAAAGAAGTGCCAAACATGGATTGCTTTTCCAGATACAGAGTCGCCACCTAAATATTTTTTAATGGGGGGATTTAGGAAACCCTAACTCAGTGCCGAAGGCCACGTGTCCGTCATAACCAAAGTTGACTTGGCTCGGGAGCTTGGGTACGATCGGGGAAGGTCAGCTATGAGCACCCCCTTTCGCCCGGTCCGAAGACCGGCCTCTACTAACCATGATATCCGATTTTGAAAACGTTATGTGTTCTTATTCTGGTTATTAGCCTAGAATTACTATGTTATGCGCACAGCAAACAAGTATAGACCAAATCGCCTAAACTGGAACAAAACATTTCATGTTTGTTTTGAAAATGGTTTGCTACTCGCAGGTAGGCTAAAAAAGCAGGTTTTGCCACTCTCAAGTGGCTTTAAAACTCGCAGTTTTAATGTATTGTCCCAATTCAGGTAATTCAACCTCCATCCATAGGCATTCAAGCAGTTATATCACATAAGCATTTAGCCTCATGGTAGTCATGCTATTATGGCAACATTCACACGCATGTGTTATGCTTAACCATAAAAACTTACCTAGTACTCCAAGCCAAAACAGAAAACTAGTTAGTAATCATGCATGATCCTAGTTCATGTTGAGTGGCTAATGCAACACATGCAAAGGTGTAATCTAGACAGGCCCGGCTATCCTAAACATGGCATATGGAATGCTACAAATAACACGTATTCAATTTGGAATTGAAGTACAATGCAGTTTGTATGATATACCGAGCCCGATGCATGTCAACAAATGCATGGGTGCACGCATGCATTGTATAAGGTATGCTAAAATAAATATGCCCTAATCTACCATCATAAGCAGGTAAATAAAAGGGAAGAAAGAAATGGGGGTTGGAAGACATACACACACTCACCCACACTTATTACAAATATGCCCTCACGCAGAGGGACTCAAAAGAATATACAGTCCCAAATAATACAGTCCGAATACAAAATAAATAAATTATTACAAAAAAATTCTAATTATCAAATTAAATTTAATATAAAAAGAAAGGGGCCTCAGCCCTGTCTCGGGATACGCGAATAATGCATGCTCGAATCTGACTTGCCCGGAAACCCGCGCCATGACACTGCTGCCTCTGTTTTTACTGCCCTGTCTCTCCAAAAATTGCCAAAGTCTCAGAATGCCTTCCTTGCATGCTGCTGTACACCACCGGCTGGAGGAAATGTCCACCGGCCACCCACAATTTCCATCGGCTGCCCATGAGGTTATCGGCCACCAATATAGTGCCGGTCGGCACTATATAATGCCGGTCGGCACAAAATTCCTGCAGAGGACAGTTTGACAGCAGCAGCAGACAGATAGTGCATAACATGGAGTTTTGAGCAAATGTAAGCATAGCCAATGCTCCCTATCATGTATGGGACTCAAGGAAGCATGACCCTTGGTTCTTGGGCCATCAATTATGCATCTTGGTGCATGATAGCCTAAGGAACCAAGATTGCATTTCAATGTAAAAATGCATGCAACACAAAAAATGAGAACTAAGTCCCTATCATGTCAAGGTCAAGGGCCTTAGTGACATGAGAATTGAGGTGTGTTTTGTCACTTGAAGTACAAACACCCCTCATTTCTCACACTTGGTTTGACACCCCAAACCAAGTAATGCAATGCATGTTATGCTAACATGACTCAACAATACAACATGATGCTAAAATGCAAGGCATTCCAAATGCTATGCAACATATTATGGCAAGTGTGCAATACTAAGCATGCAAGATGCAAAGTGTGATGCAAACATGGACACTTAAGGCAATAGGATTGACATGTGTCAAGACCATATTGACCAAGCATGCAACAAGCATCAAATAAATGTGCAATGGTGGACTTAACCACAACGGGGCAGACCTCAAACCTCCCCAAAACAGTGGCAAAATGTGCCCGAAATGGTAGACCAACACTCATGCAAGCATGCAAACAAATGGGCCTAAAACCAAGGCATAAACAAGGGGTATTCCACCACCACCAACATGACCACTCATGGCACATATTAGGCACATGAAAACAGAGTTCTAGCATGCAAAGATACACCCAAATCCCTTGATATGGCAGCCCCAAAATCCCTTAAACATACAAGCATGCATAAGGCCTATTCCTAGGCATAAAAGAACACACCCTTAAAGCATGAAATAAGCCACATATGCAAACATACAAACATGATTTATGGACTGAAATAGGATCCTAAATGATGCCAAATCATGAGGATGGTCCAAGCTAAGCATGTTAGAGGTCAATATGCTTAAGGCTTACAAGCCAAAACACAAAGCAACTATACTAATCATGCCAAACATGACAAAATTAGTGGCTAACAGATCTAAAACATGACAAATCATGGTCAAATGCTTCAATAAGCTAAGCCAAAACATGAAGATATGCTAGGCTAATGACATGGCACATTTCCAAGCAAAATGGAGAGTTATAAAGCAAGTATGAAAAGCATGCTAAGGGCCAACAAACCCACATTAGCAGAGGTTAAACATGCTCTAAAACACCCAAAAAAACTCTGAAATGAAGCCAAATGCAACTACTCATGCATGCTACCCTTTTGGCCAAAGACAAAGGCAAGAAAGGGACAAAGGGGAGAGGGGTGTCCCTCCCCTATACAAGACTTCAAACCACCTTACTCAACACTAAAAACCCACTGATTTTCAGTGGTGAGAAGACAAAAACAACAAAGCAAACAAGGCTCAAAGTAAAGACACCAAATAGGACAAAATAAAGCCTAAGAGGGTGAGTTTGCACTGAAACCACAAAACAACCTTAATGAAAGTTCAGAAGCAAGAAAATATAAGACTTTTTTCAGTTATACACAAAGCTCAAAACACAAAGCAAGATAGGTAAAAACTTGTTGCAAAAATGGGAAAACTAAAGTAACTTGCTCACCCTTGAAGAACACTTGAAGAACAGGTGGTGCAGCCCTCCTCTACTGATCAAAACCAGTCCAAAAACTCAACAAGCAACCCTCCAAGCTTCCCAATCTCGAGCTATGGTGTAATGGTGTGTGTATTGGTGCAAAAGTAAGGTAAAAGTGCACTTTTAGGCCTAAGAACACACACACAAGAGGAGAGAGAGGGAAAATGTAGAGAGAGGGAGTATATATCAGATATATAGAGACACAATCTATGGTTTTTGATCAAGAATGGCCAACCCCTCTCAAAGGGAGAGAGGTGGTGTTTATATAGGCCAAGGCAAGCCTAAAACTTAGTGGCTAAGCAAGGGAAAAGGTTCAAAGGGGGGTGCAAGAAGGTCTTGGCTTCTTGGAGAAGCCAAGACAGCTGGCCAAGCTTCTTCAAGAAGCTTTGGCCAAAGGGTCAAGCTTCTAGAAGCTTAGGGGGTTCAAGGGTGCAAAGGGTGCAAAATGGTCACACTTATGCACGGGGGAATGTGATGGTGCATTCCAGCTGGCACAGCTGGCATGCACCATGTCCCAGGGGTTCAAAGGGTGCACGCCGGCCAGCTAAAACGATCATTGGCACAAAAAAGTGCCGGTCGGCATCATATAGTGCCGACCGGCCATGAATACTAAGAAACCACAGCCGACGGCCTCCATAAATGGCCGGTGATGCAAGGGGGGAGCCGATGGGATGTGGGGATGGCCAACAAGCCATTCCCTACCCTTTAAGGCAAAAACACAGGTGTTTGGTGCCAAAATCGAACACGAAGTAGTCGAGTCAAGAGGTCCTGAGACGAGGCGCGCTGCCCAGGCCTCCGGGAACTCGAGACGAACACAAACATGGATAATCACCGAGTGTTCAAACGGTGACGTCCAAGTCTTGAGGACGGTCAAAAATGGGGTGTCTACACCATGGCAGTTCAAGACTGACTTTCCCTTTTCTCTTTAAAGCTGCCTTTAGTTTTGAAGATGTCAAGAAGGGCCCCTCATCCATAGTCAAGGTAGAAGAAGCTAGTGTCGAAGGAGGAGGGGCTGGACTAGCTACTGTTGCATTTCAGAAAACAAAGAGAAAAAATGTTAAATTTATGCTAAGTCTTGGAAAATAAAATTGTCAAAAGGGACTGAGGAAAATTACGAGCTTCAGTGGTTGAAATGGTTATGGTTGGAAAGCTGCGAAGGGTATAATGCTCTGCAGTTTTACTCTTCTCACAGTCTCCTTTTGTATTGCATTAGCAGCAGTAGTTTCTTCCTTTAAAATTTATTGCTGCCTCTTTTTTTCGGACTTTTGAAATACGATAATTTCTTTGGTTTGTTCCTTCTCCACTGCTCTAGTAGATGCCTTATAAGTGGAGTCCATGATAAGCTCACCAAAGGAAAAAGGTCTTCTTCTTCTTCTTCTTCTTCTTCCTTATCCTCAGGTATTTTCTCCACAGGGTTAGGTTGCAATATGAGTTTTCTTTTCTTTTGTTATTGCCTGCCCTTGAGGATGTTCAAAGCTTGAGTCCTCTGAGGAGGATCCTCTTGTGAAGCTACTGCACCAAATATTAAGGCTATAAGTAAAATATATAAAGCATCTTAAAAGAAAAGGGACAAAAAGAGACAAAGTGTGTACCTTTCTTCAAAGTAGCCCTGGTGACTCTAGGAGGAGGAGATGAGGTAGTAAGGGCAGGAATTAGGGCAACAGGAGCAGTGGAGGAGATGATGGTGATTTCAGTATCCCTAGGTTTGACTCGAGAGGGCACATCTAGCCCTTCCAGTAGATCCTTAGGAGAAATGGCCAAGTGCACCTCCATGTTGGTTGTCCACCAATTTTGATATCTCTTTAGTGCATTGCCTTGAGGGATGAATGGAGAGAATTCAAATTCATCTAAGTCTGTTATCAGTTTGAGGGTTGCTTCATTCAACCTAGTTTTGGGCTGTAGAGAGGGACAGGAATCCCCTAAGTAAGCCCAAATTGCCTTCCAAATTGCAAGGGGCAATAAGTCTCAGAGATACACTTATATGCTCGAGGGTTCAAAGTGCCAATAAATAGCTCCCTTAGAAGCAGAATAGAGGTCCACATATCTTTGTGCAAGGGCCTGGAGCATTTCTTATAAGCCAAGAAGGTCTTCAGCTAAACTGGCCATATGTTAGCTTCGAAGGGGCAGAAGAAGGTGCAAAGGGGAGAAATTAGGAGTTGATAGAAGAAAGTGAAGTAATAAGCAAAGCTCGAAGATAGAGGAAAACCCGGGCATATTTTTCTCCAGAGGTAGTGGGGTTTTGCACTAAGAATCTCAAACACCTGGACTGTAAATCAGTAAAATATGCAAAAAGCCAAAGTTGCAATACCCAGAGTGAGCCTCCTTGATTAATGTCCAGAGGTTTCTCACAAAATTGGGAACATGCTCCATAAACGTGGCCTAAAACATAAGAAGCCAAGGCTATCTTCTTCTTCGAAGCAAGCAAGAGGGGTAAACTCAAGCATGAACCGTTGAGATGAGGTACAAAAAAGGAATTTACATAGCTAGTATAGAATAAATAAAAAGAACTCTCAGTTACATAACCTTCATTCTTATTCTCGGTCTTTACAAAATCACTGAAGGAAAAGTTCAAAAATGGAATGGTGAAACTGACTGGATGGATAATTTGGAGTGAAGGGATCACCAATTAGTGAAAGCCCTGAGATATGGCACATATCAAAGACAGTGAGAGCCATCATACCACATAAAAATTGGAAGAAATTAAAAGCTGAGTTCCAAAAACAAAGAGCAACATGAATTAAAAAGGGATCTTCAGGCATAATGAACCTGGAGAGGCGAAGAGCATCGAGGATACAGAGCTCCTGCAAGTCCCATTCTCTGGCAGAGACAACTCTGTTGTACCATTCTCTCATTCTGTCCTTAATGTGGGCCAACAGCGATGAGGTCGGTTCATCCTCCAACTCCCCCAGTCAAGGTCCCCTCGTAAAGGAGGCAGTGATCCTCTGAACAAGGATACAGAGCAGGAAGTGGGCCAGGGGCCTCTTTGAAGATAGGTCCAATGATGTACTCTCCTTGAGCGTGAATAGTACTTGGTTCACCAGCCTTGTACTTGTCTATCTCCTCACACCTCTTCAAAGCCACATATGGGCTGACACGTTCAACAATTAGTACATTCAAGGAAGAAGAAACCATTAGGGGGAGGGTGTATAGAGTGGATAGGAGAAGGGCAAGAACTTGAAGTTGAAAGCAATAGGAGTGAAAAGGAACTATTGGACAAATGAATAACTAAGACCACGAGAAATAAAGAGTCTAACGGGGTCAAGTAGACCCAAGTTAATTAAATTTGGTATTTTGGACCTATGTGGGGTTTAATGCCTTTATTTAGAGCAAAATGGGTCCTGAAAGCATAACAAAGGGAGTTCCCTTCAAAAGCATCACTCGGAGGGGAAAATAAATTTCAAATGTTTATCTTGGCTTTGAAATAAGTGATTCAGCTTGGCTTTGAAATAAGTGATTGGCTTCGAAGCCAGTTTTTCCTAGAATCTTTAAACCTATGCCTTAAAAACTCAAGTGTAGTTAATGCTTGTTTACTTCGAAGGTTTCGAGAGTATGCTTTTATGTTGTCCATGAAAGGTAATTTCCTTCGAAAGAGCTTTTTGTGAGTATTCTTTGAGTAGAGTATAGTTCTTGCCTGACCTATTTTGGATTTTGAAATAAGTAAGCACTAATAGTGTGAAAATTCCAATGGTCAGAAGACTAATCCATTACATTGAAATCCTTTCTGGGACTTTTCTATTAAGTCAAATCCCTTTGAAGACAAATATTTGTCACTCTTAAGATAAATTCCATGCTTCGAAACATCTAAACCAGGCTTCGAAGCAAGATTGGTTAATTTGAAGCTGGTATTTATGCGGATTGTATGAATAAAGTGAGGAATAAGGCCATATTAACCATGCAATTGGAATGTGAAAAACCCAATTTTATTGACAAAACATTTACATTGGAAAAACCTACTTGGTTACATTTTCAATTTCATAAAAGTAGGGCATGGACAAAGTCACAAGATCATGAAACTTTGACCAAAAAAATTCAATAAATACATATTCCTTTTCTAGCCTTTCTTCAATCCTATCTAAGTTTGGTTTATCTAATTGATGAGGCCTTATTTGGAAGAAGAGTTGTTGGGCTTTTATTTCAAACTCTGTTCGCTTAAGAGCTCTCTTCACTTTATCTATCTCTCTCATGCCACCCATATCGGCATCTTCTCTATACTCTAAATCTTGATTCTTGAAATCCTCATACTCCTCAAGAAGATTCTCTGCCTCATACTAGGTTTGTATGCGAGCTGCAAAGGTCTTCTCTAGTGATTTTGTGTCCGTTGAGCAGTAGGGGAAACTAGTCCAGGAAAGTGTAAAGCTCTGCTTGGGCCACAGGGTTAAGAATGTGACTTCGAGAGACAATATCACAAGCCATAAAAGGTTCTTGTGAAGGGTGTTATCTCGAAGGAATTCAAAGGATAAGTGAGAGAAAACAACAAGCAAAGTCTGGGCTCTATATTGCTGATAAGCAGTTGAAGGAACTGGAGCTTGGTAGGGAGCAAAACGCTGGTTTTCGAAGAGGGTGAGCTTCAATTCCTCGATCCAATTAGGATTAAGAGGCAAAGAAAGAGTAGTTGGGTCCCCTCTAAATGAGGAAGGAAACTGGGGCTCGTTCACATACTCTAGCCAGTCAAAGGAGCAAAGTATTGATTTCTTGGCTAAAAGTGAGGGGTTGATTCCTAAAGCTTCAATGGGGTGCGGGGTTTTTCGTACTACTCTAGTCGGCAAGGTAGAGGTATACCATGCCGAAAGCAAGTTGTCTTCGAGGCTACAAAGACAGTCAAAAGGAATATATAAGTAAACTACATAACTGCGCAAAGAGGGATGAATTGCAATAGGGTCATCAAATTCAAGAAATCTATGGTGAATTCACTCCCTTTTTTGAGGTTGAGAGGGTGTAGACCAACTACCCCAACCAGTAGTTCTAGTAGAAGAAGATGAAGCATCCTCGTCCCATGTAGAGGGCTTTTGAGCAGAAGAAGAGCTTCTAAGATCCATTTTGGGAAGTTCCTGGTCCAGAGGCTCGTATTTTGCAAAAGCTTTTATAATTTGTATAAATAGATGGGGATAAATGTGGCCAATAAATGCATAAAGGTTCTTTTGAGATTGATCATCATTATTGAAGAACTCTTCATATGCTTGATCAATAAAAGAGTTTGTTTGGTTAGCCATCAAAGGAGTATGAATCCTTTCGTGTACACAGGTAGTGAAGGCAGTTCAAGCACTAGAGAGAATTTAATGAAGTTCAGTGTTCCATTGCCTAGAGACGGTTATACTTCTAGGTCAAATACATTCCATGCATGTTTTAGGACATAGGCGAAGCACACTGATCCACTAATGTTACCAAGTATTGGTTATATTTGTGTGGGGGTATTATTGGCTACATATTTTGTATCAGCCAATCGCAGCTTAACACGTGGCTCACAAAGGGTAATTTGGGGAGTTAATGCAAGTCTCCTGTCAACAATAAACACGTGGCAGTTCATATTGGTAACAATGGATCTGTGCAGGATTGGAGCAGTTAAAGGCACAAGATGATGTGGCCCAATAGTTACAATTCAAATTCAAATTCAAGAGGGAAGCCCAACTGCAAGAATGGCGTAATGAGAGCAAACTGTTCAAGGCCATGACCAATGATTGTGGAAGGGCATTTTGACGGTTAGAAGCCCACTTCGACGGTTACCATTAGAGAGTATAAATAGAAGAGAAGGCCAATGGAAGAAGCCCAGACTCAAATCCAAAAAACCAGTTGTTTACTTTATATTTTGCTTTCCAGTTTTTACATTTCGTGTTCTTCAATTCCTGTACTGCTGTTCAATTCTTAGGAATAGTTCCAAATAGTCTGTTGCTGTAGAAACCTTCGAGGCTATGCGAAGGTATCATTGTAAGTTTATATTGTTTAATAAAATTCAATTCATAAAATTGTTTTTATCTATTGTTATCTTCAATATCTTTAACTTTCTCCTAAGCAAAGGCCACCAGTAAAAGTCCTGTTCATTGATACTAAAAGAACTTCAACACAATCGTCTGATAATTAGTTGGAAACTAAACTTTCTATAAAGACTTATTGATCCTTGTTGGCACGCTTAAAATTGCATTATTAACATTCGAAAGCCAAAAAAGCCAACATGAAGGCTAATGGGTTTAGGATTTAAAACTCAAAAAGGATGAAAGGAGGTTATAGGATGAGTTCTACTTTCAAATTGATTAGCTACTAGATTTTGGATAAAATGTTGCAATAGTTATTTATTTTCAAAACAACCCTTGCTGTTGCGAAATTCTGTTTTTCCACGTTCCCTTTGTTGGTTTGCTTCATTTCCCCTATGGAAATGTTAACTTAAGCTCCTTATTCTTACTGTCACGACCCAAACTCGCTGCTATAGGTTTACTGTCATAACCGGCCAGTAATCCTAAGATTACCTATGGCCTCTTAACAGATTAGTAAATTAAGGGGCTAGAGGAAGTAAATATCAAAAATAATATAATCATCTAATGAGCTGTGTTGACTTATATGAGACAAAAAATTTAATATACATTTACATACATATATCACAACACCATCATTCTTACGTCGACCATATACATATGAAACAAAAAGTGACTTAGCCCTAAATACAAAATAAACAAAAGACAAAAAGAGCTTAAAACTGATCACAACACTTGATCACAGAACTCACCCACAAAAGACTTTCAGGAACCTCCACGCGAGGCACTTAGGATGGCTAACAAAACGGAAGTCCAGACAGGCGCCATCAGGCTCGATCTAGCACTCGCTCACCTAAATGTATATATATATACAAACAGTGAACTAAAGCCTAGTGAATAACATTAAGGTAAAGAAGTTAGTGAACGAATTTCAAACATTTCATATTCATAAAACAGATCATAACATAATCATTCTCATATCTGAACATAATAATGGTACATCTAACAGAACATATCATAATGTCTTCTGACTAGAGTAATCGGTTTCGGACACCGACTATCAAACATAACACCACTTTGTCAAGTGGCTAGCAACATCTTGTAATCACATATATGTCATGGACCCTATCACGACCCAAACCCGCCCATATAGGTTTAGCATCGTAACCAGCCAGTAATCCTGGGATTACCGAAGGCCTCTGAGACAGATTAACATATTAGGAGCTAGCGGAAGCAAATAACAAATATACAACATCCATTGAGTTGTGCAGAATTATATGAGACAGAAAAATTTTAAACATTTTATATACATGTTTACACATTATACAGATCAGACAAAAAGGGACTTAGCCCTATTTACAAAATAAACAAAGACTTGTTTAACCAAACAATAAAACAAAACTTAAAATTTAATCACATAGCCCTAATTACTTGACATGTCTGGCACCTCCACGAGAGGCACATAGGTTGGCTGACAAAAACAAATTCCAGGCAAGCGCCTATAAGCCTGGTCACGCGCTTGATCACCTACATACATAAATAATACAGTGAGCTGGAGCCCAGTGAATAATAACAAAGTAAAGGGTTTTAATGAATGACGTACATCACAGAGTTAGAAATCAGAGTTTATATCAGAAACAGATTCTTATCAGGAACATAATCTTATGTATATTCATATTTCAAATCAAAAACAGATTCATATACATGTTCATATTCATATTCATCTTCTTGTTCAAGTCATTGATAGAAATCAGAATTCATACTTAATCTTACATCCGTTAGTGCTAACAGATCACATATGGGGCATCGAAGATCATACTTGTTAGTTCCATAAAGGAACCTCCGGCCGGGTAAGGATAACTTGTCAGTTCCATAAAGGAACCTCCAGACTAGGTATGGATAACTTGTCAGTTCCTTAAAGGAACCTCCGGTTGGGTACAGATAACTTGTCAGTTCCATAAAGGAACCTTCGGATCGGGAATGGACAACTTACTTGAGCCTCGAATACTAATTAGAATTTGAACAATCATTCATTGTACAGAACTTAACATTTCATAGAATAAATCTTATTGCATCATACAGAAAATAATTAAAGTTGAATATAACTTTACTAAGTTATTACTGACAGATAGTTGCAGGAGCAAATTAGACAGATTGGACAGATCAGATAAATCAGGAAGACAATAGCGTGTGACCTACACAAACACATAACATATACACATTGAAACACAATATCAATTCCTTGATCAGACTTGACTTTTCCTGTCTTTTTCTGTCTAAGTAGTCTGAAGTTCTACTACGCTTATTCTTTCTTATTCAATGAACCGAGTTCTCGTTTCATATATTCTTTCATTACTAAATCATTTTTTTTTCTAAAAAAACCAATCTCTTACTTGGCTTCTTAATCAATTACTACTAAGTCAATGATTTATTCTTTAACCAACTAACATATGTTGATTGGTAGTTTATAAATCTTGTTGAGTCATAATTCTTGCCTAAGAATGCTTGGAAGTGAAAGAGAATGGAAATCGAAATATGAAACAACTTTTCAAAATTTTCTGAAATAGGACTCCTTGCTCGAGCGCAACATTGGTTGCTCGAGTGGACCCCTTTGGTCTGCAAAAATACTGGTTGCTTGCATTCTACGCTCGAGCGACAACTTCTTCGCTCGAGCGATGATGACGAATTCTGAGTTTCCCAAAAAGTTATTTAAACTTCAAAACACATTACCTAAGCTCCAAATTCATGCACGACTCACTTGAATATGCAAAAACACTCCCAATTACATATATCTAAAGTTAATTCCACTTATATTTCAAAAGTCCATGATTTTAATTCAAATGTAAACCTTGGATTTCATGTTTAAGAATCATCTTTCAATTCTTTCTTTGTTTTATGGAACTTAAAAATTGAATCTATAAAGCCCTTTCAAAAACATTTGCATGTATGAAATTTAAATTAAAATCAAACTAATTTTTTATTTTCAAATATAAATTACAATTTATTTCCACATTTGTCCAAATTTAAATTTAATTCAATTTTTTTCATATCAAGCCCAATTTCAAACCCACAAATTCTAAAATATGAATTGATCTTCCAAAACTCATGCAAAATTCATAAAAATATGAAAATAATTATGAGTCATGATCAATCTTCAATAAATTTTTGTTGCATGTAATTTATGGAGCTTAATTTAACAATGACTTTCCAAATTAAACCCGAAATAATTAATGTCTAATTTAACTTCATAAACTTGATATTGGCTCCAATTCTTCATTTTCTTGTCAATTTCTTTTTTTTTTAATCACATAAAATTGATTTCAAACCCTTTTCCATTTTCCTTCAAATATGAAATCAAGTTGTAAACTCCTTAGAAAATCATTTGCATGTATGAATTTTGACATTAAAATTAACTAATTTTATATGTTTATCAATTTTCTTCATCTTCTTGCTAATTCCTTTTAATTACATGACATTGATTGCAATTTCATCTCTAATTTCAAGTGTAATGTAAAGGTTCTACGCAAAATTAAACATAAATTCCATACCTTGAGTTTTAATTTCAGAATATTTAACTGAATCCCTTCTAATTCTTCTTGGGTTTCTTCAAAAACTTGAGCTTTCCTTTCAATGTTGCTTCTCCTCTTTTATTTTCTTTGTTCCAACAACTTTCTCACCCTTTCTCTGTTCCTCTCTCTTGGTTCTCTCCATATTTCTCTTGGTTCCGTCTTGAACTTGAACTCAAGTCCCTTTTTTTTTTTTTTTTGGTTTAAATTCCAGACTTCTCCAACATACACACACACACACACTCACTTCTTCATTCCTGACTTCAACTCTCTCTCTCTCTCTCTCTCTCTCTCTCTTGTAAATGAACCCACTTCACTTAATGAAATCAATACAACACACACTCCACTCTTTACACTGCACATATGCACTCATCCTTAAATTCCAACACATCACTCACATACACACACATACACAGATTTGCTTAGTACACCCACACCCATTTGCACCCTCAATTTTAGATTATTCCATAATTCAATTTATGATTAGAATTGATTTAATTAAGCAACACTTAATCTAATTAAATCTTGATTATCACATAATTAAATTAATCATAACCAATCACCAACCCCACATAATTTAATTAGTCTAAATGACTTTTATTAGAGCCCAATTAATTATATTTAAATTTATCAATCTGAATCAAATTTTTAATCAAACTCCCAAAAGGCTCCAAATATCGAATTAAATTTATTTCCATCCTCAATTTTGATTCCTTAAATCATTAAGGTCTTCAATTTCAAATTAAACATCAAAATCGTCGCCAATAAATTACATACTCAAGTGATTATCTCAATTGAATGCCTTATAAATAAATTTAATTCATCATAATCTTAATTCCCAATTCTCATAACTTAATTAACTCCAATTCGGACCTAATTAATAAAATCTCAATTTTACAAATCTGAATAAAATATTCAATTAAACTCCTATACGGTCCGATACTCGAAATTAAAATGATTCAATTCACCAATTATAATCCCTTGAGCCATTTAAGCTTTCAAGTTCTAATCCCAAAATAAATTCTCAATAGAATCATATACGGATCAGTCTCCATAATTTTTATAAATCCTAGATTAAATTAGAATAGTTAGCAATTAAAATTCAAATCTCCTAAATTAATTAAATGCTAATCATTATACGCGGTGGGGTCGTCATAGCCTTCCCCCCGTAGGAAGTTTGGTCCTCCAAACTTAAGATACTTGTACAGAAAATTAATCATATAACTTGGTCTCATTTCATTTCCTTTCCTATGTAACTTCCTTTTTATTTGATTCTTCTCACATAAATTGAACTTATTTTTCAATCACTTAACGGTTAATAACCCAAATTGGTGATTCATTGCCGTTTCCATTGTCATTAATCACACATCTCATATATTTTAATTGATCCATAATTCACATACACCAAATAGTAGAAGATTTAATTCAAGGAATGTTCATAATTCTCCTTACCTTCCAAATAGATCAAAATATTCCGTTATTGACATTTTATATGAGGTTTTCAAACCAATTTAACATTCAATGCATTACTAATAACAACTATAAGTTCTTGGTTTTTCAGTCCTATTAACAATAATAGTCCCGACATTATTGCTACGCAATTCGTAATTCATTATTTCCCAAAAGAAAGATCATTTAACTACCATTGACTCATGTCAAAGGTTCGTAAGTTATGCATATAATGTAGTATCCCCAAATAAGGTTTCACATGCTAATCTATCACAGGAATTTCCGAATTATATGAAAATGTAATCACATATTAATGGTCTCTGTTTCAAACAGACATCTTGTTAATATAGGTCATTCCGAAATAGTGGGACACATCATATTCAAAACAGAAGCGTATCAGAGTCAGAATATATGTATTTCATGTAGAAATTCATTCAGCCTATCTTTTGTAAGTAACCGATATTGGGTTATACTCATATAGTTGTAGACAGTCACACAGATCAGAATAGAACTTTACATACTTCTTGTTAAATTAAGATTACCGTTTTTGACAATCTTTCACATTCTATCATTTCAAAGTAGTGATTCGATTTCACAACAGGTTTACGTTTTTCGCATTCTTATTAACTTCCTTATTTCTTTAAGACCACACTTATATAAATGATTCAAATTACATTGTCTTTATGCTTATTCCAATTCGTAGACCAATATAGATATTTTCATTAACTTAAATCAATTGTCACGTGGTAATTTAGGGCTAAACTTTTAATTTTCTTAAATCATTACAATTAGCCAATTAAAATTCTTATGTTTCCAAAGGTTCTTTCAGAAATATACGTTTGTCATTCTAACGAAATTTACTTTCTTATTTCCTATTACGCTCTCTTTCTTCCATTTGACACTAGAATTGAATTTATTTGCAATAGGTTAGGCTATCAAATTTCGGATTTAAGATCTAAATATAATTATGTGTCTACAAGATCATAATATCATTCATTTCTAATCACTATTCAAATAGGGACTTATTGTTTTTTCTTTTCTAAAAGTCTATATTTTGTCTTGTAGCTTAAGTAAATTAAAAATGTTTCTCTCAACGTTATCAGAAGGTTTAATAATGATATGCTTTTAATAAATTGGGTCTTTTTTTTCTAATTCACACAAGTTTCAGTCTCCTAGAGGACAATTTTCCTTCTATTCAAACAAGTTCCCAAAAGCATATAACTTTATTAGACTAAGCAGAAATCCCAATTATTTTTCCATATTCATCAATTGATCAAGTCTTGCTCACATTCTTCTAATTTTGACAAGATTGGGTCAAGTCTTAAATATCCAAGTAATGGTTCCTAATTTTATTAATTGTTGATGTATGACTATTACTATGTTGGAGTAACTTAAACATTGTCTTTTCTCCCTCTTTTTTTTTTTTTTTTTTTTTTTGAGGGGAAAAAGGGTGGTCCCTTCAGATTCATAATTCAATATCTCGTAAAATTGTCACTTTCAATATTTTCAAATGGTTCCATAGCCATATGATTGCAATAAATTGAGTCTTACTTATTCAGACACTAAGCAGGAAAATTTTCATTAGCTTAATTCGTTTAGTCTTTTATTTAGCTGAAGTCTTAGCTATATTCTGATAATCTTTAGCAATCTCATGTTGAGTTTCGAATAGTCAAATAGATGGGTTCTAATTTTATCAAATATATATTAGGACCAATTCAAATAAAGTCACACACGCGCGCGCGCGCACACACACACACACACATATATTTTAACTTCAAATTTCTATACATGCATTTAAAGGATTCCTACTAATTTCCTAATTTATAGTTAAGTACTAACCTTTAACCAATTAAATCATTTGAGTTTTCTCCTAGGCTTTAGAACAGTCTTTTACTAGATGCCCCATCTTCCCGCACTTGAAACATGCTCCGTTAAGTCGATGACACAACCCCCTATGTCGCTTGTGACATGTTGAACATAATGAACGAAACTTACTACCTTGCTTAGAATTGCTTGACTCTCCTATTACGAATTTCTTAGGCTTTCCCTTTGGTTCCTTCTTTGACTTCACACTTAACTTTTTCTTTTTGTCTTACGGTTTGTCATAGCATTGTTGTATAGCTTTCATTACTCCCTCAAGTACTTCTTCTACTTTGTTCAATCGTTTTGCCAAAGTCCCAATTTCCATTTCGTGTTTACTTTTCACCATCTTTTCCTAATGATAGAAGAGAAGGGTTAAACATAAAATGATGGTTGATAACACTTGGGTCAATATCAACTGACTTAGAATATAACACAAAACACATATCACATACGAGTAACCATACACATATAGGCATATAAAGACACTGGTAGGGTAACCTATTCATTCCCATGGAATTTACCAAGAATTTTCGATTCGAAGCCACGCTGACCAAACATGATTTTAATCGGACTTTCAAGGTTATTCAACAAGGCATGAGACTCTACGGTTTAACATTTCACATGATAGGTTCCCCAACAAATTATACCACCTCACATATCAAATAATTTTCTTATCCTCAATTACCACAATTCCACATGTTTCATTGATCATCAAATTCCTCAATTTCTCAAATATTCTCATAGTCTAATTTGACATTTAACCCTTATAGCTTTCATGGCTTCCATTAAAGATTCTAATTTCCTCTTAATACTATGTTTCCTCGAATCAACATACTTGTACTCACCAATGTTCAAGCAAAAATTTCTGATTTCCTTATAACATTAGAATTCCACGATAATTCTTAGCTTTAGTCTTATTACTATACGTAGTAAACACATCCTGATTTCCTTATAATTATAACAATTCCATAGTAGCTTTTAATTCTTAGTTTCAATACTTAAATGTATTACACACAAGCATATATACACATTTTTTAATGCACAACTTCTTACTTACTTACTATATGCATGAAACTTAAATCCATTCTAGGCATTCTAATGCTCAATGGACACGTGTGTGAGATATTAACTCGTGCTTTGATACCACTCGGTCACGACCCAAACCCTCCCCTATAGGTTTAGCATCGTAACCGGCTTGTAATCTTGGGATTATCGGAGGCCACTGAGACAGATTAACATAATATTAGGGGCTAGCAAAAGCAAATAGCAAATATACAACATCCATTGATCTGTACAGACTTATATAAGATAGAAAAATTTTAAACTTTTTATATACATGTTTACACATCATCCTTACGTCATCATATATATACAGATCAGACAAAAAGGGACTTAGCCCTATTTACAAAATAAACAAAGACTTGTTTAACCAAACAATAAAACAAAACTTAAACTTTAATCACATAGCCCTAATTACTTGACATGTCTGGCACCTCCATGAGAGGCACATAGGTTGGTTGACAAAAACAGATTCTAGGCAAGCGCCTATAAGCCTGGTTATGCGCCTGATCACCTACATACATAAATAATACAGTGAGCTGGAGCCCAGTGAATAATAACAAAGTAAAGGGTTTTAATGAATGACGTACATCACAGAGTTAGAAATCAGAGTTTATATCAGAAACAGATTCTTATCAGGAACAGAATCTTATGTATATTCATATTTCAAATCAGAAATATATTCATATACACGTTCATATTCATATTCATATTCTTGTTCAAGTCATTGATAGAAATCAGAATTCATACTTAATCTTACATCCGTTAGTGCTAACAGATCACATACGAGACATCGAAGATCATACTTGCCAGTTCCATAAAGAAACCTTCAGCCATGTATAGATAACTTGTCAATTTCGTAAAGGAACCTCCAAACCAGGTACAGATAACTTGTCAGTTCCTTAAAGGAACCTCCGGCTGGGTACAGATAACTTGTCAATTCCATAAAGGAACCTCCGGATCGGGAACAGATAACTTACTTGAGCCCGGAATACTTATCAGAATTTGGACAATCATTCATTGTACAAAACATAACATTTCATAGAATAGATCTTATTGCATCATACATAAAACAATTAAAGTTGAACATAACTTTACTAAGTTATTACTCACAGATAGCTGCAAAAGTAGATCAGGCAGATTGGATAGATCAATAAATCAAATAGACAATAGCGTGTGACCTACACAAACACATAATTGTAGACACCCCATTTTGACTGCCCGCAAGACTTAGGCGCTTGGTTTGATACACTCGATGATGAAAGTTGAATTGTGTGCTTTGAATTCACAGCGATTCGGATTCAGTCAGGCTCTCAAAATAACCTTAAATCTTCGACATGTACCTTGTTTGAATCTTTGAGTCTCATTTTTGGACCTTTTGCCACCATGAGCTGAGTTTGAACCAAAAAAATAGGGGAGGGCATCAAGGCCTGACCGTGCATCAGTGATGGCCGTCTGTGGCTTGTGATGGTCGGCTAGGCCTTGGTGGCGAGAAACACTGTTCTGGGCGGGAGACTGCCAGCTATCAATTTTTGAAGATATTTATCACCTTTTAAGCACAAATTCTATAAAATGAAGCTGTGTTGTTTTTTTGAGGGTTGAACAAAATTTAGAAAGCCTATATACATCTTGAGAGCTCCTCCTTCCTCATTCTTCCATTACAAGCAACCTTTGAGCTAACCTAGCTCCCTTATGTCATCTCCATACACCATACACAACCTTGTCTTACCATCTTAGGGCCTTGGTTGATCTTGGAGAAGCATAATTCAAGCTTGAGAGTGATTTGAGACTAAGTTTGGATCACAAACAAAAAGCTTACCCCTTGAGAGATATAAGCTTGTTATCTTCTCTCTTGCCTTCATTTCTTTCATTTGCTACATAATTCTTATTGTTTTGTATTGTTTTGATCCTATTTGAAGTGTTTAAGTTTGGGTTTGAAGAGCTACCAAAAGGGTAGAGAGAGTTTTCTCTTTCTATACCTTTACTTATAGTTCAAACCCTTCATTTTCCACATTTTGCCTTTGATATCTACACTAATTTTCAGAGTTTTGGAAAGGCTAAAAATCATGTTTTGAGGTTTCAAAAGTAGAGGGGTTAGCTACCTCTCCTAGTTCTTGTTCACTAGCCTTAATTGTTCTCTTTGTTGTCTAGTTTTTTTAGGCTCTTTTCATTAACTTTGAGCCTCTACTTTTCATCTAATAAGGGCTATTTGAGGGCTGTCCTAAGTTGTTTAATTGGTTCAAGCTTTGGTTAATTCATTTGTTATCTCATAAGTTTGCTTACATAACATGTTATATATTGTTCTAACATTTTCTTCAATTTATTTCCATGGTTAAAAGTCTAATTTTAACAATCAATCCACCATCCATCTTTTTCATTCTTGAGAATGATTTCAACCAATTGAGGTTGTTTAAGATATGTAAGAGAGACTCTTACTTAATGGCTTAATCTTTGATTTATTGCCAACGGTATAGTCTCTCTCTCTCTCATGCTTTAGAAGAACCACTCGTTTGACATTACCTTTTGTTTAGTGGACTTTAACATCACCATGGACAAATGGACTAAAGAATGGCAAGGCTTCATAAAATTGGCTTAAAACTTGGATCAACACACATAAAGAAAATGGTTGGAATTGCTTAGACTTGGCCGGATGTTATGCCAAGTTTATCGAGTCAAGAGTCGTTACATGCTAATTCATGGCATTGTGATGATTCTTGAAGCGTTGCAACCTCTCTCTTTGAGTTCACTCTATGACAAGAGGAAGGGGTGGTCTTATTCATTGCATTTAATTGATTTTTGTCCAAAATTGTATCCGAGACCATCAAGCAATCAACTTGCTCATTGATGGTTTTGGAATCAATTTCAACCTTTTCTCGAGGCTTTCCCATGACAGATAAGGAAGAAAGGGACAAACAGAGCTTGAGGACACTTTGTCTGCGCTAGTTCACCTCAGAACACAAAAAAAGAGTTGTGCACCAAATTGAGGCATGGCCGGTCATATGTAGACCTGGCCAGCCATCACTGATGCACGGCTGGCCCTCAGTGTGTGGCCAGCAATGCAGTTTTACAGAAAACAGAGGCAGTGGCTGAAGGTGAAATAGAGTTGGCTTGGACAGACAGAGTAGCTCTCAGACGCTGTGCATGCAATCTTCATCCACCTTCAATTACGACATTATCGAATGCGATTAATTGTTTCATTAGTGTTATAATTATCATAGTTGTAATTTAATCTTGTTATAATTAGTATTGTTGTAGCCATTGCTTATTGTTAATTGGTATAGCTAGTTAAATTGTTGTAATAAAGTAGTTAATTAGCTTAGCCTAGTTAATTCGCCCAGTTTTGTAATAGTTAGTTTAATTCGAACTTTTGGACATTGATTTGCACCCTCCTGCGTAAGGGATCAAAAAGTTGTAATAATGTGTATGTCTTCCAACCCCACGTCTTTCTCCCTTTTATTTACTAGCTTGTGATGGTTAGTTTAGAGACATCATGTTTTGATTAGCATAACTTATGTTTGCATCCATTTGTATTGCATGCACCGAGGCTCGGTTCATCATTCTAACTGCATTGTTAGTTTAAATGCTTCTTTGAATACGTGCTTAGACTGTATGCTATTTCATTGATTCATTTACCATGCTTATTAGCCGAGCCTAGTAATTGCATATTGCATGTGTTGCATTAGTCATAATTGCATAGTTAGAATCATGCATTTTCCAACTCTGTTTCTTTTTGACTTGGAGTACTAGGCAAGCTTTTATTTGCTTTAGCATAATCACATGTGTGTGATTGTTGTCATGTTTCGCATGCTTACCATGAGGCTAAGTGCTTAAATGATAAACTACTTGTATGCCTGCGGATGAAGGCTTATTTCTTGAATTGGAATTATTTGAGTGATGTTTATATGCAATCACTTTTTCAAGTGGTACATATTTCGAAACAATTTTCAAAACAAACATGAATCAAGTGTTCTAATTCTTGGGATTTAATCTATACTTGTGTGTGTGCGCATCACATAGTAAATGCTAGCCTAATAACCGAAACAAGAGCATATAATGTACATAAGATTCATATCATGATTAGTAGAGGCTAATCTTTGATCGGGCGAGCGGGGGTACTCAATTCATGGACTTCCCTTCTCGTACCTTAGTTCTCAAGCTGAGACAATCTTGGTGATGACAGACACGTGGCCTTTGGCACGAGTAACGAATTTCCTAAATTTCCCCCAAAACAAAATATTTAGGTGGCGACTCTATATCTGGCAAAGCAGTCCATTTTTTGGCAATTTGATTCAAAATCAATTTTCCAAACGATTTGCTAGAGTTAGACTCTTTGGTGTTTATCAATTTCACATTGCACTTGTGAGATTAGATTCAAAACTGCAGGAGTCCGAACTGTAGGGCTAAATTCGATCTCCAAAAAGGGGGCGCGAAAAAGTCGAGCTACAATAACATATACACATTGAAAAACAATATCAATTCATTGATCAAACTTGACTTTTCTTGTCTTTTTTTTGTCTAAGTAGTCTGAAGTTCTACTACGCTTATTCTTTCTTATTCAATGAATCGGGTTCTCGTTTCACATATTCTTTCATTACTAAATCATTTTTTTTTCTAAATAAACCAATCTCTGACTTGGCTTCTTAATCAATTACTACTAAGTCAATGACTTATTCTTTAACCAACTAATTTATGTTGATTGGTAGTTTATAAATCTTGTTGAGTTATAATTCTTGCCTAAGAATACTTGGAAGTGAAAGAGAACGGAAATCAAAATATGAAACAACTTTTTAAATTTTTTTGAAACAGGACACTTTACCCGAGCGCAACATTGGTCGCTCGAGCAGACCCCCTTGGTCTGCAAAAATATTGGTTGCTTGCATTCTACGCTCGAGCGATGATGACGAATTCTGGGTTTCCCAAAATGTTATTTAAACTTCAAAACACATTACCCAAGCCCCAAATTCATGCATGACTCACTTGAATATGCAAAAACATTCCCAATTACATACATTTAAAGTTAATTCCACTTATATTTCAAAAGTCCATGATTTTAATTCAAATGTAAACCTTGGATTTCATGTTTAAGAATTATCTTTCAATTCTTTCTTTGTTTTATGGAACTTAAAATTGATTCTATAAAGCCCTTTCAAAAACATTTGCATGTATGAAATTTAAATTAAAATCGAACTAATTTTTGATTCTCAAATATAAATTAAAATTTATTTCCACATTTGTCCAAATTTAAATTTAATTCATTTTTTTTATATCAAGCCCAATTTCAAACCCACAAATTCTAAAATATGAATTGATCTTCCAAAACTCATGCAAAATTCATAAAAATATGAAAATAATTATGAGTCATGATCAATCTTCAATAAATTTTTGTTGCATGTAATTTATGGAGCTTAATTTAACAATAACTTTCCAATTAAACCCGAATAATTAATGTCTAATTTAACTTCATAAACTTTATATTGGCTCCAATTCTTCATTTTCTTGTCAATTTATTTTTTTTTTAATCACATAAAATTGATTTCAAACCCTTTTCCATTTTCCTTCAAACATGAAATCAAGTTGTAAACTCCTTAGAAAATCATTTGCATGTATGAATTTTGACATTAAAATTAACTAATTTTATATGTTTATCAATTTTCTTCATCTTCTTGCTAATTCCTTTTAATTACATGACATTGATTCCAATTTCATCTCTAATTTCAAGTGTAATGTAAAGATTATACGGAAATTAAACATAAATTCCATACCTTGATTTTTAATTTCAAAATATTTAATTGAATCCCTTCTAATTCTTCTTGGGTTTCTTCAAAAACTTGAGTTTTCCTTTCAATGTTGCTTCTCCTCTTTTATTTTCTTTGTTCCAGCAACTTTCTCTCCCAATTACGTATATTTAAAGTTAATTCCACTTATATCAAAAGTCCATGATTTTAATTCAAATGTAAACCTTGGATTTCATGTTTAAGAATCATCTTTCAATTCTTTCTTTGTTTTATGGAACTTAAAATTGAATCTATAAAGCCCTTTCAAAAACATTTGCATGTATGAAATTTAAATCAAAATCAAACTAATTTTTGATTCTTAAATATAAATTACAATTTATTTCCATATTTGCCCAAATTTAAATTTAATTCATTTTTTTTTTTCATATCAAGCCTAATTTCAAATCCACAAATTCTAAAACATGAATTGATATTCCAAAACTCATGCAAAAATCATCAAAACATAAAAGTAATTATGAGCCATGATCAATACAACACACACTTCACTCTTTACACTGCACACGTGCACTCATCCTTAAATTCCAACACATCACCCACATGCACACACATACAAAGATTTGCTCAGTACACCCACACCCATTTACACCCTCAATTTTAGATTATTCCATAATTCAATTTATGATTAGAATTGATTTAATTAAGCAACACTTAATCTAATTAAATGTTCATTATCACATAATTAGATTAATGATAACCAATCACCAATCCCACATAGTTTAAATAGTCTAAATGGCTTTCATTAGAGCCTAATTAATTATATTTAAATTTATCAATTCGAAATAGATTTTTAATCAAATTCCCAGAAGGCTCCAAATATCGAATTAAATTTATTTCCATCCTCAATTTTGGTTCCTTAAATCATTAAGGTCTTCAATTTCAAATAAAACGTCAAAATCGTCGCTAATAAATTATATACTCAAGTGAATACCTCAATTGAATGCTCATAAATAAATTTAATTCATCATAATCTTAATTCTCAATTCTCATAACTTAATTAACTCCGATTTAGACCCAATTAATCAAAGCTCAGTTTACAGATCTGAATCAAATATTCAATTAAATTCCTATACGGTCCGATACTTGAAATTAAAATAATTCAATTCACCAATTATAATCCCTTGAGCCATTTAAGCTTTCAATTTCTAAACCCAAAATAAATTCTCAATAGAATCATATACGGATCAGTCTCCATAATTTTTTTAAATCCCAGATTAAATTAGAATAGTTGGCAATTAAAATTCAAATCTCCTTAATTAATTAAATGTTAATCATTATACGTGGTGGGGTCATCACAGACCCACATTAACCTGCTGTTCCCCATGACTTGGAACTTCCTTTGGATGCCTTAGTAGATTTAAATAGGACACTCATTCACATTAACAAAATAACTTTTTAGAAATCATCATAACTTATCGAATAACATTTTGAACATAATTCATAAGAACATATTTTTACAATAATGTTACTTACAGTGGGCTTCCAGGAATAGTTGATTGGTCTCCAAATCTCGACCAACAATCACAAACATACATAACACAAAACATATCTCATTATTTCACATTCATATGGCCAACATGGCTTAGCTTTCCTTACATTAGCTTCTTATTTTTCATATCACATTGCTTGTGCACATTGAAACACTCTTTGGATACACTTGACTTATTACATTTCTTTCTTAGTGTGTTTTTAATTCATATCCTCATTGTTATAGCTTAACAATGGCTTAAGAATGCCTGGGATGCAATGAGGTTGTAATCATGCTCTTTAAAAACACATTGCAAAATGTCAGAAGCAGGGTAGTTCGCTCGAGCAGACCCCTTGGTTTGTAAAAGTATTGGATGTTGAAAATCTAGGCTTAAGCCAACTTTTGGTCGCTTGAGCCATGTGCCTTGAAAATGTGAGTTCACTCGAGCGAAGCTTTTATCGCTCGAGCCAACTACCACGACTGCCAAAAGTATTGGGAGCTCATCAAGTTCGCTCGAGCACACACTCGATCCCTCAAGTGGTATGCAGTTTTTCTAGGTTTTCCAAAACAGAGTTTGAGCTCCAAAAATGCAATTTCAATGCCTTAGGCCATGTATGGCTTGTTCAAAAACACATATTAACTTTGTAAAACATTTATACATGACCTCTCAAAAACCATTTGCTCAAACTCACTTTAAATTCACCAAAATTGAACCCAAAACTCATGCATGTAAGTTATACAAACTCTTTTCTCAAAACAAGCCCACGAATTTAACAATTTGAGTACAAAAGCCCATATATGTACCAAATCCCTTTCCAAAACATGAATTTGGGAGTCAACACTTGATGGATAAATATGCAAGTACCAATTAGCTCACAAATCAACATGGATGTTAGGATACAACTTCAACATGGCAAAACTTCATATATTCATGCATGCATGTATGGAATTGACCTTAATTCTCACAATCTTAGCATAATTATCAAACTACGTGCAAATGGTCAAGTATAATCCATGAACACAACTCCAAAACACATCATCTTCAAGAATTACAAGGTAAATTCTTACCTAGAGGCTTTAAGCACTCTAGTTCTAGCACAAACTTGGCCAACTCTAGTTGAATCTTCAAGAACCCTTTAATCTTCCACTTTCTCTCTCTAGAAATAAACTCACACACACACACACACACTCTCTCTCTCTCTCTCTCTCCTCTCTCTCTCTCTCTCTAAGATGCTCTCTCAGATTTGGGAGGTCAAAATGTTGAAGAGATGAGCTCAAAATGAGCTTAGAACTCATATATATATATAGCTAAAGTGGCTTATAACAATAATTAGAACATTAAACCAATTAAATACATCTTAATTTATCAAACTAAACCAATTTTTAATTAAACTTACCAAAGTGTTCTAAATATTCAAATAACTTATTCATGTAGCCAATTTCGATTTCAGATGTCAATAAGGCTTTCACTTTTCAGATCAAAGTAGAATTCTAGACAGATATTTCTACGAGTATTAGATAGAAAGTCAAATAGCATGAAAAACACACAATAAACACAATTTTATTTAATCTCTTAATTAATATCCTTAATTACTGATTAAGAGCATATTACAGATTGGGTTATTACAGTCTCCCCACCTTAAGAAGTTTGGTCATCCAAACCTAAGTAATCTTATATAAATTAGATGCAGATCAGAGTCTTGGGTTCATATCATTTCCCATTTTCCGAAGTAGCTCCTTTCCCAATAAGCATTTTCCCTATCATTCAACAATTTATAGTTCAATTCGGTATTCGATTTAGCAATTCATCACAATTATTTATGGTCATTCAGAAGTTATCAGGTACACAAGGCAAATTCATATATTAACTCCATAAATAACAGTAAATGCAATTATGAAGTAATCATTATATATATACTGTTCATCGTCCTCAGTTTCCATAGATGCAATTGTATTACATGTTAATACAGAAGCAATCAATCACAAGACATACTAATTTCATATACTTCCTAGTAGTCAAGGTTTACCAACAAACTAGTCTACTGTCAACAAGTTCCATCGCATCAAATTCCAAGTACAGTAACATGAAAGCAACCATTCTCTTAATCAAACAATCGCATGGTAGTAACGGTAATATCGGAGCAATTAATCACATGTCATACATTATTTCCATAAATTTAACCTAATCAGATAATGGTTATCAAATTAGGTAAAGGTCTTATCAGATCAAATCAAACGAAGGTCCTATCACATCATATCAGATGAATGTTTCATCAGGTTAAATCAAACAAAAGTGCTATCAGATCAAATAAAATAAAAGTTCTATCTCCGTCATTTTCAAACGAAATACATTTGGTTCTATAGTTCACACTCCATTTGCGTAGGTACATAGTCAATAGCTCCATAATTGTTCTAAGTTCATTTGTTCTTAAAATCACATCAGAGTCATGCATCATAATAGTTCATATCAAAGTGTTTCAGGTCATATACAATGTGGCATTCTCCAAATAAGTTCATATGTAGGTGCACAGGCATGCAATTGTTCATATCAAGATGTATGTATCGTAGTCAATATAACAGTTCCCAAATAAGTCTTTCATGTAGGTATACGGTACACAACAACGTATCATACAAAGTTTCTCGGTGGCACATAATAGTGTGGTTGACTAACAAGGATAAAAATATAAAATTGACATATTAAACAAACTGGTTTTTTATAAAACTAATATTAGGAAATACATATCTTTCAACATTTTGGCATACAAATCACCAAGTACAGGGAAAATAAAAATAAAGAAAGAAAGAAAAAGTTACATAACTCAATTTATTTATAAAAATAAAAAAAATGTGATGAAAAAACCTTTTGAGTTCAATAAAATAAATGAAAAATGAGATGGATCAAAAAATTAGAGAGATGAATTTAGGTGCTGCAAATATACTGCCATTTCATTTCAACGGTTATTGAAAATGTTTTAGAGACTTATAAATAGAAAATTATTAGATATTCTTGGAGTATCACCTATCTATACTCCTTCACTCATCATCATTTACCATTCCCCTTCATGTTTCTCAACCATTTCTTACAAATATTCCTTATGAATGCAAATGCATACTTAACACATTGAAGTTTTTTGAGCTCAAAAACATAAATAACAAATGAGATGCAACCAACAACACATACGAAAATTGCAAGGCCTAAAGAATGTGCTAACACGACATAAGAGCATGTAATTGTAGCTCGACTTTTTCATGCCCCCTTTCGGAAGCTCAAAAGAAGCCCTACAGTTCGGACTCCTACGTTCTGAATCTAATCTCACAAGTGCAACGTGAAATTGATAATCACCAAAGATTCGAAATTCGGAAAATCTTTTGGAAAATCGATTTTATATCAAATAATGCCAAAATTGGACTGCTTTGCCAGATACAGAGTCGCCACCTAAATATTTTTGTTTTGGGGAAATTTAGGAAACCCTGACTCGTGCCAAAGGCCACGTGTCCGTCATCACCAAAGTTGCCTCGGCTTGGGAACTTGGATACGAGAGGGAAAGGTCCTGAAATGAGCACCCCCGCTCGCCCGATCAAAGATCGATCTCTACTAATCATGATATGCTTTTTATAAACATTATGTATTCTTGTTCCGATTATTAAACTAACCTTACTATGTGGTGCGTACAAGTAATTATAGACTTCATCACAAGAATTGGAACATTTGAAGCCATGTTTGTTTTGCGAAAATGGTTTGAATTTGCCACCTTAAGTGGGCTTAAAGATGCGGATTTGCCACCAAACATGGTGGGCTTAAAACATGATTTGCCACTCAACAAAGTGGGCTTAAAACTTACATTCATTGAATCGTTCCAATTCAAACAAAAGCCTTCATCCACAGGCAATCAAGTAGTTAATCATTTAAGCACATAGCCTCATGGCAAACATGCTAATCATGGAAATATCAACACGCATGCGATATGCTAAAGCGTAAAACTCACCTAGTACTCCAAGCTAGGGAAGAAAACAAAGTTAGAAAAAAGCTTGATTCCTAACTATGTTAAATGACTAATGCAACACATACAATAATGTAACTAAATAGGCTTGGCTACTTAATCATGGTATTTGCAACACTTTGATAGCATGCTTTGAAACATGTATTCAAAGAAATATTGAAATGACAATGCAGTTTGAATGATGCGCCGAGCCTCGGTACATGCAAGACAAATGAATAGATGCAAACATGAGAGCATAAGGTATGCTAATTGAAAATATCCCTAATCTAACCATCAAAAGCGATTAACTAAAAGGGAGAAAGACGTAGGGTTGGAAGACATACACATACGCATGCACGTACACTTATTACAACATTACGCCCTCGCGAAGAAGGGTCCGAATGAATAAGCTAACTACCAACGCTAATTAAGCTAACTATTACAACACTTGAAACGAATTAACTAACTATTCTAAGCTAAATAATTATTATAAGCCAAAAACGAATAACTAGTTACACTAACTAATTAATTATAACACTTGAATTAACTAGCTATTCTAAGCTAACTAAAGCAATTAAATAATTAACTATCTCAGCTAATTAAATAGTTACAACGCTTTCATGAATTAGCTACCCCTAATCAACTAAGCAAAGTAACTAAATGGCCTCGGGAGGCGAGGGATGTATGCATGCTCGGTTGGTTTCCACCCGAAAATGCCACTGCCTCACTCCTGTAAGACTCTGTTTGCACATTTGAACACCAAAGAAGCTGCCAACTTCCAGAACACCTCTGCTCCCTCTCAAGATCACATTGAGCAATTTTTTTTATTAATGGCCAGTCGGCTACCAATGATGGCCGGTCGGCTACCAATGGTGGCCGTCGGCCACCGCTGTCTAGAACTTTCCCTTTTGCTGCAATAGAGAGCAAACAGAGGCAAAGCAATGTATTCTCAAGGGTTGTTTGTATTGTTACCCTCCTTATCATCACACAAGCTCAAAGGAGTGTAACTCTTGGCCCTCAAATCATCAACCAAGCAATTTCCATGCATGATGACTAAGGAACCAAGTTTGTACAAGCTTAATAAATGCAAAACGAGACTCTAAAAGACCACAACCCTATCATGCATGATCAAGGGCAATGAAAACCAAGGAAAGTGGCACATTTCATCACTATTAAGTATGAAATGTCCCATTTTCCTTGTGTTTGAATTAATGTCCGATTCGAACACATGCAATGCAACACAAAAGATGCTTATCTTGCTTCTTTTACTTGTCCAATTTTGTTTACTCATTTTAATTACCAAATCCATCCTTAAATCAATTTAGTCCATTAGTGAGTGTCCTCTAATGGAAAGATGTCTCAAATCACAAGTTACTTTGGGCATGAAAGAGGCATCACACTGTTGGTAATGAACCCCCTAAGGAATTAAACCATTAGGTGTAGCACCTCTATTTCACACTTAGGCAAACAAGTGGTTTGAAACCACTTTCAAAGAAAACAAAAGAATGAAGAATTAAGGGAGGTTACAGAGCTTTAGGTGCTGAAATGAAGTGCAAAAGCACACCAAAACATGTAATCAACTCAAACAAGGGGTGTCTAATGGCCTAAAACACCACCCTTGTGAGGACCTTTACACTAGAGGCATACATAATAAAGCTCAAATGTAGCCAATAGCTCAAAAAAGTCCTATATTAGTCCAAAATAGGTCCTAAAACATGCTAGAATTAAGCTAGAAAAGGCTAGATTAATAGGCTAAAATAAGAAGCATGCTAGACTAGTAAGCAAGATACAAGGAAGGGAGGCTAACCCCTCCAAATTTGGACTTTAAAACATGTTTTAGCCACTGAAATAGCTCTGAAAAATAGTGTTTAAAAGCTCTGAGAAAGATGATGCAAGGGTGGGAAACATAAGGGCAAAGCCCTCCAAAACAAGGTACAAAGAAGGGCTATCAACCCCTCAACCTTTAATGGCCCTAAGACCAAAGCTTCAGCCCAAAAACATAGATTTTTTATAGGTCAAAATCAGTTGGAAAACATGCAAGACTCAAGTCATGAAGAGCCAAAACATTAAGCTAATGCATGGGGTTACACTATAACCATGTAAAACAAAACTCAAACAAACTAACCAGCCCAAAACAGAGCTAAAACATGTTATTTTAGAGGTTAAAACATGTTGTACTTAAGCTAAGTTAAGATAGAAAAACATGCTAACATGTGAAACTAACTAAGCATGCAAACAAGGCACAAGGAGGGGAGGCTAACCCCTCCACTTTTGGATTTCAAAACATGATTTTTACCACTGAAAATATGTTGAAATTCAGTGGTTAAAAGGCCTGAAAAGGTTGGTTTGAAAGTGATGAAAAATGGTACAAAAACTTTACAAGCAATGAGGCAAGAAAGGTGAACCACCCTTTAACTGAAAATGGCCTTAAACCACCACTTTCAGATCACAAAAACCGATGTTTTTTTCAGTCCAAAACCAGTCCCAAAACAGCAAAAAAAGATGGAAAAACAAACATGGAAAATAAGCTTTAAAGGGTAAAGGTTATACCTCTTGAAGGGAAGCGTGATTCTAGGCCACAATTCAAGCCAAAACCCACTTAAGGAGTTCCAAGAGAGCTTCAGGCAACCTCAGCCCAAAGACCAACCACTTTGGTTAAGGGTTGATAGGTTAAAGTTCGAAGTATGCAAGCTTCTAAGCAAAAAAGCTCAAGAGAGAGAGAGACTCTCCAAAATGTTTTCACTTCTAAAATATTCTAACCTTGAAAACAATAGAGAAGGTCCTCTATATATAGAAAAAGGAGAGCTCAGGTTGAAAATATCAACAAAACAGATAGCTGGAGCCTGTAGGAGACAACTGGAGGAAAATATCTGCAAAATCTGAGCTTTTTTCGCCAGTGGCCGACATGTTTCATTGGTGGTCGGTCGGCCATAAAAAATCTGCTTCCAGGCCCAACTTCAAACGGGCACATCTCCTTCATCCAGACTCCTTTGCAAGTCATTCTTGAGTCTAAATTGAATCCCCAGAAGTCTTCTTTCCAATGGTGGTAGACTCACATCATAATGCCAAGTGTGCAAAGAGATATGCCTATTTTAGTGATGGTTGCTCATTTCCAGCTCAAACGGGTTGATGTCTAACTTCCGACAACCATATCTCCCTCATCCAGACTCAGCTTTAGGATATTCTTGAGTGTAAAATGAAGCCCCAGAACTCCAATTTCCAGTGGTGGTGGCCTCACAACTTAAGTCCAAGTGTACAAAAGGATAGACCTGATTTAGTGAAGGCTGTCCGGTTCTCTCTTAACGGTTTATGCCCAACTTCTTCCCCAACTAGGTTTCTTCCCTCTCCTCCAATTTTCTTCAACTCCAAACCTCTAAATAAGATGTTTTAAAGATTTTTTTCAAAGAGTTCACATTTCTTCCATTTATTTCCACTTTGTCCTTGCTCGGTTTATCGAAAAGTGCAACATTTAACGAAATGCGAGCCTTGTAACATCATAGAAACTTTTTTTCAAAAATATTTTGAAAGAGAGGGTTTTAAGGTCTAAAATTATTTTGGTCAAAATAGTTTTCGTCCAAAATGGGGTGTAAGGTTGGGATTTGACGCTCCTCTTGCCGAAGAAATCGAACATTTGCATAGCATAACTTTCATCACCAAACAATCAATCAATGACGCCCAAGTCTGAAGGTCGGTCAAAAATGAGGTGTCTATAATAATGAATGCCAATATCGTTGCTGCCACGGTAACTAAAACGAGAAATAAGGCCACCCTATAGCGTTTGCCCAACGTCTCCACATTATCTTTTTCATTGAAATAATAAATTGAGGCAGTGACATATAGAAACACAGAGGAAGTGGAGCATATCATGGCTGTAGTATTTGTAATAAAAAATGCTTTAAAAGCTACTTCTCTTAGTAGAAGTGGCATTCCTTGATTTGAACCTTTATTGCTATTATAACCACCAGGCATCATGCAACCGGCCACAAAGGTGATGGTTGTTATCAGTGTTGCCACTATTATATGGGTGTCACCCATTTCCTTCAGTTCTTTATTCCATGCTTTCCTTTCTTCTTTAAGTTGTGCTTTCATTTTCTTACTTTTTTCTTTCGTTATTTTTGTTGTCAACTCTTGATCCCGACTGACTATATTTCTTGTGCCACCAATTGAGTAGTATTCCTGTTTTTTTTTTTTTTTTTTTGATCAGTTTGGAAAGGCAAATCTAATAATATTCTAATGAATCTGAAAAAGTAGTATGTTAATACACAAAGTGTTGTAACTAATGGCATCAAAATGTATCATAACTGAACAACATTTA
This sequence comes from Camellia granthamiana, assembly GCA_036172215.1. Classification (NCBI taxonomy): domain Eukaryota; kingdom Viridiplantae; phylum Streptophyta; class Magnoliopsida; order Ericales; family Theaceae; genus Camellia; species Camellia granthamiana. The sequence goes on along the minus strand of JAXFYN010000023.1, from coordinate 2,028,653 downwards.
AGGTACAATCAAATAATTAAAGATATATTTGGTTGTAACTAAAATAATCAAAACTAAGTTATAACTAACAACACTATAAACCATTACTAACACCATAATAGGTCATAACTAAACAATCATTTAAGGCATAATCAAAGTCATCTTGGATCATAAACAACCACAGAAGATAATAACTATGTAATAAACAACATGACAATATGTCATACACAAATCATAACTAACACTACAACATGAGATTTGGAGACCAATTTTTTGTCTCTAAAAGTGAAAATTTTGTTAAAAAAAAAGAAAAGAAAAGAATTTAGGACCCAATTCCAATCGTCACGAGGGTAGTTGCTAAAATATAATCCCAAAAAAGTTTTAAAAAAAAAAGAGCTTTTAGTGACAAAATTTAGAAAAATGTCGCTAATAAATGCAAGGAAAAATAATTCGGTCCACAAAAAGTTCAATTTTTTAGATAAAAAATTTGGTCCCAAAAGATGTCTAAATGCTAAAAATATAATAATGATACTTTTGACAACAAAATATTTAGTCTATAAAAAGTAATTTTATTCCTGATTTTTTGTAACCAAAAATGAGAAATGTAGTAACTGGAGAATAAAGTATACCCCTTTTTTTGTGTGTGTATTATAGAATTTCTTTACCCAAATTTTTTTTTATAAAAATGCCCAAATAATTTACTTATAAAGTAAGACTATTTTTGCTATAGAAATATATTAAATATGTCTAAATTTTAATGAGAATAATTCTATTTGTCAGATTTTTGTAATTGACAATCCTGTTTGACAAAATTCCTTTAAGGTGTAATTTTATTCACTCTTTTGTTTTAGTGAGACAATGAGTATTTAGATGCGAATTCAACCCGAATTGTGCTTGTATTTGCCACTTTGTTGACTATATACGGGGATTGAGCAGTAATTTTTGCACTCGAGCGATGAATAGGAGTATCCAATATCTCTGTCTATAAACTGAACTTCTGAGAAACATGTTTTACTGCTTCAGCGGTGAATGTTGCGCTCGAGCGGTCAGCCTATATGTTTTGCACCGCCTTTACTCACACTATAGCGATCCCAGTTTCCCTTTTCTTTAATTGTTGTATCCGGACTTAGGTTCCGTGGAGTTGGTTGTTGTGTATACCTTGTTTACATCCTTTACTCTTTGTATTTGAGTCTTGGGTTGTGTTGGGCAAGTTTGAAACAGGTTGGTTGAGCTTAGAAACCAAAACTAGTTGCCCAGATTTTGGCTTGTCCGCTCGAGCGGAGCTTTTGACGCTCGAGCGGGGCCTTTGTTGTTGCTTCTCCGCTCGAGCGGGGGTTTTGGCGCTCGAGCGGGAAAATCACCCATCCAGTATCTCCTCTGCAGTGTTGGACACTCGAGCGGCAGTTTGGACGCTCGAGCGGCAGTTTGTGTGTGACGCTCGAGCGGGGACTTGGTTCTGCAAAAGTACTAGGAGCGTGCATCCGGCGCTCGAGCGGGGGTTTTGTCACTTGAGTGGGAGTCTGTAAGTGACGCTCGAGCGGGGGTTTCCACACTCGAGCGGGATGACTAGGTTAAGACTCCGAGATCTGGGTTTTTGAATCACTTTTTCACATCCTTTTCTCTCTCTTACTTTTCCAAAACTCCATTGCTGAGCCTCTCTCTCTAGAACCTTGCCTTCTCTCTAGGTATTGATCTAGTAGGAGTTGTTTCCTCACCTTTGGCCTTTGTAAAAAAGTCGTTGATCGTCGAGGGCTATCTTTTGATCCAAGAATCTTGGGATTTGGAGCATTGTCATTTTCGTCATCTTCTTCCCTTGGGCTCCGAATTTGAGGTAGGGATTCCTACTCACTCTTATGGTCTTTGATATAGATTTTTGGTTGTTTTGATAAAGTGTTGAAGTTGTGTAATTTTGGGACTTAGGGTTTCAAAGTATTAAAAGAGGGTTTTGTTATTTTGATTCTAAAATGTGTATTTTGGGTTTCAAAATAATGATATTGTTGTTAGTTGTTGATATTTGAACCTTTGGATTAATATTGAGAGTTGAGGGAAAAAGCCCTAATTTGTTGTATGAATTAATTGATATAATTAATTTAGGAAATTTGTTGTTATTTGGAATTGAGTTGGAAATAATGAGATTGGCTCATTATATTGTAAGGTGGTGGGGTTTGATTTATTAATCGCTCACCTTTGAAAACATTGATATTTTATCTGTTGGAGCTTTTATTATCTGTTTAGAAATAATTGCTTGGGCTACCGGTGGAGGGTAGTTTTGATTGTTGTGGACAATGCATGATGATTAGGCAAACTAAAACTAATCAAGTGGATGTGTCATAGAGTATGACGGTTAATAGAATACATTAATGTTATGTACTGATTGGTTGTGTATATGACCTATGTATATATACGTTGTGTGTGTGGGAGGAGATAGGGGATGTACTCCACGGTTTAGGGGAAGATAGGGGATGGGACTCTAAACCGAATGTTGTTTGGGAAGAGATAGGGGATGGACTCCACTGATACAGCTCATATGCTTGTCAGTTAAAGTGTTGATACAACTCATATGCTTATCTATGGAAGTGTTGATACAGCTCATATGCTTATCTATGGAAGTGTTGATATAGCTCATATGCTTATCTGTTGAAATGTGGATACAGCTTGTATGCTTATCTGTTGTGATGTTGATATAACTAGTATGCTCATCTATTGTGAAATGGGAAACGTTTAATATGAGTCACTGTCTCATATAAGTTGTTGGCTAGGTTCTGAGCCGTTGTTGTGAATTGTGAACGTGATAAGAAATAGAATATGAAAAGAAACATGAACATAGTGGTCATGTAATGGAAATGGATTAAAAATTGATTTATGGGAATTAAACATTTGTCAACTGCTAATGTCTTAGTTACTGCTCATACTATGTTTAGCATATCTCTACTGGGCGTTGGCTCACCCTATATGGGACATTATTTTCAGGTACAGGTAGCATGCCACCTCCAAGGACATGGCTTGGATGATGATGAGAGTTGAAGATTCTTTTTGTTTATTTTGTTTGTATTACATGTATATGAAGCCGAGGGCTTATTTTGTATAGAATTAGTACTCTTCTTTTTTGTAACCAAGTGTTTACTTGGAAAGTTGTAAGCCCGTAGGGCATTTGCTTTTGTTGTTAACATGTAATACTGTTGTAAAAACTACTCTGATGAATAGAAATGGTTGATTTCTTTTATATCAATGCATGTCTAAAGTGATGGGTTTAATGTAATATTTTGAGGGCATTACAACTTGGTATCAGAGCGTACCGGGTTCGAATACTTTGGGTACGTGGGAAGTGATTAGGATTACAATGGGTTTGTCTCGCCTGGTTAGAGACTTAGATATAATGTTATGTGCTTATGTGATAACGTGTTTATGTGACTATTTGGGTATGGGATTTAATTTCTAGGATGTTGATTTCATCCTTGGGTTTCTGTGAGTCTTGTTGGAAAAGTACTTGATCAATGCTGTTTCTAATCGGAACTCTAGTAACGCATAGGGACTGTCATTATCCGGAAATGAAATTCGTAAGTGCTTATGTGTTTATGTGATTACGTGGAATGAATTACAGTTGTCCATGCATTAGGACGCGAGTGTTATAGCTTCGGCACATTTGTGAATGTGCTAATAGTCTTGGTTACCTTTATTAGGATGTCAGGACGAGGACGTGGTAGGCGTGGCAGGCGTGGTAGGCAGGAGATGCCTTTACCGGATGATATTCCGGCACAGCAGGAGGGAGTTGGTCAGTCCAATGTGGCCGAGCCAGCAGGTCAGCAAGCTATGAGTGCCTTGGCCCGAGAAATAACAGGAGCTTTGGGTATTCTCAGAGCTAGGAATAAAGATCAGGCCCATGTTACTGAGGCAGGGCCTTCTTTCTTGAAGAGGGAGTTCTTCCGGTCTAACCCAGATGAATTTGTTGGGGATCTGAAGGAGCCACTTAAGGCTGACGAGTGGTTGGAACAGATGGAGAAGACGTTCGAGATGCTTGGCATCGAGGACGGGGCTTTGAAGGTGACCTTGGCATCCTTTCAACTGAAGGGAGATGCGGGTCAATGGTGGAAGTACGAGAAGGGCCGTGTTGGTGGTGCATGGGAGGTCTTTCTGAATGTCTTCCAGGAGAAGTTCTTATCTTCAGCTGCTAGGGAGAAGTTGAGGGATCCGTTTTGCCAGCTTAAACAGCAGGGTTTGTCTGTGGCCGATTTTGAGGCTACTTTTACCAGTCTGTCCAGGTTCGCACCTGAACTTGTGGCGTCCGAGGAACGTCGTTGCTTTGAGTTTGAGCGGAAGTTGAGGCGTGGACTCAAGCTAAGAGTTGGAGGGTCTTTTATTCGGGAGTATAGACGTTTGGTTGATGCTGCAGCCCATGTGGAGATTATGATGCAGGAGGAGGAGGAAGGGCAAAGAGGCTCCAAGAGGAGCCAAGATGGTCAAGGTGACGGCAGGAGACAAAGGGGTTCTAACCCTCAGCAGTCTCAGGGTGGTTTGACTAGATCGGCCTTTCCAGTGCCGAGTGCAGGCTTCGGGAGAGGTAGTCAGGGAGGCTTGACTTGTTTTGCATGTGGCCAGCTAGGTCACAAGTCTTCGGTTTGCCCGCAGAAGGGAGGGGGTCAGCGAGCTGCTTCTTCTTCAGCTAGACCTCAGAGCCAGAGTCAGGGCAGGGGCCAGCCTTTGTCTTGCTATCAGTGTGGTCAGCCTGGGCACCTGAAGAGGTATTGCCCACAGTTGAGTGCCACTTCGGGAGCGTTTGGTTCTAAGCAGACGCAGAGTTATCAGCCAGCTCAGTCTGTGCAGGCCTCGAGGGCCAATCCGGGGGCTTCGTGATCCCAGTCTGTGCAGCAGTCTTTTGCTCCTAGAGGTGAGTAGGTGGATCAGGGGCCTACAGGGCGCGTGTATGCTGTTACCGTGCAGGACCTAGTACCGGCTCCATCAGTAGTGAGAGGTACCTTTCTGTTTTGCAACTCGGTTGCTAGTGTATTGATTAATACGGGTGCGTCCCATTCTTTTGTATCTGCTGCATTTGCATCTGTGTTGGAGTTGGAGTTGGCACTATTAGCATCTCCTATTTGGGTAGTGTCACCTGTTGGGGGTGAACTGATTATGAAACACGGATGTAGAGGTTGTGATATAGAGATCGCCGACCGTAGGCTTCCTTTTCCCTTTGTTGTTATGCCCATGAAGGGCTTTGATGTTATTTTGGGTATGGACTGGTTATCGTCATACCGAGCTGTTATTGATTGCTACCGCCAGAGGGTCACAGTTTGTACCTTGAGCGGGGAGTGTTTCCATTTCTTGGGGGATCGGGTTGGTAGTGTGTTGCCACCGATGTATGATCCGCGAGGGCGGAGTGAGCTTAGTGGTCTACTTGCTAGCTTCATGAGTGGTGAGTTTGATGAGACCCAGATTGTATTACCGAGGGTAGTTTGTGAGTATTCGAATGTTTTTCTCGAGGATCTCGTTAGTTTTCCACCTCACTGAGAGATAGAGTTCTCTATTGATTTAGTGCCTGGTACGACGCCGATTTCTATGGCACCTTATCGTTTTGCCCCAGCCGAGTTGAGTGAGTTGAAGATTCAGCTCCAAGAGTTGCTAGATAAGGGCTTCATCCGCCCTAGTGTTTCACCGTTGGGAGCACCGGCCCTCTTTGCTAAGAAGAAAGATGGTGCCTTGAGATTGTGTATCGACTACCGGATATTGAATCAGGCTACGGTTAAGAATAAGTATCCTATGCCCCGTATAGATGATCTGTTTGACCAGTTGAAGGGTTCCCGTTGCTTCTCTAAGATAGATTTGAGATCGGGTTATCACCAATTGAGGGTCAGGGAGGAGGACATTCCGAAGACGGCATTCCGTACTCGGTATAGCCATTATGAGTTTCTAGTGATGCCATTTGGGCTTACCAATGCACCGGCAGTCTTTATGGACTTGATGAACTAGATCTTCCGGGAATTCTTAGATTGATTTGTAGTCGTTTTCGTGGACGACATTCTTATCTATTCGCCTTCTGAGGAAGAGCACGAGGTACACTTGAGAGTGGTGCTTGAATTGCTTAGAGCCCATAGGCTGTATGCCAAGTTTGGGAAGTGTGAGTTCTGGCTAGGGGAAGTCAAATTCTTAGGCCATGTGGTATCCGGGGAAGGGGTGTCTGTTGATACATCCAAGGTTGAGGCAGTGCAAGATTGGGCACAACCTAAAAGCGTTTTTGAGATCCACAGTTTTCTGGGATTAGCTGGATACTACCGTCGGTTTGGGAAAGATTTCTCCAGGCTAGCTTCGCCATTGACTAGATTGACGCGAAAAGGGATCAAGTTTGTATGGAGTGAGACTTGTGAAAAGTCGTTCCAAGAATTGAAGGTTAGATTGACCACCGCTCCGGTGTTGATTATTCCGGAGAGAAGGTTGGGTTGTGTGTTGATGCAAGAGGGAAAAGTGGTAGTTTATGGCTCACGTTAGTTGAAAATACACGAGAAAAATTACCCTACACATGACCTAGAGTTAGCAGCAGTAATCTTTGCCTTGAAGATTTGGAGGCACTACCTTTATGGTGAGAGGTTCGAGGTGTTCTCGGACCATAAGAGTTTGAAGTATCTGTTTACACAAAGAGACTTGAATTTGAGGCAAAGAAGGTGGATGGAGTTCATTGAGTATGATTTTGAGTTGCACTATCACCCGGGAAAGGCCAATGTTGTGGCCGATGCCCTTAGTAGGAAATCCATTAGTGATGTAACTTGTATAGCCATCCGGGAATAGGAGATGTTGGGTGCACTTGGCGAGTTTGATTTTCTTCTAGGCGAATCTGTTGAGGCTGCAGCCTTGTTTTCTGTAGTTGTGCAGCCTACAGTTGTGACTCGAGTGTTAGAGGCACAGAGAGGTGACCTTGAGGTAGAGTCCCTCCGAGAGAAGATCTCCAGTGGGAAGATTGAGAAGGGTTTGACGGTGTATCCCGACCAGAGTGTGAGATACCGAGACCGTTTGTTTGTACCGGAGTCTTGCCAAGAGGAAGTACTCCGAGAGTTTCACCATTTACGCATTGCGGTGCATCCGGGAGGTACTAAGATGTATCGAGATTTGGGTTGCCAGTTTTGGTGGCGGGGTATGAAGAGGGATGTGGCAGTTTTCGTGTCGAAGTGCCTTACTTGTCAGCAAGTGAAGGCCGAGCATCAGAGGCCAGCGGGTTTGTTGCAACCCTTGCCTATTGCCGAGTGGAAGTGGAAGCATGTCACTATGGACTTCGTTGTAGGTCTTCAGAGGACTCAGCGGGGTAGTGATGCTATTTGGGTGGTTGTGGACCGGTTGACTAAGTCGGCGCACTTTATCCCTATGCGCGTGAGAGATTCGGTAGATCATCTTGCCGACTTGTATATTCGGGACATAGTGAGATTGCACGGGGTCCCAGTGACGATCGTCTCAGATAGAGACCCTTGTTTTATCGCTAGGTTGTGGCAGAGTTTGCAGAGTGCCTTGGGCACTAAGTTGACCTCTAGTACGGCTTATCATCGTCAGACTGACGGGCAGTCCGAGCTTACTATTCAGATCTTTGAGGATATGCTTCGAGGTTGTGTCCTGGACTTTAGTGGGACGTGGGAGAGGCACTTTTCCTTGGTAGATTTACCTACAACAACAGTTTTCAGTCTAGCATCGGTATGGCACCGTTTGAGGCCTTGTATGGCCGACCGTGTAGGTCTCCAGTTTATTGGGCCGAGGTGGGTGATGCACCTTTGTTGGGTCCGGAGTTGGTTAGGGAGACGACGGAGAAAGTTGAGCTTATTCGTAGGAGGCTTGTTACAGCCCAGAGTCACCAAAAGAGTTATGCCGACCATAAGAGGAGGCCTTTGGCGTTTGAGGTAGGTGATCATGTTTTCTTAAAAATATCACCTAGGCGAGGTTTGATGAGGTTCGAGAAGAGTGAGAAGTTATCCCCTCGGTTTATCGGTCCCTTTGAGATCCTTGAGAGGATTGGGGAGGTTGCTTATCGTTTGGCTTTGCCACCGCAGTTGTCTGGGGTTCATGACGTGTTTCATGTTAGTATGCTTCGGAAGTACGAGCCGGATCCGTCCCATGTGTTGGATTGGACCGATTTGGAGGTAGATGAGGATGCCTCGTATGAAGAGAGACCGGTTCGGGTCTTGGATAGGCGGGATCAGGTCTTGCGAGGCAAGACCATTCCATTGGTAAAAGTTTTGTGGAAGCATCACGGAGTGGAGGAAGCCACTTGGGAACGTGAGTTGGAAGTCCTTGAAAAGTATCCAGACATGTTTGTGAATGTGTAATCATGTATTGAAGTTTTGTAATAATATCGAACTTTAAGAACATTATATGTGTCTTAAGTTGTAAAACATTATAAATGTTTTGATTTATAGAAAAGCTGTAGAACTTGCCTTGAAATGGAAGTTTGTGTTAACATTGTGTATGTTAAGTATATTGTGATAATGCAAGCATGATATTAACGTTGCATGTGTTATGGAATTGTGGAAAATGAGTTAAAATTGGTAAATTTCAAAGGAATGCATGTTGATAATGCATGTTGTTACGTATAATGTGAAATGCCTCTTGAAAAGAGATGGGATCGGCCGGTAATGGGTCGAATGTTTAATATTATGTTGTAATATTGTTGGAAATGAAGAAAACTTGTTTTTGAAAAACTTGTGTTTAATTTCGGGGACGAAATTCTTTAAGGGGGGGAGGTTATAGCGATCCCGGTTTCTCTTTTCTTTAATTGTTGTATCCGGACTTAGGTTCCGTGGAGTTGGTTGTTGTGTATACCTTGTTTACATCCTTTACTCTTTGTATTTGAGTCTTGGGTTGTGTTGGACAGGTTTGAAACAGGTTGGTTGAGCTTAGAAACCAAAACTAGTTGTTCAGATTTTGGCCTGTCCGCTCGAGCAGAGCTTTTGACGCTTGAGCGGGGCCTTTGTTGTTGCTTCTCCGCTCGAGCGGGGGTTTTGGCGCTCGAGCGGGAAAATCACCCATCCAATATCTCCTCTGCAGTGTTGGACGCTCGAGCGGCAGTTTGGACGCTCGAGCGGCAGTTTGTGTGTGACAATCGAGTAGGGAGTTGGACGCTCGAGCGGGGACCTGGTTCTGCAAAAGTACTGGGAGCGTGCATCCGGCGCTTGAGCGAGGGTTTTGTCGCTCGAGCGAGAGTATGTGAGTGACGCTCGAGTGGGGGTTTCCACGCTCGAGCGGGGCGACTGGGTTAAGACTCCGAGATCTGAGTTTTTAAATCACTTTTTCACATCCTTTTCTCTCTCTTACTTTTCCAAAACTCCATTGCTGAGCCTCTCTCTCTAGAACCTTGCATTCTCTCTAAGTATTGATCTAGTAGGAGTTGTTTCCTCACCTTTGGCCTTTGTAAAAAAGTTGTAGATCATCGAGAGCTATCTTTTGATCAAAGAATCTTTGGATTTGGAGCATTTTCATTTTCATCATCTTCTTCCCTTGGGCTCCGAATTTGAGGTAGGGATTCCTACTCACTCTTATGGTCTTTAACATATATTTTTGGTTGTTTTGATAAAGTGTTGAAGTTGTGTAATTTTGGGACTTAGGGTTTCAAAGTATTAAAAGAGGGTTTTGTTATTTTGATTCTAAAATGTGTATTTTGGGTTTCAAAATAATGATATTGTTGTTGGTTGTTGATATTTGAACCTTTAGGGTTAATATTGAGAGTTGAGGGAAAAAGCCCTAATTTGTTGTATGAATTAATTGATATAATTAATTTGGAAAATTTGTTGTTATTTGGAATTGAGTTAGAAATAATGAGATTGACTCATTATATTGTAAGGTGGTGGGGTTTGATTTATTAATCGCTCACCTTTGAAAACATTGATATTTTATCTGTTGGAGCTTTTATTATCTGTTTAGAAATAATTGCTTGGGCTACCGGTGAAGGGTAGTTTTGATTGTTGTGGACAATGCATGATGATTAGGCAAACTAAAACTAATCAATTGGATGTGTCATAGAGTATGACGGTTAATAGAATACATTAATGTTATTTATGACGGTTAATAGAATACATTAATGTTATTTATTGATTGATTGGGTATATGACCTATGTGTATATACGTTGTGTGTGGGGGAGGAGATAGGGGATGTACTCCACGGTTTAGGGGAAGATAGGGGATAGACCTTTAAACCGAATGTTGTTTGGGAGGAGATAGGGGATGGACTCCACTGATACAGCTCATATGCTTGTCAGTTAAAGTGTTGATACAACTCATATGCTTATCTATGGAAGTGTTGATACAGCTCATATGCTTATCTGTGGAAGTGTTGATATGGCTCATATGTTTAGCTGTTGAAATGTGGATATAGCTTGTATGCTTATCTGTTGTGATGTTGATATAACTAGTATGCTCATCTATTGTGAAATGGGAAACGTTTAATATGAGTCACTGTCTCATATAAGTTGTTGGCCAGGTTCTGAGCCATTGTTGTGAATTATGAACGTGATAAGAAATGGAATATGAAAAGAAACATGAACATAGTGGTCATGTAATGGAAATGGATTAAGAATTGATTTATGGGAATTAAACATTTGTCAACTGCTAATGTCTTAGTTACTGCTCATACTGTGTTTAGCATATCTCTACTGGGCGTTGGCTCACCCTATATGGGACATTATTTTCAGGTACAGGTAGCATGCCACCTCCAAGGACATAGCTTGGATGATGATGAGAGTTGAAGATTCCTTTTGTTTATTTTGTTTGTATTACATGTATATCAAACCGATGACTTATTTTGTATAGAGTTAGTACTCTTCTTTTGTGTAACCAAGTGTTGACTTGGAAAGCTGTAAGCCCGTAAGGCATTTACTTTTGTTGTTAACATGTAATACTGTTGTAAGAACTACTCTGATGATTAGAAATGGTTGATTTCTTTTATATCAATACATGTCTAAAGTGATGGGTTTAATGTAATATTTTGAGGGCGTTACACACACCGCTCGAATGGTTTTCGCGAATCTGTTTATTATAAAGTGCACTGTTTACTATTTTTAAGATTAAAGCCGACCAAATTCTGAAATAGTAGAGCTACCAAGATTTTTTTATATTAAAGGGTGTGTTTATAAATGTTTCCTTGCTAATTTGAGAGTGATTGGTGGATCTATAAGTTCCATATTGTTATCATCGAGGAGTTTGTCTATATTCTTTTATTCATAAAAGAGAGAAGCGTTCTTCGGTGGATTTTGGTGAATTTGGGCCTGAAGTTTTGCTGGATTCTGGAGTGGCTCATCGTCGTGGATTCGATATCAGTGTTGTGGATTCAATGTTGGACAAGACAATTCAGAGGTGAAAACGATGCTGGAAGAGGCACATCGGGTTTGGTTCAATCGGGCGTGAATTCGCTAGGTAATTGACAGTACTCATGTGTAATTTCCTTTTATCTTCTTAGTAGATTGTTTTGCAGCTTAGCTCGTGGCTTTTTATCACAATTGGAGGCGCTCCAATTATGATTTTTTTCACGTTAAATCATTATGCTGATTTGTCTTAATTATTTGATTGGGATTGTTATTTATTATTTTAAATTGAAATATAATCACGAATCAATATTTTGAAGGTTATTTAGATTTTTCACTGTTGTAACGTCCCGTATTTTATTATTCGGATAATCTTACCAATATTCATTAATGAAGTCCATTTACAAATAACATTTCATCCTTGGATGAGATGATGAATAATTAAATATGCATATTCCCTCTCTTTATACAACAATGACATTTACATACAAATAAAAGAAATGCCCTGAGGTTTACAATAAAAGAGAGGACACTACTCTTTACAAAAAAATAGCACTCAGCCAAACAACAAATGAAGTAGTGCAATCCATCACTACATTACACTTATGAAATGGTAAAACCCATTGTTTAATTTTCAAACCCAAAAAACATTCCCTGTACACATGTACAGGCAGGGTGTGAGCAACCACTAGCTCACCAAGCAATCTCATATTAAAACATTAGAAGATATGCGGGTACCAAAATACTCATACATATATGTGAAATCATATCATGTCAAAATCATATGATTTAATTATATAATCTCTTAAATCCAATTTATTTAAGTAACCACAACAAGTTAACTGAAATAAATAAACATGTTTCAATAGCAACATGACATCATTTTCAATTTGTTCAATTATCTCATTATCAATTGAATCAAATAATTAAACAATTCATCAAATCCATTTTATACGATCTTATGAGATGAATGCATATGCCATGTCATACTCAAAATATTTTTCTCATCTTTTGAAAATCTTACGCACAATGCCATTTTGAAAACACATTAATCCAACAATTTTAATAAAATTCCAAGATGGTAAATACGACTCAGGCAATCCCTAGGCTGGTGTTTGCAAGTAGACTATACAAGTACTACCAATTTGTCATTTTTACCAATATTAACTGGAAGGCTCAACACCTATCATCTACACCACCTTTCAATCCCTAGGCTAGTGTCTGCAAATAAAATATACAAGTACTACCAATTTGTCATTTTTACCAGTATTAACTGGAAGGCTCGACACCTATCATCTGCACCACCTTTCAAGACTTACCACCGTATTTACCCCACAATCATTTCATGAAAACTTGTTTCGCAGCATTCCTTTCTCAATGCAAATTTTTCAAATCATATTTCAAAACTCATCATTATCAAATGAATTATATGCCAATGCAATGATTAATAATACAATGCATTTCTTCCACTTTCAATACTTCCACACAATATTCCCATTGTGATCAAAATTCTCATTTTTCATTTCAATATAATTTCTCAAGATGAATATAAATACTTTTATTCCAATTCATTCATGGGACAACAAAATTCCCACACTTAGAGTAATCTCAACCATTTAGTCACTTCAAGACTATATCAACATTTTGAACAACAATTTTCAAAATTTCAACAATTCTCATATTTCATAAAAAACCATCATTTATATGTAAACAAATAAATAATTTTTTAAAGATCATTTATTTTGACATACAAAATAAATATAACATCTTCAAAGATTGTTAACATCTTTCTTAAAAACCCTCAATTTCTAGATTTTCTCACCAAAACCACTCATCTTCATTTATTGAAAAAAAAGTCGCCAAAAACATCTCTCTTCAATCCTCATAGTTCAAAACCCTCAATTTCTATTTTAAAAGGAACAAGAAAGTAAACCCACTTTAAAAAAAAATCTCTCATCTTCTTGAATCAACAATCAATTTTCAAAACAAATCAGATGATGATTTCAAAAATCATTTAGATTTTGCAAAAATATATATATAACTCAAAGGAAATCCCTACTTATTAAATATTACAATTTCCATCCTTCTATGTCAAAAGTTATGGTATAATCTTAATGACACACTTTTAACCATAACGGATATAACCTTTTAACCAAAATTAATTTAATCCACTAAATTAGTAAGTTTATTATATTAAAAAAATTTCAAATTAATAATATCAAACCTAACCTCACATGTCTCATCCCTCAAACATAATTATATTTCGACATAACCATTTTTCATGCCTAACTATTTAAAGAGGTAATATTTTTTTCCAAATTCTCTATCAATAACAATTTCACAACTTTTTCTAAAATTACTTAACCAGCATGATATTTACATCAAAAATTATGAAATATGTCCAGTAGTAACATTTTCAAGATTATGAGTTTGAAAGTCCACATTTCACATTTTTATTTTCATAAAAATGAACACAACTTAATCATCAACATATCATCTTTTATAAAATATCACAAATATAACATTTTTAGAGTTTTAATCCCAAAACAACTCTATAATTCCTACTTAAGCATTTGCTCCATATTCCTCAACATTAATTTATTTTTCTCAAAAATAAATTCCAAATCAAAGATTAAAGAAGAAAAAAAAATTCAACTTTATATCTCTCAAAATAAATCATCTAATCATAATATTATGTAAATACAATCATACAACTATTAAATTTTATTTTCGGATTTTTTTGTAAAATTATCAACAAAAAATGATTTTTTCAAATCAATCTCAAAATGTCAACATTCTTAACATTTCAACATAATTTTTCTTCCAAAAATTACCAAACAAAAATCTATATATATATATATATATGCAATACCTCTTATAATGATATATTTTATCAAAATAAGCTTAACATAGCTTTAATGTAAAAATATGAAGAAAGTCCCTACCTCAAATAATGAAGAAGAGCAGCTCTTGAAGACAAATCTTTCCTGATCATGAATCCGAGATTATCATTGCGAAGATCACGACGAGCACTCCGACTTTTATTTACAACACTTTTACAAAATCTCATTCTAAAGACTCCCATTTCAAGCTCAAAGATTGAGCATCAATAGAGGAAAATAAGAGAGAGAGAGAGAGAGAGAGAGAGAGAGAGAGAGAGACGCATAGAAGAGGGAGAAAGAGAGCCAAGCTCTCTGCCAACTCAAGCCAAACAAATGAAAAATGAAATGGAAAGGAAGAAGAAATGATGGTAAGGAGCCAAAAGGGGGCTCACCTACATGGGTTTGTTTCCCAAAAAAATATATATATATATATATAATTTTTATAATAATATCTTAAAATTTATAATATAAATTATAAAATGATATAATTTTTCTCACAACAAAATATAATATTTTGCTATATACACATTTTATTCACTACGAAAATATATAATTTTTCATCATATGGTGCACACCATAAAATCAATTAACAAATATTTATTATTATCCTATATAATAAATAAATAATGCATGGGACCCGCTTTTGGGGGTCACCCCCTCACCCCCCTTTGCCACGTGGCAGGTGGTGATTGGAGGAACAGGAAAAAAAAAGAAAAAGAAAAAGAAAATGTAACCAATGAGAGAGAGGGGGTCAAAGGGGTTGGGGGGAAAAGGGGGGATGAATCATTGTTGATAATAAATAATAACAACTCTTAAGGTGGTATTACCAATCACATAATCAAAAATGACCAAACAGTTATATATGAGTAATTAAACAAACTCAAATTAAATCTAAATCTAAATCTAAATCATAGGTCCTGAATTAAATTTTCATCCATAAGCTAAACATCACCCAATTATATATCAAAGTAGACCCAACAAATCTATCCAAATCATGATTTAAACATTAAAAATTAATTAACAAAATTCTGCTATAAATTAAACTGAACACCAATCAGTCCGTGAATTTTCATAAAATAAATACTCATCATTTAATTTTAAAATTTTTATTCAACATGCTCGACTCATATGGGAACAATATATAAAAATTTCGTAATTGTTTGAGATCAGGAACTATTTTAAAAAAATACAAAACTGAACTGTTTTCGCACGGGATTTACACAGCATTCAAATTTAAAAATTTGCTCAATTAAACTAAACTGTCATTTAAAATTATTTAAATTATTTTTCACTGCAAAATTATCTATGAATTATTTGTCAAAAATATTCTAACATAAGGTGGAGGAAGAGTTATATATTGTGGGGTCTTGCGGTATCGCCAAGTGGTATCTTAACAGTATTGTGATTGATGGAGATGATAGAGTCTATAAATTTATATTGAATGATTAAAAAATATAAATAATTATAAATTACAATTGATGAGGAATAAGACCACGTCACGTTCGTAGACGAACCAATAATTTTGCAGGGTGAAAGTGCTAATTAATCTTAGGATTTTACTTGCCAGTGATGGCAGGAAAAAAAACATTACAAACAGTGGGATACTTTTTAGAAATTTCACCCCAGGTGAAGTGTAGAAAGATTATTACAAAAGTATATACATTTTAATTAACGGATCAAATTACTTTTTTTTTTTTTTTTTTTCCTCAGTGTCTTTCAGGTTGCTCATCTCTTACATGTCAAATCACCCACTCTCTCAAAAAAATTCTCTCTCTCTCTCTCTCTCTCTCTCTCTCTCTCCCCGTTTTTGTTTTTCATTACTCCTATTATTTATTTTGATAAATTTTGTATAACTTTTAAACTGAAAACTTGATTGTTACAAAATTAATTCTATTAAAAAGTTATTGACAATATTTTAAAAATAAAATTAATATTAAATATATTTAATAATAATTTTAAAATATTTACAAATTTTTATTATTTTGAAATATTTTAAAAATAAAAATGAGATGCATAATTAAAAAGTGCACGGAATTAAAAAAAATGAATATAAACTATTTTAAATTACTTGAATAAAATTTTTATTTTTTATTCTTTAAGACGTAAATATTAATAATCACTATTTAGTTACGCATTCAATATTAATATAATTTTTTTCTTTAAATTATTTGAATAAAAATCTTATTTTTTGTTCTTTATTAATTTTAATTTTTTCGCAAATACAAATAAGTTTGATAAAAATAAATACAAAAAATATATTTTAAAAATTAAAAAAATTAATTTTGATCTAAAATATTTTAAAATATATTTTTAAACATAAATTATTGAAATTAATTTTCTAATTTGAAATTAACCTTTTTTTTGTTTGTTTTCATCAAACTAATTTCTATTTCTTGGAAAAAAAAAATTGTGAAAGGAATTTCTTAAATTATCTAAAATTTAATAAAAAAAAATACTCTCACTCTGCTTTGTTATGGTATTTAAATATATATTTTAAAAATATATGTAAACTAGTTTGACAAAAATAATAGAAAAAAGATTAACTCAAATTATACAATTAAAAATAAAAGTAAAAATATTCAAACATACAAATATTAACAAAAATGTGTTTTTGTTCAAAAAAGATAGATTCATATGAAAAGAAAAATAATTTTTTTTTTACCAAACTATTTTTAATTTTTTTTTAGAAAAAAAAAGGAAGACAAAATTTAAAAATTCAACCAAATATTTTATATTTCAATTTTAAAAATAGTTACAAAAATTAGTTTAAAAAATTAATTGTATAGTATATTTCAACTTTATAAATAGTTATAAAAAAACAAAGCAAAAATTAGTCAAAAAAAACAAAAAAAAAAAGTAAAGAAAAGGATTCACATAATATGTTTCAGTTTTAAAAATATTTGTGCGGGATGCAATCTATGTGGGATGCAAGACGAATGTGTGTGGGGTGCAAATTCAATTTGTGTGGGGAGCAAATCTAGTGTGTTGACATTTTGTAAATTCTCTTACACAGACTAGACTTGCTCGTCCACACATATTTGACTTGTACAACACACAAATTGGACTTGCACTCCCATACAGATTCAACTTGCACCCCACATATAATGAACTTCTAAACAGACTAGACTTGCATCCCACACAAACTAGACTTGCACCCCTTACAAATTGAACTTACATGTTTGCACCCTACACAAATTCGATTTGCAACCCGCACAAGTTTATTTTTATTTTTATTTTTCAAAGTTAGTACTACATTATAGTGTGTGATGTGCATAAAGGATAACGTGGCATAGCCAAGGCAAGATGAAACGTATGCTTCTCAACATTATGATATGTAAAATGCATGCTATGAGAAAACATGTCATATGCGGTCAAGGTTAGTATCCTTACCTTCGTACGGGACAACAACATGTTTATTGGGGTCACATTTTTATTGTTTGTAGCTAACCGATCTCCACTAGAGTGGAACCAGAGCTTACGCTAGATCTCTTGCTTGTCGACCCCGAAAACAGTAGCAAGCAGATGGAGTGATGTGTTTCCTTCAATGTCTTTCTGATTTATAAAATGGATAATCCATGACTTTCTAAAAATATATTCCGTCACCTTTTTCTGCTCCGTATCCACAGCAATGTGAAGAACATTTTGCCCTTTACTGTTGACCACCTCCCAACAATTTGGACACTCTAATAAAAGCTCTTCCATTACATTTACATTTCCATGAGCAATAGCTATATGAAGAGCTGTCTTTCATAACCCTTCTCGTCTGTTGTAATGTACGCCATTGATTTATCTTTTTCTAGCATTAATTTAACTCCATATTGATTACCAAAATGTGTAGCATAGTGAAGTGGCGTCCACTCGTACTCATCTGTTTCCTTGAGTAGATCTGGTTTCTATTCCAATAAAATTTTTCTGCTTTCTGAAATAGAAGAATAAGAAAAAAAAAGTATGATAAAAATAATTATGATAAAAAAAGTATGAATAAGGACAATTTCCTTTGCAAGTCTCTATATATAATGTCACAACCCAAACCCGGTACCCAAAGGCTCGGCGTCGTAACAAGATAAAAATAATTTTAAAATAATTCAAATAATTTTGTAGTCATAGTGCAAGTGGATAAATAAAATAAATTAAAATAAAATAATTGGGTACCAAATGTTTATTAAAAGGAAACAAAACATAGTCATCTGAGCTTTATTGTATTACAAGAGTCCGATAAAAAAAAGAGATAAAAATCTAAAAAAGGAAATTAAAAACAAAACACAGCGATTCATTCTCCATCTGGATCCCGCTAAACCTCGTCACTTAAAAGGGGTAAGAACTATAAGCACATAGCAGAGTGAGAAATATTATACTGTGAGCATAGGGGTACAAAACAACCATGGATAGTTATTTAAGCTAAAACATTTAAGTTGCATAAATGAATTATTTATGTGACAGAAATTGAAATAAAAAGTATGTAAATAGCTATAACCACGGTACAGAACATGGGTCACTGGAGTGACAATCAGAACAAGGGTCAATGGATCCATAACAGACAGGGGACCACAAAGTGGTCAAATAGGGGCCGATGGTTTATTTAAATTCCCCAAGGCATGGGACTCCCGTGGTGGTACTTACAGAACACAATTGTTTATAAGATTATTGTCAAATAATTTCTAAAATTTAAACAAACATATCCATGGGTTTCAATTTAAGCAAATAAGGTTCAGAAAATTATCCACGTAGTTGAAACATTAACCTAACCATAAAACTTAAATTATATAAAATAAATTGTGGTAACTCAAAATATTCATAAAATATATTATGGTAAGTCAAGGCATATTTAAAACGTATTATGGTAACTCAAGATATAATATAACCCACCTTAAAATTGACCTTAAATTTTAATTTTGTTGCTACAAACTCCAGCTATATCCCTCACCTTTCAAAGCTCAATAATACAGTACGAATGTTTTTATTTGTTTGAAGTTCACTGCACTAGTCCTCACTATTTATAGGCGCTATTCCCTTGTTTACTACCCAAGAGCTTAGGTCTAATGTTGCCACGTTTATACTCTTGTTGGTGATAAGAGATAATGCCACCTGTTTGACTCTTGATTTGTTTACCTCCCCCAATGCCATTTATTTGGCCTTTCGCTTTTACCTTCATGAATTCACCTAGGGCAACGGCCCTTGTCCCACACCGAAATGTACTACCTTTTTTAAGAAAAAATTCAACAGTTCCGATTCGTAGCTCGAAATCTGGAGGCTCGAATTCGGCTCGACACAAAACGACGTCGTTTTGTTATTTTTGTTATTTTTTTTTTCTTTTTTTCCCTTCTCTCTGGTCTTTTTTTCCCTTCTCTCTGGTCTGAGACTGAGAGACTGAGAGACTGAGACGAAGAAGAAAGAAGAAAGGAGAAAGGAGAAAGAAGAGGAGAGGATGGGAGGGGAGGGGAGAGAGAGAGATCAACCTCCGAATTTGAACATGAATTTTTTGTTCAAAATCTGATGCAGATCCAGATCCATTTTCATCAACATCAAATTTTTTGATTTTTTTTTTTGAATTCATCAACATCAAAGTCTTCATCAGATAGGATCCAGATGTTGAAAAACTCTGTTGAATTTTCAACTAAGTCATCAGATAGGATCCAGATGTTGATCCTATCTTCAACAGAGTTTTTTGAATTCATCAACATCAAGATCTTCAAAATCAACATCAACATCAAAAAATAGCAAAAAATCTGCATCTTCAGAATTGCAATTAAACTCCCATTTTTAATTCAACATCTGGATCAAACTCCCATCTTCAACATCATCATCTTCATCAACAAAAAAAAAATTCCTCTGCAGATCCGGATCATCTTCATCATCTTCAACATCATCTTCATCATCTTCGTCAACAACAAAATAAAATTCTTCTGCAGATCCGGATAACATTATCATCATCAAAAAAAAAAAATTTTTTTGCAGATCCAGACTTAGAAAAAAAGCAGAAATTTTTTTTTAAGTTGTTAAAATATATATATATATACAGATCCAGATCCAGAACTAAAAAAAAAAAAAAAATCAGATTCAGATTCAGATCCAGAACTAACAAGATCATCATCAGTAACAACCCATCAAACGAACCCCAAATCTCCATACAATCACTTGGGCTTTGATTTGGTGAGAATTTGAGGTGCAAAGCCTCAAAATGATCGCGGAATTCGAAGGATTTGAGATCGACTGAGTGGAAATCGCAAGGATTGGGAGTCTCCAGAGTATGTCGATCATGATCTCTTCGGGAAGCTTCACCATCATCGCAGTCTGTCTGGGTCTGTGTCTATGGAGAGCTCAAAGAAATAAAGAAGAAAAAGAGAATAAAAAAAAAAACTGCCCAAAACGACATCGTTTTGGGCAGTTCGAGCCATTCGAGCCTACCAATATTCGAGCTACCAGTCATTTTTGAAAATTCAATTCTAAATATTATAATTCTTAAAACTACCTATGAATTAGTTTTCCGTCTAAATACCTCATCACCAAACTATAAAACATTACTTATCAGAAATATTTAACGTGTGGTGTCTCACAATTTATTTCCTTAACAATTTAATCGATAAATTTCCAATTTTCTAAATTATGCATTTATTTACTATTATTATTTATTTATTCATTTATTATATATATATATATTTTGAGTTTTATTTATTGCAATTTTAAATTTTAAAAAAAAATTAGGTGTCACATTTTTTCTCTCCTTAAAAGAAGTTTGTCCCCAAACTTGACGTACCTTGGTTTTCGAAGAGGTGTGGGTATTTGGCCCGCATTTGGCTTTTTGTTTCCCATGTCGCTTTTTCGATGCGATGGTTTCTCCATAAGACTTTTACAAGAGGTATAGTCTTGTTTCGAAGGACCTGGTCACAGTGATCAAGAATTTGTACATGTTGTTCTTCATAAGAGAGGTCTTCCTGAACTTTCAGGTTCTCATAATCGACAATATGCTCTGGATCTCGAAGATATCGACGAAGCATCGAAACGTAAAACACATTATGGACATTGGACAGTTCGAGTGGGAGCGCAAGGCGATATGCCACAGGACCAATCCTTTTGAGTATCTCAAATGGGCCGATGTAACATGGGTTTAACTTTCCTCGCTTTCCAAATTAGATAACCCCTCTTGTTGGTGAGATCTTTAGGAACACATGATCTCCTATTTGAAATTCTAAGTCTCGTCTCCGTGTATCTACATAGCTTTTCTGGCAGCTCTGGGCAGTGCGGATTCGCTGCTGGATGAGTTAAATTTTATCGCTCATTATTTGCACGATCTCGGGGCCTAATAATTTTCTGTCTCCAACTTTCGTCCAACACAGAGGTGATCGACATCTTCTTCCATACAGTGCCTCGTAGGGTGTCATTCTAATACTTGCATGGTAGCTGTTATTATAGGTGAATTCCACCAAAGGTAGATGATCATCCTAGTTACCCTTGAGGTCTAGCACACACAAGTGTAACATATCTTTCAAGGTCTGGATCGTCCTTTCCGATTGCCCATCAGTTTGCAGGTGATAAGACGTGCTAAAATTTAGAGTGGTTTCCAAAGCTTCTTGTAATTTGTTCCAGAAGTGAGACACGAAGCAGGGGTCTCTATCAAATACGATTGAAACTGGGGTGCCGTGCAAACGAATGATTTCCTTAATGTATAGAGTGGCGAACTTAGAGAGGGAGTACATGATTCTGATTGGTAGAAAATGCGCCGATTTTGTCAATTGATCTACGATAACCCATATTGCATCATTCTTCAAGACTGATTGCGGTAGCCCGACCACGAAGTCCATAGTAATGTGCTCCCATTTCCATTCAGGAATAAGGAGTGATTGCAACATTCCTGCAGGTCTCTGATGTTCTGCTTTAACTTGTTGACAACGCAGGCATTTGGAGACATTGCTTGCTATGTCTTTCTTCATTCTTGTCCACTAGAAGTGTTCCTTCAGATTGTGATACATCTTCGTATTGCCAGGATGGATCGCAAACCTTGAGCTATGAGCTTTTACCAATATCCTTTTCTTGAGTTCTGGAAGGTCGGGTACGCAAATTCGATTCTGAAATTTTAGCATCCCATTGCTTATTGTGAAGTCAGGATCGAGCGTACTTCCTTGTTCCTCGTACTTTTTCTTCAAAATTTTATCTTCACATTGGTGGATTCTAATTTCTTCAATCAACTCGGGTTCCATGATTATGTTGGTGAGCAGTCCGTCGATCTTCCGGGAAACGAGGATACATGCCAAACTTTTGGTCGTTTTTCGACTTAATGCGTCTGCTACGACATTAGCTTTACTGGGATGGTGAAGGATCTTTATATCGTAATCCTTCATAAATTCTAGCCATCGTCGTTGCCTCATATTTAGCTCCTTCTGTGTAAACAGATATTTGAGACTCTTGTGATTTGTGTAAATTTTGCAGGCTACTTCGTAGAGACAATGATGCCAGATTTTGAGGGCAAAGATTACCGCAGCCAATTCTAGATCATGAGTTGGGTAGTTCCTTTCGTGAGTCTTTAGTTGGCGGGAAGCATAAGCAATGACCTTCCCATTTTGCATAAGAAAGCAACCCAAACCATTGTGTGAGGCATCGCCATAAATTACGAACCCTTCTGTTTCCGCGGGGAGTGCTAGTATAGGAGCCGTCACGAGTCTGTTCTTCAATTCTTGGAAGCAACGTTCTTGTTTATCCGTCCATTCAAGGGGTGTGTTCTTCTGAGTTAGTTGGGTTAAGGGTGAAGCTATCTTCGAGAAATCTTGCACAAAGCGTCGGTAATAGCCGGCTAGACCCAAGAAGCTTCGAATCTCGGACACGTTAGTAGGTCGTGGCCAATCCACGATTGCTGCAACCTTTTGGGGGTCAACTGAGATGCTATCTCTGTTGATGACGTGACCGAGGAAGTGTACACTGGTGATCCCAAATTCACGTTTCCTCAACTTGGCATAAAGTTTGTGATCACGTATCGTCTGTAGAACTTTTCGCAAGTGGTGCTCATGATCTTTTGGCGGTTTGGAGTATATAAGAATGTTGTCAATGAAGACAATGATGAACTCATCAAGATAAGGTTTGAACACTCGATTCATGAGGTCCACGAATGCCGCTGGAGCATTTGTGACACCAAATGGCATGACAAGAAACTCGTAGTGCCCGTAACGAGTTTTGAAGGCAGTCTTTTCGATGCTTTCTGTTTTGACTTTTAGTTGATGGTAATCAGAACGCAAGTCAATTTTTTAGAATACTTGGGCGCCTTGCAGTTGATCAAACAAGTTGTCAATTCATGGTAGAGGGTATCGATTCTTGATGGTGACTTTGTTCAGCTCCCGGTAATCGATGCATAGCCTCATTGTAACATATTTTTTCTTTACGAATAGTACCGGCACTCTCCATGGTGAGGTACTTGGTCGGATGAAGCCTTTGTCCAGTAGTTCTTGGAGTTGGGTTTTTAGTTCCTTCAATTCTGTCATGGACATACGGTAAGGGGTCTTTGAGATTGGTTATGTACCAGGTTGGGTTTCAATGGTGAATTCGATTTCTCGGTCAACTGGGGTACCAAGCAAGTTTTCAGGAAATACATCCGGGAATTCTCGAACCACAGGGATTGCATCAAGTGTGGGGGTCTCTTGTTGAGTATCGATCACATAACAGATACAACTACAACAACCCTTTCTTAGTAGCTGTTTGGCTGTCATGAAGGATATAATACATGGACGGGGAGAGGCTCCAGTTTCTTCGAAGACAAGCTCGAGTTGGTTTGGTGACTGGAGGAAGACCTTTTTGGCTTTACAATCGATAGAGGCATGGTTGGTAGCTAACCAATCCATTCCTAAGATCTCATCAAAGGTACTAATGCAGAGGGGAATTAAGTCTATGTGTAACGTTTCACCTTTTAACAATGTAGTACAAGATTTGTACACATTAGTACTAAGGGCGAAATTATTTGAAAGAAAAGACACAAACAATACATATCCTAAGGGTTCGGGTGTTAATGCTAACTTGATAGCAAAATGTGGTGTAACAAAAGAATGAGTTGAACTAGAGTTAAAGAGAACATGGGCTAAGTGACCATAAACAGAAAGTGTATCTGACACAACATTCTCAGTAACTTCTGGGTTTCCAAGCACCAAGGCAAAAACTCTTCCTTGGTGTTTCTGGTCCTTCCTCATTCCTCCAAGTACCGCGGGTTTTTGAATTGGTGCAGAGGGGCTAGCTGTAGGACTGGTAAGCTTTGGAAAATCTCTCAGCAAGTGGCCAACTTGGGCACATCTAAAGCATGCTCCTGTATCTCGACGGCATTATTCCCAATAAGTCCTTCCACAGGTAGTGCACGCTGGAACGGTGCCACCTCTAGAATTTGTAGGACCTTGATTGCTTGAATTGGTTGTGCCCGTATTTACCATCTTGGGAGGCACGACACCAGGTCTTCTATTATCTCTTTCCCAAAATTGCTTCTTTTGGCTTGGTTCCCCAGAGCACAAGGCTTTAATCCCTTTTTCTGCAATGTAAGCTCGATCTACCACCGCTGCATAGGTTGGTAGTTTCAAAACCTCCAGCCTGTCATTGATTTCAGGATCCAATCCTGCTTCAAATTTCCTGGCTTTTCAAGCTTTGGTGGAGATGACGTATGTCGCAAATCGGGCTAGTTGCGTGAACTTGCTTTCATATTCGGCCACTGTCATGCTTCCTTGCTTTAGATGTATGAATTCTGACGCCTTTTGTTCCCGTAGTGAATCTGGAAAGTATTTTTCATAGAATACTTCCAAAAATCTTGGCCAAGTCTCAATATCTTCCTTTTCTAAGGTAAGAAGCCACCATTCTTGTGCATCGTCTTTGAAGGTGAATGTGGCAAAAGTCACCTTCCGTCTTTTTGTGCAAGGTAGTCCATGAAAGATTTTCTATGTCCCTAACCCAAGCTTCTGCCACTAGTGGGTTTGGACCGCCGATAAACGTGGTGGGTTTCAGATCCTAAAATTGTTTAATCGTAGTCGGTTCTTTTCGTCTTTCTAGTGTCCCATTGGTTATGCTTGTTTGCAAGGCCTGCAAAAAGTTGGTGACTGCTCTTTCCATGATTTGGTCCATTGGGATGGTACCGCTGGCTGATGATCCGGTTTCATTTCCTTCGTTGGTCATTACTACAAAATAAAATGATATAAGCGTGACATCACACTGATACAACTTTGATACAACGTCATATACAACATATTAGTTTTACTATCACATTAATATTATCACATTAATACCACATAAAACTTCATATACACATCATTTTTTCTATACATAAGGCGTTAGTCCAGCCGTCAAAAATTAATGTCTAATCCTACTGATACAAAAATATAAGGATTAGACTAATCATGTTCAGCTCACAAATAGGCTCTCTTGGTCGGACATCTAGAAGGGACCGTTAGGCCACCACCATGAGAATTGGTCCCAAAAAACTGGCCCATGAAATAATTCCGTGAACTCACTTTGCATGAAAGACTCGAACTCCCACCCACTGTGCTCTATTCCAAACCAACTCCATACTACCTGGACTATGTGGACAGGACCACCGTGATTATAACCCCAAAACTCCCGCCCGATAATTCGTACTGGTACCTCCAAGTATGATGCACTGTTAGCGAAGTCCACAGCTGGGGTATAGACAACGTGCTGTGAAGGAAGTGTCGTGGTGCGGATATGGCTGCTAGGATGTGCTTGTCCCCTCCTCTCTGCAAAGCCTACGGATAGAGGTGCGACCTGAAAATGCGGCGGTTCTAAGTCCGGAGCAAGGCCAACAACGTGGGTCGGCCCTATGTACCTCTCATGAGTGCTACCTCGGCTAAGTCTCCAGAATAAGAAATCCTCATCGGGGTCGGCTTGCAAATATACGAGTCTTCCTATAAGCTGGTCAAGTGTCGGATGGGCTTGCCTGACAAGACTCTCGGAGTCACCCCAGCCCTCTAATAGGTTCGGGAGGAGATGAGCTTCTGGGGGCTCAAACCAGAATAATTCCATTAGGTTGGCCATTTCCTACAACACAGGAAAACTTAGCCTAGACATTATAACATGGTTTACTTGTGTTAGACATACCACATAATATCAAATAATAGAAGGTTGAAAAAAAAAAATTGAAAAATGTTTTTTTTTTGTGTAATTCAAATAATGTGAATTTCAATGAATGTGAATAAAATTAATGTGAATAATTGTACAGGAAATTTCAAAAACATATGCAATTTTGTTTTATATACATTTTTAAAAAAAAAATAATTTTCAATTCAAATAATGTGAGTCGCAAATAATGTGAAAATTATACAAAAAAAAAAAATCAAACACTTATACTATTTATTTTTAATTTTTTTTTAGTTTTTTTTTATTTTATTTTTATTTTATAGAAAAATCATTGCTCTGATACCAGTTTTGTCACAACCCAAACCCGGTACCCAAAGGCTCGGCGTCGT